>NW_020769389.1:736159-805142 GCF_900518735.1 Pseudonaja textilis | reverse complement strand
CATAAGTCCCTTGTTTTCAGTGTGAACGGTCACTAAACAAGCTGTTGTAAGTTGAGGACTACCTGTTTAGCCTTCAGTGCTTTGGCCATTGCATTCTGTATCAAGTTCTGGATCCTCTTCGAGGCCAATGTCACATGAACCACATTGCAACGGCCTGTGTAGAAGGTGACTAGGGCTAGAGTGACTTCTTGGTCCAGGAAAGGTTGTAACTTTAAGATGGAACTGCAGGGATCCTCCTCTAAATCAGAAGTCAACTTGGCAACTTTCAGACTAGTGGACCTCCAGTCCCAGAATTCTGGGGGTGGAAGTCCACAAGTTTTAAAGTTAGCAAGTTTAGAGACCACTGCTCTAAATCAAACTTCATTATAGAAACAAACAAACCTTCAAATATATCCAGACTCACTCCTCCCTGTTGGACTTCCAAAGAATTGTGAAGATTTTTTAAGAGAAAGTTTGGGGAAACCAGGGATTAGTTTATTCTCATCAGACCCATGGATGTCTGTTATGATGGGCTTTGGATGGAGGTTTTTAACTTAATATACAGAATACAGAATAACAGAGTTCGAAGGAACCTTGGAGTTCTTGAACCCTGGGCCCTATCTAACAAAATGAAATTCAAAGTAGGGAAAAGTAAAGTTCTATACTTAGGCAAGAAAAACCCAAAGGACACATATAGGTTGGGTGAAACCAGGCTCAAGAGCAGTAACTGTGAGAGGGATCTTGGAGTCTTAGTGGACAACCAGCTAAATAAGAGCCAGCAATGTACAGCAGCAGCCAAAAAAGCTAATGCAATCTTAAATTGCATTAACGAAGGGATACAATCAAGATCAAGTGAGGTACTAATACCACTCTATAAAGCCTTAGTAAGACCACACCTAGGGTACTAGATCCAATTTTGGTCACCACACTATAAAAAAGAAGTTGAGACTCTCCTAAGCAACCAGAATGATTAGGGGACTGGAGACTAAAACATATGAAGAACGGTTACAGGAACTGGGCTTGGCTAGTTTAGGGAAGAGAAGGACCAGGGGAGACATGATAGCAGTCTTCCAATATTTGAGGGGCTGCCACAGAGAGAAGGGGCTCAAGCTATTTTCTAAAGTAGCTGTAGGACAGACAAGGAATAATGGATGGAAACTGAACAAGGAGAGATTCAACCTGGAAATAAGGAGGAACTCCATGCTCTGTACGCATGCATGCGCAATCCCCACCCACCCACCCCACCGCCCCCTTACCTGCACTGCACCTCACATCTGATTTTTGGCCAGTTTGAGGCCTTTTTCGGCCTCCCAGAGACTTGAGGAAGGCTTCTGCAGGCTTTGCAGGCCAAAAACTAGCCCTGTTTTGTCACTTCAGGTATTTTCGGAAAAACAGGAAGTGATGAAACAGGGCTAGTTTTTGGCCTGCATAGCCTGCAGAAGCCTTCCTCAAGCTTCTGGGAGGCCGAAAAAGGCCTCAAACCACCAAAAATCAGCTGTGAGGCACCCACATGCACAGTGAGGTAAGTTTGCTGCAGGATCTGTGTGCCACCTGTGTAGGATCTCCCGCTTGGGTGCGGGGTTGGATTAGATGACCTATAAGGTCCCTTCCAACTCTGTTAATCTGTTAATCCTCTAGTCCAACCCCTGCTCAGGCAGGAATCCCTATACCATTTCAGACAAATGATTGCCCAATCTTTTCTTAAAAACTTCCAGTGTTGGAGGATTCATAACTTCTGGGGGCAAGTTGTTCCGCTGGTTAATTGCTTTGTCAGGAAATTTCTCCTTAGTTTTAGATTGCTTCTCTCCTGGATTAGTTTCCATGTATTCCATATAATGGGGAATGCAAGCCGCTATGAGTTTTCCTGAATGGAGTGGCAAAAGAATTTATGAAACCCAATTTATAAAACTTGGATGAGAAGCCAAACGTCTTCAAGGAAAAACCAGAAAGTCCAGCGGCCTCTTGGAAAAAGCATTTTTGGGACAACCATGACCTGGATGGCTGAGAATCTCTATAGACACGGATGTGTAAAACTACATGCCAGGTTCATTGCAGACTGCTCTAATTGGTGAGCCTCAGCAGAACTTCTTCTTTCGAAATGAGATTTCAACTCGCAAGAGGATAATGAAGAAAATGCAATCTTTGGGGAAATGGCGTGAAGTTGTACAAATGCCCTCTTTATGCAGAATAATAGAAATGAGAGACAATAGGGCTTAACTATCACACAGACCGGAGAAGTTAACAAATGAATGCAATTTCTGACTAAAACAATTAACCTTTTTTGGGAGATGACCTAAATTCTGCAGCATAGCCTGTTTTTTTTTTTCTTTTTCTTTCCTGGACTCTTCCATACTTCTTGAATTAATTCCAATAATTTAGCAAGGCTGTTGAAGAGAGCACTTTCCACTAGTTTTTTCCCAGTTCAAGTATAGCAGTTTCTTGTTCTTTCTCCTTGGAATATTCTGCCCTTTATTTTTAAAACTATCTAGGTGGGAATGGCTTGAGGAAATCTTACAAGTGAACAAAATCCTGTTCCTGGGGGGGGAAGGCTTTATTTAAACTCAAATGCTACCAGGGTTTAGATGACAGGGAAGATAGATACTTTGGGTTTGAGCTAGCCATTCAGAGCAGAAACGAAACTACAGCTTTGGGTGTTTATGAATATTTAGCATATACATTTAAGATTTCTAACCGGAATGACTGTTATACACATAAAGCTAATCTCTTTGCATAATAAAAGCTACATCTTGGTGAAAATATTGGGGATGCAGTAAGGATAGAATTAGACAATAATATTGTAATACTTAGAATTTTTTAAGGACAGACTTGTAATACATAGATTAACAGAATTAGAAGGGACCGTGTAGGCCATCTAGTCCAACCCCCACCCAAGCAGGAGACCAGACACCATTTCTGACAGATGGCAGTCCAGTCTGTCCTTGAAAACTTCCAGTGATGAAGCTCCCGCAACTTCTGTTCCATGGGTTGATTGTTCTCAGGGTCAGAAAATTTATCATTTCTAGGTTGATTCTCTCCTTGATCAGTTTTCATCCATTGTTCCTTGTCTGGTCTTTAAAGATGATCCGTTAATCGACTTGATCGATTAAATTTATATGGCTGTTCATGACTCTTGGTGGCCAACAGTACTTAACAAAGGAATAAAGCAATGTAACACAATTTTAAATAACATAAATAGCAGCCGAGAAAGCAACAATTAATAATCCTTCTTAACAGTTAATGGAATCAAGAAATGGGCTCGCCAGCATCATCAGGACCCCCATACTCCAAACACAAATCTAAGTCTTCAAGGCCTTAAGAAAAACCAGCAGTGTCTCATCTCTCTCTTTTTTTTTTAAATAAAAAAGCCATAGAGGAAAAATAATATCACAACCATTGCTATTTTGGGCGCAGATATTCACGGTGCAGCTGTGTGTCAAGCTATGCCCCTGCAAACTCTCTCATCCATTGCTTTATTGTGAATTTTCTGCGTTGACGATTCAGACAGGATTACTCATGTTTTGACTGCTGGGTCTAAATAATAGGACTGTCTCCTGATAATAAAGATGCGTTCAGTTTCTCTCTAGTCCCTGAAAAACAAACTTGGTTATGTAATGTAGGTGGTAATGAGGTCATCTTCGTGCCCCCGAGTTAACCTTGTCTGGAGAGAGGATTTTAAACATGAATGGCAGATGGAGATTTATATGGGTGAAAAGGTTGCAGGTTTTTAGATTTGGATAGAAAAGCAGTCTGTGTGTGTATGTACGCACACACACACACAGTGTCTTTTTGATTTGTTTTGTAATATGGTCATTTCCTTCAGATTCTCCAATTCTTTTCCTTTCAGAAACCGATGACTATGCAGAGATCATAGATGAAGAAGATACGTACACCATGCCTTCAAGTAAGTCATCCTTTTCACTTTGGACATCTGATAAGAGTCAGTAAACATAGTTGTAGATCTATTTAATCAAAAATATTTGGGATGCATCCTTTTGGTCCTAGAGACTAGAAGAAGAAAATGGTTTAAGTGTTTTTGAAAAATTGACATGCCTCCACTGGGGTTATTACTATTGTTTTTGAAATAGTAGACGTAGACACACAGACTCACATAAGCAACTGAGAGAGAGCATTTCTGATTGATGGCCAGATGGCAAACTGCTGGTAAGTTCAGGCACTGTGCTGTCTCACTCAAAAGAATAAACCACTTTTAGCTTTATGATTATATGTGCTTCCCTCTCCAGGTTCTTATACTTCTATACATTAAGGAAAGGAAGGTGTCAGGGAACTCATTCTCAAAATTTTCCTCTATCTAAACCGGTTCAGAGCGTGGTTTGGGTTGATGATTGAAAATGAGAAGCCGTTTGGTCTAGCAGTTAAGGCACCAGCCTAGAAAGCTGGTGACTGTGAGTTCAAGTCCTGCTTTAACCCTGAAAGCCATCTGAGTGATTTTGGTGCCAGCCCGCCTGACAAAGATTGTTGTTGTGGGGAAAATAGGAGGAGGAAGATGTGTTGGATATGTTTGCTGCTTTGGGTTGTTGGTAAAAATAATAAAGGCGGGATACATACAAACAAACCAGTGGCAATAAGAACAAAACCCCAACTTCCAAAGTGCAGGTATAATGGAAAATCTCGGCTTGTTCTAAAGCAGTGGTCACCAACCGGTGGTCCGTGAGAAAATTTTGGTGGTCCACAGGAAAATTATTTGCATTTTTTATATTGCACTAAATCAGAGGTCCTCAAACTACGTCCCCTGGGCCGGATACGTGCAATGAATGTTTGTGTTGCTGCAGGGAGTCTCCTCGCTTTGGGGTCTTTTTGTGCAGGTCAGAGGGGGTCAGAAATTGTGACTTGGGGTCTGCTTCAGCCTTCTGGTGCAGGTCTTTGGGCAGAGGCTGGAGGGAGGGGGCACTGGTGGCGAAGATGGAGGGCCTCATTCTAGTGAGACTGATCATAGCCTGGATCTGGCTGACCATCTCAGCCCACTGAGCCTCCAGGAGCCGGGACCTGGCCTTGCACTCCCGCAGGTCTTCCCTCTGCTTGGAAAGCCTATGCTCCTAGCCCTCAGTGAGATGCTTCTGCTGAGCCTCCTTCTTGGCCAGATCCAGTTGGAACTGAGCCAGCTGTTTTGCCGACTCTTTCTTGTGGGTGGCTGCCTAGCTCCAACAACTGCTTCCTGTTGGGGTCCTAAGGAGCCCGGGTGGGCAGGCAGGAGTGGCTGGGAGGGGAGGGGTGAGTAGAGGCCGGCGAGGCGCCCCTCAACGTGTGTGACATCAAGCTGGCCACGCCCATCCAGTCACATGATCGCCCACCCAGTCAGATTATATTAGTGGTCTGTGGGATTTAAAATTATGAATTTAGTGGTCCCTGAGGTCCGAAAGGTTGGTGACCCCTGTTTTAAAGCAGAGGTCTCCAACCTTGGCAACTTTAAGACCTGTGGACTTCAACTCCCAGAATTCCTCAGCCAGCTTTGCTAGCTGAGGAATTCTGGGAGTTGAAGTCCACAAATCTTGCCAAGGTTGGAGATCCCTGTTCTAAAGGATGGAAGCACACATTATTATTATTTTTTAAAAGAGCATTCTTTTAGGGGAGAGGGAATGAATGACTTTTTTTTAAATTGTTAGTCACTGTTAATGAAAAACAGGTCATAATAGTCTGATATGTAGTGGATAAATGTAACCACCTCATCCTAAAATGTTTTATAATATGCAAAGTAAATTTGGATGGCATCAGGGCCTCGACTGTGTTACGAAGATGATGTCATAAATGTAGATCATGTATTTTGGGGGTATTTGCAGAAATTTCAAATACAATGTCTATGTGTGGGATGTTGAATACTGGGATTTTATTTTCCAAATGTAATTTGCATTTTAAGAAGCATTTTCTAAGCCGGTGTTTGATTTTTCTCTTAATTGCACTGCAGAAAGCTATGGAATAGATGAAGGTAACAGGAGATCCTTTAATTATCTATCTGTTTACAATTTTTGGAGATACCTTTTAAAAAAAAAGAAACTGTTGACTTTCTATTAATAAAGTGCTGGCTCAATTGTGTATTTTTAAGCCAACACATTTGATAGCTATGGGATTATTTTAAAAAAACTGCTTTGTTCAAATAAAAATGGATATATAGACTACAGAAGATGTTATATCTATTCTTACCTTTTTAAAAAACTCATCATAATAAGTCATTTCAACTTCTCCCTTTGGAAACAACAAGGCATGTTTCCTACTATTTTATTTGAAATATGGAAATAAAAATAGACAATTCAGTTGGCAATAAATAATGCCTAATGATTTTAGGAATAAGCATATATATAAGCATATATAATGCTATAATAAGCATATATATATATATAATATGTATGAATAAATTGCATAGGTATTTAGGGTAGGTCTTTTTCAGGCTTATTAAAACTATTCTTGGATGATTTCCTGATTAACAATTCAATATTTTGTATTTTTACTTGGCAGTAAATCTCATTCTCTAATTGGGTTTATTTCCAGGAATATATGCATAGGATTAAAACCACAAGCCCCTAAAATACCATGTAATGGAGACCTCTTAAATATGCCATTTTAGCAGGAGCTAATCAAAATAACCTACCCCTTTTGCATGTCTTTCCATGTGAACCATTGGTCATAATTCAGTTAAGAGGTTTTAATTACATTGCTTGCATTAATGTAACTAAACACACTGAAACTAATTCAGAACTAGACGTCTCATATCCGTTCCAGGATTTCCATTTGAATGGGTATTTAAGAGGGTTCCAATATAGAAATGGTACTTATATGGGTTGCTTGTGGGCAAATTCGGGCATGTTTTTCAAATAGGTAATCATTTGAAGCGACCTTCGATGGCATTTTGTCTTTTGTGGGGTATTTCATGGGGAAGCTATTTCATCATTGGATTTAAATTTAAATGGATTGTATTTTAATAGCCAGGGATTATGAGATTCAGAGGGAGCGGATTGAACTGGGACGCTGCATCGGCGAAGGGCAGTTTGGCGATGTTCACCAGGGAGTTTATGTCACTCCAGTAGGTATCTGTAACGTTTTCATGCTTTTCTCATAAGTAGAATTCGCTTCCTTCCAATTGTGTGTTATTATCCACTGTACACTCCTGTTTTTTTTTATTTTTTATGTCTTTTAATGACCCCTTAATCCCTTGCATCGGGGTGGAGTTGGGGCAACTGAATGAAGCTGAGTGTTTACTGGCTGGATGCCAGCGCAGAGTTCACAGCTGATATTTACTCATTGTGCCCAAAGAGAGAAATATCTGTCGCTACCTAGGATCGAACTCACAGCCTCCTGTTTGGGAGGCAAGAGCTCCGCCTCTAGGCCACTGCACCACCACTGTATACTCTTACGTTCTAGTGAAAATGCAAATATGTCAGGTTTTGAACTTTGTTAATTTATGTATGCAAAGAGTGTCCGCTAACCTTTTATCTTGATGGATTAACATTCTTTAAACTGCACACCCTCACGCATTCATATTTATCAAAGTATAATACCGGCCAAGTGATGTAAAGAGTGTTGGAGAAGACAGAGTTCTTTATACCAGAGCTGTGTGTGTGGATGGTGTCCTTTGTCTAGTCCTTCATCTTGTTTCGTTCTAGCAAACCTTCATACATACATACATACATACATACATACATACGGTATTCAGCTTTGCAACGTTTCGGCAGAATCTCATCTGCCATCATCAGGCTTCTGTATAGTGTCCATACGAAGACAATACAGAAGCCTGATGATGGCAGATGAGATTCTTCCGAAACGTTGCCACAACTTTAAAAGCACAACTATAATGACGTGGGAAAATACCCGAACAAAGCTGAATACCACACACACACACACACACACACACACACACACACACACACACACGTAGGGTCCTTGATGGTCTCTAAGCTTGGTTGCCAGGATTTCATTACCAAACCCCATTTCCTTCTAGCACTGATGACATTACTCATCTAGGTCATGAAACGTCTGCAAGAAGACTGTTCTGACCAAGGCTTCCGAGACCGTAATTAAGCACACGCTTAGTTAAAACAACTCTTGTTTTATTTCAACGCTGGGAATTATGTTCATTCCCAGCCCGTAATGAGTCCCAAACAGTCCCTCGAGATAAGCACTCACTTTTCTCTCCTTTGAATTGCTGCCAACAACTAAAGTGCCAAATTAACTATAAAAAAACAACCAAAGTACAAAGTCCATACACAGCTTCAAGGTTTAATCCAAACAGAGCAAATGACATTGCTTCCTGCAAAGGTTTCTCTACCTTTGCATGTCCTTTATACCTTATGGGAGGGGCAATCACCTTCAAGCCTTACTCCCAAGTCGCCCCTTTTGTCTTAGCTGCTCTTGCCTTCTGGCAGCTCTGCACACGCACACTGGGAACAGGCTCCCCTGGGTCGTCTGCCTCACTGCTGCCAGACGCCGGAGCCTCCAGAGTCAGCACACCACTCCCAGATGGTCCTGGCCCCATCTCTGCATTGGACGCAGGACCCTCGTCCGAGTCCTCCCCAGACTCCCTGACTGGTCCCCTTTCATCCTCACTGTCTGATTCCGCTGCCGGCTGCACAGACTGCTGGCAAACTACAACAAACACCACCTAGCTCAGAAAGCATCAAGGACACACAGTTCAACGCTGGACCACTAATATTCACCTTGATGGCATTTTCTTCATGCTCACTGGCTGTTTATGTGACTAGGTTACATAAGACTGGTTGCTTAATGTCTCTTTTTTGAAAAAGCGCCTTTCGGACCATTGGTTGCTTAGAAGCTATTTTCCTTCCTTGTTGCCTGTCATCTCATCTTGCTTGGTGTCAGCCAATTTCAGCCTGCTGCTCTCATGCAAATATGGCTCGTCTTCTGGCGTTCTCTTCCCCTCTTTCTCAACACTGTGTCCCACTGCTTTGTATAGCAAATGCCGCTAACCATGACTATGATCACGATGACTGAAATGTCAAATTAAGGCTAAACCCTTTCCTCACTTGACCCTGAAGCTCATTGTGCCATTCCGTGCGCCTAAGCTCTTTCCTGAAGGGGGAAAAATAAAAAAAAACACAGGATAAAGCAAAGAAAAGGAGTAGTGTGTAGGCGAACTCCAGTTCCTGGACTTTAGATGCACACTGGCGTTAAAGATATTTGGGAGGTGGGGGAAATCTTTTTGGTTTTAGTTTTCCAAAAATAATAAGTACGCAATGGAAGAAACATGTACCAAGTCTTTGGTGGAGAGTTCTGTACGCATTGGAAGTATGCTGCTCTAAGTATGCATTGGAAGAAACATGTACCAAGTCTTTGGTGGAGAGTTCTGTACGCATTGGAAGTACGCTGCTCTAAGTACGCATTGGAAGAAACATGTACCAAGTCTTTGGTGGAGAGTTGTGTGGCAAAGTCACAAACCGTTGGCTTAAGTGGGACAATAAGAACTTAAGCTGGGAGATTAACTCATCATCTCTCTGATTATATCAAAGCCTAAATGCTCCGATAAACGTGCCCAGCTGTTGTACGCAGTTGTTAAATCATGCCATGGTGGGGATGTGCGCGGAGGAGATGGTGTCCAAGGAGTAGGGAAACCTCATTTGGCCCAAGGGTTTAATTAGCTATTGGTAACGCGTGAACTTTTTAATGGAGAGAATACGTCCTACCAGCTGCTTCTGATTTGAGCCTGCTGGGGGAGATGCTTGAACTTTTCAGCACAAGCTGCAGCTTCGAGTTCCTTTGCACAGACGCATGGATGCGTCGGGAGAAATGTGTTTGTCTTCCCATGTAGCGATTAGGTTTTCATTAGCTCCCTTCAATAGGAAGGTTTCAATAGTTGAAACCTTGGGGCTTTCAATAAAAAAGAAAACTCTTGACAGTCAAAACTGGGGTCTTCAAAGAAACGTGAATACTGTACAGTTTAGTGTAGTGCTCTAAATATTTGGCTTAGAGGATGAACAATAAGATTGGACTTAGACTAACTTTACTGTCACTTTGAATGTATACTAATCGGCATACATTAATATTAAATTTCATTGCATATGGCTCTTAAAAGATGTTCATTTAGCTTTATACATGGTTTCTGCAATTTTAGAAGCGATAAGGGCTAAGCCATGTTTCACTGAATTCTGAAAATACCGTAGTGTCACAGGCAATCTACTTTTCTCTTTTAAAAGAATGGTATTATATGATACTGGTTATACAGCTCAACGAAACAAGTTGCTCATGGGCAGATTAAAATTACCAGAGAAAAATTAGCGTGCAATGCACAATTGATCACAGCAACTTTTTGGTATCTTTTCTCTGCAGTCTGAGACAAATCTGGTTAACTTAAGCTGAGGTTGAACACAGTGTTCATAGAATAATAATGAGAGCTGAATTCCTTCTTATAAAACAAAAAGGCAAAGTTAATTTCTAACCAAACTCAAGCTTTTGGTTAGAAACTTGAAATTGGCAATACAATTTTAGTATTAATGTCTTTTTATACTTTTGAAGAAATGAGTGTTAGCATTATGCAAATAGTCTTTGAAAAAACAGATATATCTAATAGAAAATAGAGAAGAAAAATTTTAAACCCCTTCCACAATATTAAATTAAAGTTAAACATTAATAGTTTGGACAGGTTTGTTTATGTTAGTATTTACAGAATTTCAGATTACTCTGTCCTGAGCATTAATGAAGGGAGGAAACCTCTCCCAGCTCCACTCCAACATTTTCATATATAAATTGTCATATTCAGTTGTGTGGCTCATGAGAAAATGCTAACTTTAGAAAATTACCGCTTTTTCTTTGCAACGTCTATGAAACACTGTTTAAAAACAAAACAAAAAAACCCCAACAACTTCAGAATCTATGTTTTATCTGTGTGATTCCTTTCGTCTGTATAACGTGGGCTTTCTATCTTGTAGGAAAACCCTGCCATGGCAGTTGCAATCAAAACGTGTAAAAACTGTACTTCGGACAGCATAAGAGAGAAATTCTTGCAAGAAGCCTGTAAGTTATGAAAATCTTCTCTTCTTTGTTCAATTTGGGTAGGTTTAGGGTGAGTATGGGAGGGGGTTCCTTTTGCAAAGACCGGAAACAAACACCACAACTTAGCTGAAAACTGTACACGGCGTCATAGCAACTCTCAACCCCAACCATTGGCTCTTGCCCCGTTAAGCAAAGTTCTCGAAGTGGCATCTTGTCCTCATCCGCTTGTACTTATTGGGGATTCTGCGCTGCCTCGGTGGGGTTCCTCCTTTTATAAACACAGCTGCAGAATAAAGCTGCTACAAAGCTCCCAGCTCTTTTTCACAAGCACCGCGACTACCGAGTTGCAAAGCCAAGCTGGCTCCAGGCAGGGGATCAAACCAAGGTGGGCTGTTTTGTGTGGCTTACGGTCTTGGAAGTTGACCGTTGGCTCGCTTGCCTGCTGTTTGTCCTGGCCCAGACCTTGCTCCCCGCTTCCACAGCTGCTTGCATCTCTTCCTCTTCTCCCACTCACCCACATGCACTGTGGCTTGACCTTCCCTTTCCCAGGCATGGGGTGTATGCTAACCTGGCTGCCTATGGATGTCGTTGGCATGTTCTTGAAAAAGGCAGGATTTGGCTCTCCTGGCCAGCTGGGGGCACTGTTACGTCAGTCCAATAAGCTGGGGAATTCTGGGAGTTGAAGTCTACTCATCATAGAGTTGCCGAGTTTGAGCAATAGTGCATAAGAACTCGACAGGAGTTACAGGAACAGGAATTTAAAATTGACCAGTGGTTATATATACAAATCCATAGCAGATACAAATAAGATATCAAAGAGTTTGGAATCTATAGCAAATTACAATATTTAGATAAAATCTTATTAGGATCAAATAAAAAGAATATTTCCAAATTTTATAAATATTTATTGGAGGTAGAATTAGAGCAAGAGATAGTGAAAGGGAACATGATAACGTGGAGTAGGAATATTGGAAGAAGCATTACATTAACAGAATGGGAAAAGATCTGGAATAGAAACATCAAGAGCAATAGTGCATAGAGGAGGGGTCTCCAACCGTGGCAACTTTTAAGCCTGGCGGGCTTCAACTCCAAGGTTGGAGACCTCTGCACTAGAGATTATTCTGTTCCATCGAGCTTTGGGAGGTTGTGTGGATGCGCAGGTCTGCCCTCATTAAATTTGATAGATCTTCATTATTAATAAGAGTTTATAATAAAAATATACATTTTTTGTGCATTTCTTTGGAATACTTTTACTGAGATGCTTTTGTTAGGGTTTTGTGATTATTCTTTCCCCCTCCTTTTTTTGCTAGTGTAATCTCACCAGAGAATGGGATTGCCTAAAAGTAAGCAAATAGACCGACAGACGGGTTGCATTCCTGTCCTTGGATAGACAGTCTTGCAGTTGAGAAATACGGACTGAGATTTGATTCATAAATCCAGATTTGTAACACTCTGTTCAAACTACGCACGTAGTTTAGAACGGCGATCGAATCATGAGCAGCCAAGATAAATCTGCTACTCTAATAATGTATGTTTTTTTAGGATTTTCCTGTGTATGTCATGAGATAAAAGATGAATGTTCCAGGTTTGGCAATGGAGTGCTATCTCTTCCACAGCACAAACAAACCAATTTCCGTTTCATTCAGCGCGAGCTTTAACTCCTGTGCTCTTGAGATTGATCATAAAGCAATTATACTCCTCATCAATAGGCTTTGATGCCAGCCAAAGGAGTAAATGAGTTTTTCTTGTGGACATCATATTCATGTCAGGGTTGTACTCCATCACAACTCAGTGCATCTGTCTGAATAGTGTTCCATTTGTCGTCTTTCTGCTCTAATGAAGAAATGCCCAAATGAAGCGTAGACACTGTGAATCGATAAGATTTTTTTTTTATAAGGAGGGTTTGAAGCTTTGAAGCCTAGTTAGTGATAATTGTCGCCAATTTATATTTTGCAAGCCATCTGTTCTTGAAGTGAATCAATTTAAGCCGGTCGAAAGATATTAAATTGTTGTCACACCTTAGTGGCTCCTCAGAAGGAAAATTCCTGGCCTTTTCAGCATGGTTGTGAAATTAAAAATGCATGCTATGCTTCTGCACTTCTCTTCCAATGTCTTCCAGCTCTAACCCATTTTAGTGTTACATCTGTGCTTTGGATGCTGAAATCGGGGCTAAATATGCTTTCATTTCAGGAGCTGCTGTAAAAGTAATCATGATTAGCATTAGTATATCTGCAAAAGCAACACTCATCACAGTAGATATTGGAAATGGGAGAGAAATGAAAATAGAGAGCTGAGCTGCAAAATAGACAGTGAGCATATGAAACGGTGGGAAGGTTCAGCCACGTAGCCCATTTCCCAGAAACAATGGTAGTTTACTCTGAAAACACAATGATTTCCTGTGTGAACCTTTTACAGAGAGTCCTCAATTTATGGCCAGTCGCTTAGCGACTGTTAGAAGTTATGACAGATCCACAGCAGGCTATATATGTCCCAAATTTGAACTTTCGGCAGTCAAGGTGCCCTTGCTGCTCGTGGCCACGTGACCAAACTTTGGTCACTCAGTACTGGGACATATTAGCAGCTGCTTGTACCTTCCTGTGGTTGCGTTTGAGTGCATTTTCTAACAGTTCTGCCGAAAATCAACATTTACTTCTGGTTTTCGGCAAACCCATGCCCGTAGTAATCCATTGATTCACTTAATGACCACCACACCCCCCAAAAATCATGTTGTTCATGTGACCAGCCCACTTTATGTTAGTCATAAAACCATAGGACTGGGAGGGACCTCAGAGATCTTCTAGTCCAATCGCCTGCTCAAGCAGGAGACTCTATACCACCCCAGTTAAATTGTTCTCCAGTCACAACTTACACCAGCAATGGGAGGCTCCATTACAGTCGTTAGTCGAGGACAGCCTGTAGATGGGAAATGTGTTTGATGAAGCATTTCTAACTAATCTAAGATTACCCCACTGGGAGTTCAGTGATTAGAATGGAGTATTGCAGGATAATTCTGTTGGCTGCCAGGGGTTTGATTCTCACCAGGCTCAAGGTTGACTCAGACTTCCATCCTTCCAAGGTGGGTAAAATGAGGACCCAGATTGTTGGGGGCAATAGGCTTACTCTGTAAACTGCTTAGAGAGGGCTGTAAAGCACTGTGAAGCGGTGTATAAGTCTAAGCGCTAGTGCCAGTGCTATGGATGAAGAGAGCTTGACTCTTTCAAAAAGACTCCCTCAGCCCTGGACAATCTCTGTGTGATCTAAGAGAAAATGTGTCTGTGATGACCCAGCTCATGGCACAAAGGCAACATAGTCAAATAAGCGATAAGAGTCCCTTTATTATCTCCAACTTTGCCCCCAATGTCCAGGTTACCTTCGGCTGGAGAAAAACTCTCCCAGGAACAGCCTTTAACTGTAGAAAATTCAGTCCAAAACAAGGTACACATAACTGTGATTTAAAATCCAAACAAACCAAACTGAAGTAATTTGCTTGACAGGGCAGGAGAAGAAATTTCAGACTTGAAAGCATGGCAAAACTCACAGTTGGGAAGACACCAGGAACATAGATAAGCCACGACGATACAAGATATTTTGCTTCCAACAGCTTGCTCTGCGCAGCTTCCTTTTTTATACACTGTGTGCCCAGCTGCAGCTAATTAAGGGAATCAGGGCCCTTTCCTTCCCCGCAAGCCATGCAACCCACGTTGCTCTCTTCTCCGTTCCTCCCTGCCTGCATGCCCTAGGATGAAGAGGGAGTGGGCCTGGATCTTCCTTCGAATTCCCTCTCACTTGCTCTGCCTCTCCCCTGCTCTGCCCAGCTGGCCTTTGCCCTTCCCCAGTTTTCTTCCACAGCCAACGAAGCCACATTCCCACTCCCTGTCAGTTGCTCGGCTTCTTCCTCCAAATCAGATTCCGACAGGGGCATGACAGTATCATTCAGTCAAACTATCACTGTTGATTCCTCCTCAATCATCGCTTTGAATAGCCAACAATTAATGCAAAGATCTGTGAGATATTAGTATGGTTACCTAAGGCTTTTGTCAAACATCTCTACTTAATTTTGATGGGGGCAGAGGAGCCTTGGCATCAATTCTGTGAAGCGGTATATAAGCCTTATGTGCTAGTAAGTCTAGAATCTGTTTCAATCCCCTTGCTTTCCGATCGCCCCCTCACAGCGTGCCTCCATTTCACGAGAACTTTTGCTTTCCCTGTTGCAGTAACCATGCGTCAGTTTGATCACCCTCACATTGTGAAGCTGATTGGCGTCATCACGGAAAACCCCGTTTGGATCATTATGGAGCTCTGTACCCAGGGAGAGGTGAGCAGAATCCATCAAGAATATGCCCGTCCTCGGAGGCTCGATAAAGGCTTTGGGGGACGTGGATGTGTCGTATGGAGGCCTTTCTCAATGGAACAAAGAGTCACCGGCATTTGGCAACGGCAGAACCGTAGCTTCGATTTGAGTCCCGTGGGAATTGTGGAATCGGAAGAGGAGACCCAAACCTGTGCAGAATTCTCAGTGTGGGGTTGAGTGACACCTCTCTGCTTTTCCACTGGGAAGAGGAGAGCGGAAAAGGATCGTAAATACATATCTTTCCCCACCGTACTTGTAGTCCTTGGCTTTAGCGGCCGTTCCAAGTGACAGTGACACTGAAAAATGTGACGTATGACCATTTTTTTCACACTTAACGACCATCGCAGCATCGTAAAAGGGGGTCATAGTTGCCTACCCCTGGTTTGGAGTATGTGGGCCCAAGCTTTTGTAAAACATGCACCTTTTGATTGGAAGGAAAGTCATTTAATTCTAAAGATCAGCAGAGGTAGCCCAACTTGAATATTGTCAGTGTTTTCCTTTTAATAGCTAAGCATCCCAATGACTGAGGCCAGAGTGAGGCCGCTGCCAGGACTGCTTGTGGAAGCCCAGTGGTTGCTTAGAAATCACAGTTTCTTTGCAACAGCCCAGTGAGAACTGAGTATGCTTAGTAGCCATGAGGAGGAGGAGAGTGGAATGGAAAAGAGAGACAGGAGGCAGTTGGGTTCTTTGCGCTGTAACACGTTGAATCGAGATCCTTTGCGCTGCAACATTCTGTTCCTGGATCTTTTTTTGCTTAGTCTAACCTTTCTCTCCCTCTCCCTCCTTCCCTCTCCCCCTCTCTCTCTCCCTCCCTCCCTCTCTTTCCTTTATCCTGTAGCTGAGATCATTTCTGCAAGTCAGAAAATACAGCTTGGATCTGGCATCCTTGATACTGTACGCTTACCAACTTAGCACAGCACTTGCCTACTTAGAGAGCAAACGGTTTGTACATAGGTAAGTTCATCAGATCCCTCCAAAATATTATCCTCTAAAAATGGCATACAT
Source organism: Pseudonaja textilis (assembly GCF_900518735.1). Next base: position 788,854 of record NW_020769389.1, on the reverse strand, counting down.
TGTTGCCCGGTGTAGCAGCCATGTTAGGTTCAGTGGTGATGGGTTTTCTTATCCAGAACTACGTTTTCCATTATTCCATGCGTTTTGTGAAATTTGCATAGCTGCCCATCTCACAACATAAAGTGATTCCCTTTATGTTGATTTAATGAACAAGGGTGAGTAATATTTTAACATCTTAGAATCCACTTATTTTCATCCTTGATTTGTCGGCCTCTTTGGGAGTATTAACTGTTCCAAATCCAGCAGCTTGCGAGAGATTTGGCAAAGGGTGACATCTACTGGGCAGCCTCTTCCAGTGTTTTCTAAAATAGTAGCACCAAGTGAGTCAGGAAGGAGTTTTCTTCCAAAGCCCCTTGTGATTTCCGATTTCCAGTTTCAAACAACCTCCAGACCTTGAGATAGCAATAAGAGTTTTCCTGAAAACCGTTTAACCAGTGAATGGACTGGTAATTCAAATGGAAAGCAATCGGAGGAATACTTGACATTTTTAAGAGTAAAGAAAAGACTTTATTAAAAAAGGAGGTCAGACACACACTATAAAACTTTGAGTTCACGCATACTTGTAAAAGTTCCAAGGTGGTTTTGCATGCAGTGTCTTCTAATCCTTACAACACCCTGTACAGCACATTATTTTTAATAAGAATCTTATATAATGCTCAGGCAAAGATGGAAGCAAGATTCAGAACTCAGATTCAGACTAGAGTCTGCCTGATTTTTTTAACTAAGGGGTCAAAGAACCATAAATTAGTCTTGTTTTCCTTAAAACAAAAATCCTGGGTGTTTTTTTTCCTGCTTTGATGTGCATACGCTTGTACATTTCATTGTAAGGAGACTGGAAAGACTTAAGTAGTATTAATAGGAAGATTGCTCGCTTGTTCTTTTGTCTGCTTCTCCAAACATCTGGTACCACAATGAAATGGTTACAGAGGTTTGGGATCCAGCCCCCAGCAGGAGCAGTGTGCAACTTTCTATCTACAGGAAGCTATCATTTCAGGAAAGGAAAAATAAAGACAGCTACCAAAGACCTGGAGTGACCAGATGATATCCTGATGTTACTAGAGAGGATAGAGAATTTTGGGATATTTGGGGGGGGCACTGGGGGATTTAAGTAAATCCCCCTAAAAACTACCCTCAGTGCCAAAATTTATAGCGGCGTGTGAAGTTCTTTCTGGGAGTCAGAATTTGGAAACAAGAACAGTGGTACCATTGCAGGCCTGTATTTTATGATGAGTCAAAAAGATTCCACTACTTGAAGCATTTTGTGTAAAAATTAATGGAAGGTTTAGTTGGAGATGTCAGTACCAAGCTGTGTAAATGTTGGTTGCCCTTATATTCAGGTATAATTGTCTAATCCAGTTAGATTTTCATACAGTATGTAATGTGATATATTATGCCTTTTTGTTGGAAGAGAACAGGAGTGTGATAGATTCTTGGTGTAAAAATAATTCGATTAAATGTGCCTGAGATGTGTTCAGGTGCGGATGGCTTACATGTTGAATGATTTACATATGTGTCTTCTACCAGGGATATTGCTGCTAGAAATGTGCTGGTGTCCTCTACAGACTGTGTGAAACTAGGTGATTTTGGTTTATCTCGGTATATGGAAGATAGCACATATTATAAAGGTAAGTGTGTCCACCCAATCGCTGTCTACAGCCTCTGTTGAGTAAAAAGAGTATCCTATCTTAGAGTTATCATAGAATATAGGACAAGAGGCACAAGTCAGCAGTCCAGAATTAAAAACCAGTATAGTCAAGGTCCATTTAAGTATTTTATTTTAAAAGGTCAGTAATTGTATTGACAGGTCTACTTCAGATTTGGCATCAAGTAACAAAATGAAATGCTGAGCTCACAGTCCAGGGTTGTAGGGTTAGAGGCATTAGAAAATAGCTTATGAAATCTTACTGCTGGCTGGATCCTGGTACCACGAGATCAGGCTCCAAAGATTCTTGACAGACTTCCTTTTCCCCTTCTTCCTTTTTGACGGAGGTCTTGTATAAAGGAGTCATGGCAAAGAATTGATCTGTTTTTTTCTAAGTTTAGTAGCAAATTGATTCTATACTGTTGAACAAAAAGAATTGGAAACCATGTGAGAGTTCTCATACGCAGTATTATAGAATCTGTAAAATGTTATTTTACAGGTAGTCCTAAACTTATGACCACAATGGAGCCTGCCCATAGTGGCCGCAAGTTGTGAAGATAGTTAAGCGAGCACCCATTGATTTGCCTTGCTTAACAACCTCCATCCTTGCTCTCCCTGGTATGTCATTAAGCAGAGCACGGGGTGCCTCCGAGATAGTGCAGACATAGGTCCACCTGCCCCAGACCTTCCAATGCCTCCCCTGTGTCAGCTTTGGAAGCCATGCTGAGATCTGATGCTTCTACGCTGCCACAATTGAACCTGGGAAAGTGGGAGTGGGGAATCCATTGAAATATATCTAGACAGACATAATAACATTCTTTTGCTGATTCAAGGTCAGGTAGTTGTTGCGCATAGTGAAAAGGAAGTCTTACTTTGGGACGGATGGTGATTGGGCCATGTGATGTGGTGATGGGTATAGGGGATGGATTTGTAGTTTTTACTTTATTGCAAGGAAGCCCAGAACTTTCATATTCGGGATTCCACAGATGTGCCAGTTACTATCCAAATAAAATGAATTTTTGGGAGATGTCTGTCTTGGAGTTATTGGTTGGAACGGAGGGTTGCTGGAACGCTGACACCCTGCCCCAATTGAGATCCCCGGGGACTGCCGATTTTATAGTCTTGATTGCATTTGATAAAAATTGGGGCATGTATTGTATCAGGCATATTTTATTTGGTGTGTAAACATCTGGACGACTGCTAGATAGTATTTGATAGATGCTGAATACTTTACTGCCATCTTGCAGTCATTCATATTTTTGCAGCCCAATTCCGGGACGACTTTGTAACGATTGTCCTGCTTTCTGGGCAAAGCTTGGTGGCTGGGTCATCTTTGATCCAGATGCATTTACTTAATGTTCAAAAGTCCAGGAGATATGACAGTATGTGATGAAGGTGAGGGGTGAACCACACATGGCTCATTTGTAAGAAGCAATAGCATACACTGAATTTCACTATCAAGCCTTCCTGTTTTTTCAGTAATGATGAAGACCAAAATTCATTTATTATGAAAAATGCCACAATAACAGCCCAAGCTGGCGAAAAATTCAGCCAACACATTCAGACTGGGAAACATGCATTGCAGCCCAACAGTGTAAAATATATGGAGTGGAGCAGAATAATGATTTTTAAGATGTCCTGAATAGATTTCATTTGTTCACTATAGCTTCAAAAGGAAAATTGCCCATCAAATGGATGGCCCCAGAATCCATCAACTTCCGACGTTTTACCTCAGCCAGTGATGTCTGGATGTTTGGTAAGAGAAGATCAGCAAGTTTCCTATATTTCTGCCTCCGTTCGTTGAATGAGTGCAGTTAGTCCTCGACTTATGACCACAATTGAGCCCAAAATTTATGTTGCTAAGAGAGATGTTTGCTAATTGAGTTTTGCCCCCATTTTACAACCTTTCTTGTTGTTAAGTGAATCATTCAGTTGTTGAGTTAGTAGCATATTTATTAAATGAATCTGGCTTCCCCATTGACTTTCTTTGTCAGAACGCCGCAAAAGGGATTTGCCTTCCTTTTTGGAAAAAAGGTGCTTTTTCCAAAAGGGAACTGGACATTCTTGGGTTTTTTTTTTCCCTTTGAAAACGTTTCAGCTAAGAAAGTTAGAACTGAAGAAGCTTCTTGGATGAGAAGTGAAACATTTTCAAAGGAAAAAGAACCAAGTAAGTCTGGTTGCCTTTCGGAAAAAAAACACCTTTGGGTCTTCTCCAGAGGTAGCATTCAACAGATCCTGATTGGTTCTGGAGAACCGGTTGCGGAAATTTTGAGTAGTTTGGAGAACCAGCAAATCCCACCTCTGACTGGCCCTGCCCCCATCTCTTCTCTGCCTCCCAAGTCCCAGCTGATCAGCTGGGTCTTCTTTGGTTGTCCTGCACAGGAGCTGGAAAGCTGGTTAGTGGGGTGGGGAGGGAATGGGGATTTTGCAGTAACCTTCCCCTGCCATCCCCACTAAGCCACGGCATGCCACACCACGCCCACCAAGCCATGCCCACAGAACCGGTAGTAAAAAAATTTAAATTCCACCACTGGTCTTCTCCTGCAGCGCTGTTTCTCCCATACAAGTGCATGGTGTCTCTTTTTTGTATGAAAAGGCTTGATGGAGCCCATTTTAGTCATTTCCTACAGGTCTAGAAGAGAGAAAGGCAGTAAAAAGCAATGTTCGCTATGTTTATCTCCTGAATTGCAAAGGAATTTAGTCCGTTGACGCTTGAGAAAATAAGGCGGATTCTCGGTCTACCTATATGGGTAATCCTTAATTTAAAACCCCAATTGAGCCCAAAATTTATGTTGACAGTTATTAAGTGAGTTTTGCCCCCATTTTACGACCTTTCTTGCCACAGTTGTTAAGTGAATCAGTGCAGTTGTTAAGCTAGTAACATGTTGTTAAGTGAATCTGGCTTCCCCATTGATTTTGCTCGTCAGGAAGTTGCACAAGGGGATCGATCCTGTAACCCCAGGACTCTGTAACTGCCATAAATACATGACAATTGCTAGGCATCTGAATTTTGATCAGGTAATCATGGAAATGCTGCAGTGGACACAAGTGTGACAAATGGTCATAAGTCGGTTTTTTTTCACTGCCCTTGTAACTTCGAGCAGTCACTAAACGAATGGTTGTAAGTCAAGGAAAACCTGTAGCAAAAGGTGGAGGATAATGGCCTGCTTTGCTCCATTTTAGCTAAGGAAATGATTCCTATAGCCAAAAACGGAGTGTCTAAAACTTCGATTGTTTCCCCCATGATGTCTCAGCAATTTGCACGGAAGCAAAATTTCCCTTTTTTTCCCCTTGGGGCCGATCTTTGACTGCGTCTTTTTCTTGTTAGTTGATACCATAGTACAGGGGGTGTCAAAGTCGATTTCATTGAGGGCCGCATCAGGGTTGTGTTTGATCTCAGGGGGCCATGGTGAGCGTGGCCAGCTCCACGTCACTCATGTCTGTGTCAGGACTCCGACAAATCCACCCCCATTCAAATCATAAATCTCTAGCCGCATCTCTCAGAGTAAAAAAAAAAAAAAGGATTTATTAGGAGTGACCATGTCGGCGTTACCTGGGTGCAGCCAACACTAAAATACATTATTCATTTCCCCCTTGGCCCTGATCTTCCCCCCCCATCCCCTGGATGTATATTCTCCAATGGGACACATCGTAGCCAAAAGTCATCAGTCATGCTCTCCAGTAATAATCTTGCGTGCCAACAGCTTCGGCTGCCTAGCAGTTATCTGAAGCATTTGGGGAATGCACTACTTCCCCCTCTTCCTTTTTGCTAGCAAGTAAAAAGACCAAAGGAGTATTTTTTTTAGTTGACATTCTGGGGCACCTGTGGTGTCCCGAGTACTCTGCCAGCAAAAATGGCTCCCGAGCTCCATTTTTGGCTGTGACGGCCTCCTGCAACCCTCTGCCAGTGAAAACGGAGGTCAGCGGGGCAGTGCACAGCCTCCCAAGTTCCATTTTTGCTGGCAAAGGCACCATGGCCTAATCCTTCATGCTGTCCGAAGACATCTCCGCGGTCATGTGGCCAGCATGACTAAACGCCAAAAGTGCCCGGAACACTGTTCCCTTCCCACCAAAGGGGTCCCTATTTTTCCACTTGCATTTTTTTTTTTTTTACATGCTTTCAAACTGCTAGGTTGGCAGAAGCTGGGACAAGTCACGGGAGCTCACTCCGTTACGTGGCGCTAGGGATTCGAGCCGCCGAACTGCCGACCTTGCTGATCGACAAGCTCAGCGTCTTAGCCACGGAGCCACCGTCAATTGTAAAAATTATATTTTAAAAAATGGGCATGTTCCGGTTCCTTTCTGATAAGCTTGCAGCTCATGTTTGCCTGCCAGCTGGTGTCATTTCTCATAAATGCTCGCTACCCATTCTCAGACAGGTAGTCATCGACTACCTGGAGACGTGAGTAAGAATTCCAATGTTATGATCTCAGGGTGGCTGATGCCTTTTCTGAAGGCAGGGTTCGGTTTCACTTCCAGCGTTGGCTTTCGGGAGAGTCAGCAGTTCTTTTTTTCCCCCCGTTTCCCAGGTGTATGCATGTGGGAAATCCTAATGCACGGCATCAAGCCCTTTCAAGGAGTGAAGAACAACGATGTGATTGGCCGGATCGAAAACGGCGAGCGGTTGCCGATGCCGCCCAACTGCCCGCCTACCCTCTACAGCCTCATGACCAAATGTTGGGCTTACGATCCCAGCAGGCGCCCACGATTTACAGAACTTAAAGCTCAACTGAAGTAAGAATTCCTTTTCTCTTCGCTCATACGTAATACGCTCATTTTTTTTTTCCCCCCGTGCAAAAAATAATAGTCTTCGTTGGGTGGTGGTGGGGGCAGTCATAGAGATTTGTTTGGAGCAAGGGATATGGTGGTGTTTCCTCGTGAACCAGGTTTTCGTTAGTCTTGATTGCAATTTGGAATGCCCTCGCTTTAAATTAAAGCAATGTACCCCCAAGAATAACAGAATAATTGTAATTTGAATCAGGTCACGGTCACATAATTGTTCTGTTTTATGTTTTTCTGACAACATGTGAATGGTGCCTCTTAAATTGCTGCCAAAGGCTGTCTCTAAAAGCAGCATCCATTGTGAATTCCTTGTTTCCTTTTCATGTGTTCTCATGTTGTACTATTATGTTTGATTGGTTGCTAGCAGAGATGGTCCCATGGTAGCATTTGGGCTACGGAGACATTGCTTTTCTTGTTGCTTAAACAAAACTTTGCTTAAAACTTTTGTTTGTGGAATAAAAGCTAGATTGAGGTACCTTCTAATTCAGCTCTGAAGCCAGGACTTTAAATCTTCAGACTTTGCTCTGCTTTTCTGGGATATAGATGTCCAGTCACATGGTACAATTATTAATCATGGGGATAAGTGGGATAGCAATATCGGAAAAGTGATACAATCCAAAACAATCCCCAAATTCCACCCTCCAAATACCAAAGCAGAATTGTATTCATAATTTATATACAAGTATTCCTTGACTTAACACTCACAACTGGGAATTTCCAACACCTAGCAAGGCAGTTGTTAAGTGCATCACACCCGATTTTAATGATCTTTTTTGGCACGATTGTTAAGGACATTGCTGCAGTTCTTAAGTGACTCAGGCAGTCGTTAAGTGAATCCAGCTTCCCTCCCCACTCCGATTGACTTTGCTTGTTGGAAGCCAGCTGTGAAGGTTGTTGCAGACGGTGGTCCCTTAACCCTGGGATAGGATACAGTGAATACATGCTTGCTGCGAAGTGCTTAAATTTGTATCGCATGACTGGAGATGCTGTCTCCACTGTCTTGTAAGTGCAACAACCAGGAGTAAGTCCCTTTTTCCAGTACTGTTGTAACTTTTAAACACTGGCTAAATGAATGGTTGTAAAAATCAAGGATGATCTGGATATCTAAATGGATTGGTGTCGTCTCAAAGGTACTTCAGAATAATTTGCTTTCCATAACTTGCCAGAAAAGGGAGAAGCAATAGGGCTGGGTAACTCCCCCTCCCCCTCGTACTTTACATATAGTCCTTCTCTTACAACCATTCACTTAATGACCATTTGAAGTTACAATGGCTCTGACAAAAGTGACTTAATGACCATTTTTCACACCGATGACTATTGCAAGCATCCCCATAGTCACGTGATCAGAATTTGAACGTTGGCAACCGACTCATATTTACGACGGTTGCAGTGTCCCCCCGGGGTCACAGGAGCCCCTTTTGCGACCGCCTGACAAGCAGAGTCAGTGGGGAAGCCAGGTTCACTTAACGACCGTGTGACTAACTTAACAACCGCAGCCATTTCGTTTAACAATGGTGGCAAGAAAAGTCATAAAATGGGGCAAAGCTCACTGAGCAAACGTTTTGCCTAGCACCAGAAATTTTGGGCCCGATTGTGGTCGTAAGTCGAGGACTACCTGCATTCCATAGCTGTGAAGCTGCAAGTAAAAAGCCCCTCTCTGCCTGAAGTCACCACAACAGTGATGAAAACAGGTGTAATCCTCAAAGGGATGCTTGGGAAGAAATTGACTGCAAGAGATCATGGAATATTGTTCATTCCCACTTGGAGCAGAATAAAATGAAATATTGCTGTTATTTCTTTTCACGAGAGGCCCCGAAATGAGTCTCATCTCCAATTTCAGCCAGTCTAAATTTAAACAACTCCCATTAGCTTTTATCCCCCTTCTTCTTCTTTTCTCTGAACAAAGAGAAATGCCTTTGGCTTCGCCGTCCCTCCATAAAGGCTAAATCAGCCCTTTTGCCTGAAGTGCTGGGAATTCCCTTCTGGTGAGGCAACTGTGGGCAGCTGAAACGCATTTCTGATTTTACATTATGATGTGCCCACAAAAGCAACCGCTGCTGCGTCCCACTTCAGAGTTGACTTTTTGTGTGTGTGTGTGTTTTCTATTGTCACTTTTTGGGGTGTGATTTCTATGAGAAAGAAATCCTCTTCCTTTATGTATTGCGTCCGAAGCCGATGATTTCAAACGTAGGGAATGAAAAAAGGCGCAGGGAGCCATGATGATCTCAGGCAAGGAGCTCCTGCTTGTGGGTTTGACAAGCTGGAATTCTTGATCCTAGAAGGCCAGTGTGATGAACCATCAATTTATACATTTCAGTGCTTTTCCTGCCTTGTGGGCGCACTTCTGTGGGAGGAACCTAATGCTTTGACCGGTGTCTCCTTCAACAGCTCAATATTCGGCCTTTTTTTTAATACTGTGTGCCATTTCTGATGAAATAAAATTGTGCGGAAATGTCTATGGAGGTTTTCAGTCATCCCAGGTCCTGGTTGTCCCAAAGGTGCTTTTTCCAAGAGGCAACTGGGCTTTGCTTTTCCTTGAAGAGGTTTCACTTCTCATCCAAGAAGCTTCTTCAGTTCTGGCTTCAATTCTGACAGTTCTTCAGTCAGAACTGAAGAAGCTTCTTGGATGAGAAGCGAAACGTCTTCAAGGCAAAACAAAGTCCAGTTGCCTCTTGGAAAAAGCACCTTTGGGACATTGTGCAGAAATGCTCGGATTTTAAAAGGTCTATAAAATCTAGCAATAAGCAAGCTCATATTACACTAAGTTTCCAAAGTGCATTTCTACTTGCTGTACTGCAGCCCAACTTGTGGTAAATTGGCTTAAATAAAATATCCACTGGAAAGAATTGCCTTCAGCTTTTATTTATTGATAATCTTGCATGTTCCACTTTGAAATCTGCCAGGCCATTTATAGGAATTATAGAGGCAGGGGGCAGGCACAAAAGTTTTCTGAAGCTTTTTAACTCTTTCTAGTGGTAAATTAAAAGTTTTATTTCTTTTAATGGTGAAATATGGATAGAAACTTTCCATCTTAATTATCTTTTTTTTACTTAGTAAGCTGGGAATGGTTTAGCCATGGCCTTGGTGTCATTTCCATTTCTGGAGGTTCTTAAGAAGTGACCAAAGAGCTATTTCACTTAGATGATTTGATTTGTTTTCATGCACATTGTTGAGAGTTGGATTCTATTTTTCTTCCAATGCTCTGTGATGAGATGAGTAAACAGTTTTAAGAGGAGCTTTGGCGTTTCTTCCATCCATTCCGAACTCCATCATTCTACCTCACCGTAAGCGTCTGAAAGAGATTGAAAAAAAAAATGTTGTCGAAACAGAAGAATTTGCTTAAGATCACAGGGGCGGCGGGGGGAAGGTTACCCAGCATAGTGAAATTCCTATTTGAACATACATTTTTCATATTTTAAAATCTCTAAACTTCGAGGGAATGTCTTGAAGCTGTTTTTAAAATTCTGGCAGATTTGCAAGCTGCATGACATGACATGCCCTTTGACTTGCGTGTTTTTACTGTCCTACAAATAACATTCTGTTTGGGAAAATATGATTCAGTTGGACTTTCCTAACCTCCTGCGAGTTCTCGGGCTTTTAACGCTAAGGGGGTGCATTCTAAACAGATGTAAAAAAAGGGTAGTCAGGAACATCTTTGGATGGTGAGGTGTTCCCAGCTGACACTTCAAGTGCTTAACCCAAAGACAGATGGTGTGATTATTTTTCCATCCTTGGTTTGGAACAGTCCACAGCGTCTCACAGTTGCTTCCATGTCACGCTTTCTTCTTTGTCGGAGCAGAGGAAAAAAGCATCTGAGGATTGGCTCCGTTTCAGCTGGTTTGGATCTGAAACTGGACTTGCCTTGACAGGGTAACAGAGATGGAAGGGGCCTTGGAGGTCTTCTAGTCCAACCCCCTGCTCATGCAGGAAACCCTGTACCATTTCAGACAAACGATTGTCCTTTAAAAACTTCCCGGGGTTGGAGCATTCACAACTTTTTAAGAGTCAAGTGGTTCCACTGGTTTATTTGTTCTCCCTGTCAGGAAATTAGCTCCTTAGCTCTAGGTTGCTTCTCTCCTTGATGAGTTTCCACCCATTGCTTCTTGTCCTTCCTTTCGGGGGCTTTGGAAAATAATAGACTCCCTTCTTCTTCGTGGCAGCCCCCACAAATATTGGAACACCGCTATCATAGCTTTTAACCTTGTAAGCTGCCCAGAGTTCCGCTGCGGTAAGATGGGTGGCCAATACATTTAACAATTAAATAAAAATAAATTATTGATGCCACTCTTCTTGAGGTAGTGTATCTTGTGGGATGAGGGAGACTTTGGAGGCCGCTGGGCCGCTGGGCCTGGGCCTGGGCCTGGACGAGGCTTCCCAGGTTCTCCTCCCTCTCTAAGGCACCTTGTGCTCTCCACTTAACAAGCCACGTGTTTGTTTTAATGACCACATGAGTGAGAGCAAGGAGTAGGGTTGTTAAGCGAGACTATTTCGCTTAATGGCTGTCATGACATGTCCATGTCGAGGATGATCTGGTAAAGAGGATTTGCACAGCTTATCTTGTTCCTTTTGTGCCTCAGAGCAAGGGTCTCCAACCTTGGCAACTTTTAAGCCTGGAGGACTTCAACTCCCCAAATTCCCCAGCCAGCAACTGGCTGAGGAATTCTGGGAGTTGAAGTCCTCCAGGCTTAAAAGTTTGTCAAGGTTGGAGACGACCCCCTGCCTTAGAGAACCAGACAAAAAAAGATCTAAATCCTAAATAGCTTGTAGAAAGTCTTGACTGGCATCCAAAGCGCAGTAGTTGTTCCAGTGCCAGGCTGACTAGCTTGCAGCTCCGGAGAAGAGGCTCGTGTGGAAATGATCAGACCAGCTTCAAACTCCCGTGATTACCCAGAGCAGGGTTCTGTAATGCTTAGTAAATCTGGAAAGCTACAACTCAAGGTTTTCACGATGGGTAATCCAGTTGGCTAATTTGCACGGCAGGAAGAGAGTTTGGTAAGTTACCTGAGAACTGAAGTTTTTTTTTTTTTTAAATGTATTTAAAAGTAGATTCCCGCCCTCTCCCCACAAAGCAATTATTACATTTCTGCTTCTTTAAGGAGAACGTTTCAATTGTTCAAAAAAAAAAATTAAGAAAAATAATTGAGGTTATTTGCTAGTAGATTTGTGACTGACTGTAAGAGAGTCAGAAGATTTTTTTGTGTTTCAGTAATAACTTATTTTCGGTGTTCATGTCTTTCAAGCAAATATCTTTTCCCCTTGCTCTATTACAGCTTTTTAAATCGAAAGGGATGGGATATACATCCATTCATACATACAGCTTCTTTTCCTTCCTTCCTTCCTTTCTTCTTTGGGAATTGCTCATAACTTTCTAAAAATATCTTTCCCTGGTATGTGGGTTTAGCGTTTGAAAGTCTTACGTTTCAATGCCGAGTTGCTAATTTTGCAAAGGCATGCAATTCCCTCCAACTCCCACCTACCCGCCCCCATCTCCCATTCCTCCCGAATAACCTTACAAAAAGTCTAACCGTTTCGGTTGCTGTCTGAAAGAAAAAAAGAAGACATATTTGTCTACTGCATTCCTGGCTTGTCTGCAGTCTGGAACCCCTGATTTGGGGAATGCACTTGGAGGAGGCCGGAGGACCCACATTTATTATATTCTGAGGCATCATGTCATTTATCTTCCGCTCGCTGCTTCTTTCCCCCTTAGTACGATCCTGGAGGAGGAGAAGCTGCAGCAGGAGGAGCGAATAAGGATGGAATCAAGGCGACAAGTCACCGTATCCTGGGATTCCGGAGGGTCCGATGAAGCTCCTCCCAAGGTAATATTGGAGTGAAGTTTTTTTTTTTATTATCTCATGTCCTTTATCCTCAAAGAGAGTGAAGTGCTTTTGTTCTGCTGGGTTGTAAATTCACGGGATCAGCAATGCTGAGTCCACGTACAGAGCGAAGTTCCCTTTCGTTAACATTCAAGCGACAGTCTTGTTTTAAACTCAAGTAACTACCAATAGAAGAGAATATTTGTAACTCAGGGTTGATCTTAGTGCTCTCTGAGCATGGTCGTTTTCATGAAATGTCTGCAAGAAAACAGCCAAGCTCAGAGAGCACCAAGGACCCCCCTAAATAATGATTACCCAGCTAAGGTTGATAAACTGGAACCAACAATCCATAACAAACAATGGTCACTGTCTGTAAAGATTTGGTAACTTGGGGTGGGGGAGTCTTTCTGGCATGGTTTTTATTTGTTGTTGCAAGGAGGTCTAGCTCTGCTTGAAAAAAATAATAATAGAGTGATTATTTCTGATAGCAGTGTAGTTTTTGTAATGTTGAACCAGATTGCTAATTATTCTTCTCTACATTTTAATTTCTTCTGCCAGGAGGGAATCCAATCTTTAGATTATTTTGCCTTTTCGGGTCTTATTTGTCATCTCATAAATGACTGATTAGAGAGAATTCTTGACGTCCATAAACATATATTGATGGCATCCTAGGGAATTAGTTCCTTCCATTCTCTACTCCATGCTGGGAGAAATCCTTATTCTGTGAAGAATGAGATTGTTTGCTCTGAGGCTTGGTTTATATCTGTTTTGGTTGTGTCAGCTTTGTCTTTTGAGAGGTGAAGCCCTTGGTGTAGTTGCTCATTGATAATTTGTGTCCCGTTTTCTTATCTTGAAGTGTGTTTGTGTAGGCACTTTTAACTTGGGTCTTAAGAAACAGTGTGTCATAAGTTTGCCAGGCAAATAGGAGTCCGTGTGGAATCACAGGAATTCATTTCTCATTCTATACATAATAGAGAATGTGAGATAAAATCCAGAGCAGAGGGAGGGACAGGATGGGGTACGAACTGGGAGGAGAAGGATGCAAGACTGGGAATGGGGGTACAAGCAAGTCAAAAATAGCCTGCTTTCTGACCGAAAATCTTTCAGTTGGAATGCCAGGTTTCTCTGAGTTTGCTTGACACTTGGAAAAGATTTTTCCTACTCTGAATACTATGAAAATTGTATTCTTTTCTGTACATTTAAGTTTTGAAATACTTACATCCCCATTTGATATATGTATGTTAATTATATCTTTTACAATTTTTTTACAATATATTTACAATTATAGTTTTACTTCATATAACTTGTCAGGTACATGACAAGGAGGGCCTTGTGTCTGCAAGGGCCCAGTAAAAAGAACAACACCAGAATCAAGGATATTGAGTTCCACCATCATTCCATTTTGAACTAGCTCCCTGATTTTCACCAAGATTTACTAGAGAAATAAGGCTTCTTATGGATGAAGAGTAGGCTTTGGCTGAGAGCCGTTGAAAAATCGCTAAGAGAGAGACGTGTGACAAGTGTTAAACTGGCCATTTTCTGTAAAGGCTACTTTTGAATGCTTCTGTTCAATCTCAGCAGAAGTGTTCCACATTATCATCATCATCCTGATTGTTTCGTGCACAATCCTGCTTGGACCAGAATACAGAATCATGGAATTGGATAGGACCTTGTCCAAAGCCTTCCCAAGTAGGAGACCATATGTGGACAGATGGCTGTCCAGTATCTTTTGAAAAAACCTCCAGTGATGGAGCATCCACAACTTCTGAAGATAGGCCATTCCACTGATTGACTGTTCTCATAGTCAAGAAATTTCTCCTTAGTTTTAATCTCTTCGATAAGCTTCCATCCATTACTTCTTGTCCTGCTCTCAGGTGCTTTGGAAAATAAATTGAACCTTTTTTTCTCTGTGGCAGCCCCTCAGATATTGGAACTCTGCTATCCTGTCTCCCCTGGTGCTTCTAGAGTAGCCATGCCCAGTTTCTGTAACTTTTCTTCATATGTTTTAGCCTCCAGTCCCATAATCATCCTGGTTGCTCTTCTCTGCACTCTTTCTTAGAGTCTCCACGTCTTTTTTTGGAGTGTGGTGAGCAAAATTGGGTGCAGTATTCCAAGTGTGGTCTTAACCAGTGCAGCATAAAATTCATGTGATCTTGAATGTGCTCCTGATCCCTCTGTTGATGCAGCCTAGGCCTGCATTGGCTTTTTTGACAGCTTCAGCACAATGCCGGCCCACAGTTATGTGATTGTCCACCAGGACTCTTAGATCTCTCTCACAGATAGTGCTGTTGAACCAGGTGCCACCTATTCCATACTTGTGCAGTTGGAGGTGAGCAAGTGGCAATCGAACACAGGGACATTCCTAGTGCCATAAATACGAGGTTTGGATGTAAGGTTAGTTTTTCAGCACTATCATAACTTCAGATGGTTGCTAAACGGGGCAGTTGTTAAGTGAGGACTTCCTTTATTTGGCATGCTTACATGTCTTCAGTTCAGCCCTGGCATCTTTAGTTAAAAGGGTTTTAAAACCGTCTGAGAAAAATGTTGTGTTAACTCGCTGCGTAGCTGATGTTCAGAATAGACTGCGTTTATACCGTAGGTAAGATCAATTTAACCTCCTTTTGGAAGAAATATCCATCTGGTTCAGTTCCAAGTGGTGAGAAACACAATGGAAACATGGAGGCTGATTGGAAAGATGGTTTACTGATGGACAGGACCACGGGTTTGAGGTCCTGGGCAGCTGAACACATGGAGTTGACAGGGTTATTTATACCCTCTCTTGGGCCCTTGAGCTTCCTGTTCCTGTGCAAGCATATGTACTCTATTGGCTGCTGTCAGACTCCCACGGGGCTATGTGCAAATCCTAGGAGTTTGTCTGAGATAAGTTTGGTTGAACTTTGCTGGGTGATGCAATATCCTTAGGAAATTTTGCAGTGCAGTGAGCCCTGCTGCTAGATAATCCTATTATGTCCTGGAGGGATAGGTCTTAAACCCTGGAGCTGGAGGTCTTTTGTCTTGCAGATAGACTGGTCCAATCCTTCTCAATGGGCACCAAAACACCTGCTGGGGTCAGGGAGCTGGGTTTCTGTTTCCTTTAAGTTTTTTATTTCTCTTTTAGGGGAAATATTTTATCCTGCCTTTTTAAATATTTCCTAAAATATTTCATTCTTCTAGGAGAGGGGTGGGTAATAACTTTCTTCGCTTTGTAAAAATTAAAATTGGAGCTTTGTCCTGGACGGCAGGGATTTGGGACATCCCTCCCTCCTCAAAGGGTTCTTTAATTATTTCAAAGGAATTGGATCAACATTGAGGAAGCTGTGACTGAGTTCTTCTGTAACCTTTTTTTTTTTTTTTTTGGTCTAGTCTGATTTTAATAAAATACTATCTTCCTTCTAGGATAAAATAAGCAATGCATTGAAAGGAATGAAATCTTGTTACTGGCTATCTTTGCTATCAATATCAATTTATTCTGGTGCTTTGCAAAAAAAGGAAAAGAAAAGTGGCTTGCATTCTTAATTTACAAACGCAAATAAATGGTGCAAATTATCACAGCGGGCTGCCGTGTCTATCAGCCGGCATTGTTAAAAGGCCTTACATGCTGAATTCTTAGAAATAATCAGAGCGGATTTAGTAGTTTTCTTGAGCATAATTACAGCTTCTCAGAAAAGAACGTTACCAGATCCTTTGAAAGCTCTGATTAATGAGCGGTAAGACCTAATTAGCACATAGCAGCTTGCTGGTCTTTTTTGTTTTTTGTTTTTTTTTGTTTGTTTTTTTCCTTGAGATTAAGATGAAAAGGAAAGTCTTCCAAAAAAGATACTTTCTCTCTCTTCCGCTTTGGATTCTTGGATGACAATTTCATCCGCCCTGAAATTTCCCAGTAAAGTTTAGGATGAGCCAATGGAAAAGGAGATGCTGAATTCAAAGAAGAACCGGTCCTTATCTGTGGCTTCCCAGATTATTCCTGGCCAATTTGGCAATGGGAATGGCGGCCCAAGACACATGCGGAACCCCCAGTAGTGGGGAGGAGGCTGCGCTGGAATCTCTGGAGCCCTCCCAGGGGTTCCCATCTGGGTCGATGTTCCGGCTGTGCCAAAGTCACATCGGGTTTTGACAACTTGATCTTAACAAAAGACTGTTTTCCGGACAGATGTTCCTTGGACTCCGTCATTCAATGCTGGTGGTACTCCCAAAATCTGGAATAAGGCAGTCCTCACTTAATGACTTTTATCTTAGTGACCGTTCAAAGTTACAGCAGAGCTCCCCCCCCCAAAAAAGATTATTGCCGATGGCTGCACACTTACCTACTTTCATCCATCTTGCGGTCACCACAACCACATTTGGGGTGTTTGACAAGCCGGTTTACCTTTAGTGGCAGTTTACAGGGTTACACAGTCACATGACTTTTTTTTTTGCTGGTTTCCAGCCTTTGCTCCCAGTTTCCAGCAGAACTATCCATTAAGTAAAATAGATTTGCTTAATGACCACAGTGTTCACTTAACAACCATTGCATTCACTTAGCAACTGCCCCCAAAATACAAAAGAGAGTGCAGTCACATGGTGACCTACTTAAGGACCCCAATGACTTACAACTATAATTCTGAGTTCAAATTATAATTCCGGGTCATCAGTCAAGGCATACTTGTAAATAAAAGCCAGTTCCACTACAATATTGTTATTGATGAACATCCAACCATAGATTTTGGGGGGTTGCAGAGGCAGGAATTTAATTGCCACATTTATCCAGATCGATCACCAAAGTATGTTTTCCGAACAGGTATTTATTTATTTCAGTGCTAAACCACCATAGCAAGGTGAGGATTCTTTGCTCCCCAAAATTTTATTCCAGTGGACAGAATGGTGTCAGATTCTTACATAGTTCTTCTTTGTTGTAGTAAAACATTACTGTATGTAATGTTTTTCCTATTATTGTTAGTCCTAAGATTGCCATTGTCAAAGCGATCTAGACATGAGCTTGTCTACAGAGAAATTTCCGGACAGAACAATTAATCAGTGAAAGAGCTTGCAGATGCTCCGTCACTGGAGGTTTTGAAGAAGAGCCACTTGTCTGAAATGGTATATATAGGAAATGGTATATATAGGTTGGACTAGAAGACCTCCAAGGTCCCTTCTAACTTTGTCATTCTATGTTCTATTTTCTAGTTCCGGCTTCCGTATTAAAAGTATTTGTGCCTTCTGTAAATAGTAATAATCCAGGAGATGGTTGCGTTGTACAAATTAAGATGGGAAACATAACTGTTTATTTTATTTATTTTATTTTATTTATTTGTCAATTGTTTACAAGATAATAAGTATAAGTGTATACATAGTTATGAATACATGAAATGGGTACATATAAGAAAAATAAAAGAAAAATAAAAGAAACAATAGGACAGGGACGGTAGGCACGTTGGTGCGCTTATGCACGCCCCCTAACATTAACTGTATGTTAATGCCATCCTTTTTAAAATGTCCCGCTTCGGGAGAAGATTGTGTATTGCTGATTTCTTAATTTCTTTCATTTTCTAGCCCAGCAGACCCGGTTATCCTAGTCCAAGATCAAGTGAAGGATTTTATCCCAGTCCACAGCACATGATACAGCCCAATCACTACCAGGTAAAACAATACAACCCTTCTTCCATGGCTTTAATACTTCACAATGCTAAGTGTTTATAGGAGGAAAGAATCATATTATGTACGTTGGGGGATTTTTTTTAAATTTATTAATTATATTTGGTTTATAGATATATGATTCAGATGATTAAGGGAGAAGCCAACATAAGTGTGGACTATGAGTAATCATGAAGTATTTTGAAGATAATTTAAAGTACACCCTTCTTTGGGCTGAGGGCGGGAAGAAAAATAACATTTAATTAATATTAACTTCAATTAATAGGATTTTTTTCCATCATGTGTTTTAAAATGTTGCTATTCTTTTGCATTGAAGGTCATAATTTGGGCCAAAGCTTGTAGAGATCTGTGAGAGCTCACCCAGTCCTAGGCCGTTTAAGAATCATTTGGGGATAATCAGGGGATTAAAAATGGAGCCCTGTGAAAGATGTTGAAGGAGCATGTATAGCCCTGAAAAAAGCAGCCCTAAGAGGAATAATATGATAGTTGTTACATGCAGTCCTCAACTTACGACCATAATGAGGATCAAAATTTCTCTTGCAAAGCAAGGTGAATTATTAAAGGAGTCACACCCGATTTTGCAACCTTTTTTTGACACGGTTTTTCAGCATATTGCAGTAGTTGTTAAGTGAAACATGGCAGTCGTTAAGGGAATCCAGCTTCCCCCAACGATCTTGCTTGTCAGAAGCTGGCTGGGAAGGTCACAAACGGTGATTCCCTGACCCTGGGATTCCATTTAACGGTTAGAACATGCCGGTTGCCAAAGGCTCAAATTTTAATCATATGATGGTGGAGATGCTTCAGTAGTTATAAGTATATAAGAACCAGTCATAAGTCACTTTTTCTAGTGCTCTTGCAACTGGTTGTAAGTTGAGAACTACCTGGACATAAGTTAGAGGTCCAGACCTTTCCCCTCAAGTCCAGGTTGAAGGACATGAAATAAGGGATTTTCATACGCCTGTTTTATCCAAAGAATTTGCAATTGCACCTCTTTGGTCATGTGCTAAGTTGCAAATGTCACACAGACTTGAAAGTGATTAAGATTGTGCCTCTTTGTATACCTTTCAGAGTCTTTTAGAAAAAAACAATCGTTTTCCTTTTGGTAGAAAGTATTAGCTGAGGATTTCTTACAATTGTTGCACACAAGTCCTGTAATGCGTTGAAAGCATGCCTGTACATTTTAAAGCCAGCCTTTTGTTTTAAAATACTCTCCTACTAGAAGAAATGATAGAACGTTCTCCAGCTAGTTGGAAACAGCTATTTAGTAGCTTTCTGTTCTACATTTGTAAACTTTTCAGATTATATTCTGGAAGTTGAAATCCACAGGTCTTAAAGTATCCAAGGTTGGATACCACTGACTTAGATCAAGTAACATTAATTGATTTAAGTCAGCGGTGTCCAACTTTTTAAGACTTGTGGACTTCTACTCCCAGAATTCTCCAGCATGGCTGGCTATTTAGCTGAAAAATTTTGGGAGTTGAAGTCCATAGGTCTTAAAGTTGCCAGAGTTGGATACCCCTGATCTTCGTGAACACCATGTGCTTGTATATCATCTGTGTATTGAAAGTTTTAATACCATAAGAGTATGAGGTTGAAAGGTCAGAAGCTCTTCAGGAATTCAGGAGTACCGTGGCAGCCATGGTAGTCCCTGGTGGTCATAATGAATTTAATTTATGTGGAAAGTTGCAGATCGGATCCCAGTTGAAGTTGACTACTTGTGCCAACCTCTGTAAGGAAGATACACCTATTTAGTCAACCTAAGGCACTAATGAAAAGGAAGGACTCACCGTAGAAGAGCCTAATGCTGGGAAAGATTGAGGGCAAAAGAAGAAGGGGATGAAAGAGAATGAGATGGCTGGATGGCGTCACCGAAGAAGTAGGCATGAGCTTAAATGGATTCTAGGGCATGGTAGAGGACAGGTAGGCCCGGAGGAACGTTGTCCATGGGGTCACGACAGTCGGACACAACTTTGTAACTAACAACAACAAGGCACTTGATGATTTCTGAGGGGGCCTGGGGAAGTCCCTACGGTTTTGGTGAGCTTTGCCTCTTGGAAGCTTTGCCTCTTGGAACATAGTGGCTGCCTTAGATAAAATGGAGTGAAATGACAGAAAAGATACCCAGAACTTCACTAATGGAAGACAAAGAACTAATCCAACTGAAGCTGAGTAAATTGCCCTGTTAAAAGGACCATTTGAAGTTACGATGTGCTGAACAAAACAGCTTTACGACTTCTCATCCAAGAAACTCCTTCAGTACTGGTTACAACTGAAGAAACTTCTTGGATGAAAAGTGAAACGTTTTTGAAGAAAAAAAACCCAGAAAGTCCAGTTGCCTTTTAGAATAAGCACCTTTGGGACAACCATGACCTGGATGACTGAGAATCCCCATAGACATCTTTTGGACTGGCTCTCAAATTTACTACTATTGTAGTATCCCCTCAGTAATTTGATTTCCATTCGCAACTGGCTTTCAACAAGTGAACTCATGGAGACGTCTCATCAAACAACTGTTGTGATTTTCTTAATGACTGCAGGTCATTAAACGATGTGATAAATCTGGCATGATCCCATGTTTCACTTAATGACCTTGGCAACAGAGTTGTCGTTCTCAGTTGTGGTGGTTGGGTGAGGACTACCTCTAAAAAGGAGCAACCTATGAATGTTTCACCACTCTTAATGTTACTACTTTTTTTATATAGTGACTCAAACCCTTTTAGGCAAGGATGGGCTAAAATAGCCTTTGTTGGTGTTCTACGAATAATATTTGGAGTATCTGGTGGAAAAAGTTCCTTACGATCTTGCCTGAGTTGGAAGCCAGCTGGGCTGTTTCTATGGAATTGACTGAGATTTAACTTCCTGTGGGGTTATTTAGGATGAGTTTGATCATGCTCAAATGAAGAGGGCTAGGTTTCTGATGATGCTGGGTTTGCGAAAGCCTCTAAGGCAGATGACAGGAAGATGGATCATGCCGTGGAAAATGATTTCTTGAGTAAGAAGGTGGTTGCCTCCAGCCTTGGTGGATCTTGGTATGCCTCCTGTCAAGAAACCAACGTGACCCTGTTGACTTGAAGCATTACAATCTAGTCCAAAGAGATCTCCAAACTTGGCAACTTTAAGACTTGTGGACTTCAACTTTAAGAATTCCCCCACCAGCTTTGCTGGCTGGAGAATTCTGGGAATTGAAGTCCACAAGTCTTAAAGTTCCAAGTTTGGGGACCCCAATCTAGTATTCAACCTTCAGTTTGGGGGGGATGGTTGTTGAGAAGGTGGTAGGTATGCAAGTACAGCTGGCCAGAAGGAAGTAGATGACCTTGACTCTTTTTAGTCTGGGTTCAAGGTTATACAAGGCAGTTAAAACTATATTGATTATACTTGTGGGTGGCTTCTGGTGGGAGTGAAACTTCCATGATCCCGCTTCCCCCTCTCAGTGACTCTTGAGGTCAATGAGCAAGACATGTTTATGGGCCAGCACTTGGGAATGGGAGCTACTCTTCTGTAGTAATTGTCCCAACTTAATGGGATGGTTCCAGTTTATAGTGCTGGTGGACAGAGATTGAATCCAATTGCCCTCTATCATGGGGTCTCTCGTGGTTTGTTGCTTTCTCCATTCCAATTTAGCGATGGTGTAAAACTGCTGGGTGAGGTCACCTTTAGGAGGTTAGGTACCATCACTTTGCCAATGATGTCCAGTTGAACCCCAAGTTGAACAGGGGATGCAACTGAGTTGCTGTTGAAATCCTCGGAAGCTGCCAGTAGTGCCTGGCTAGGATAGGATTCATTCCAGCGAGTAGTTATGGAGTCAGAAGCCATTAGACTGTAAGGATAGATGGTCTCAGTTATGCTCTACACCAGGGGTGTCAAACTCACATTGTCATGGCATCGTCATGTAATGTGTAGAGACTTTCCCCCCCCTTTGCTAAACGGGGCGTGACCAGTGCATGACGCATCCAGCCCATGGGCCAGGAGTTTGACAGCCCTGCCGTACACTGAACTGGCTCATGGTTTGTAGGTCCTCTTGGACTCCCAAGTCTTGCTGTGGCCAAGAGGATCTTTGCAGAATTTCATCTATTGTTTCAATTATGACCTTTTGGGGAACAGGGGACTCTTTTTAACTCATCTCTCATTTGGACTACTGCAATACACCGCGTCTGAGAATATTCTTGAAAAGCACTGTGAAAACCACAGTAACTGTGTGAGAAGGACCTTGGAGTCCTCATGGACGGTCAATTAAACATGAGCCAGCAACGTGTGGCAACAGCCCAAAAGGCTACTACGATCCTTGGTTGTATAAACAATCCTTAGTAAGGCCACACCTGGAATCCCACATCCAGTTTTGGTCACCACATTATAAAAAAGGATGTTGAGACTTTGAAAAAAGTACAGAGAAGAGCAACTAAGACAATTAAAAGCCTGGAGACTAAATCATATGAAGAACAGCTACAGGAATTGGGTATGGCTTGTTTAGAGAAAAGAAGAACTGATAGCAGTATTCCAGTATGTTCCAAGATGCCCATATGAGAAATATGGCATACCTGTGTGTGCTTAAGAGCCCATCTTGATTCTTGACAACTCCTTGGACCGGCCCCTGAAATTTTCTTGGCAGGGTTTCTAAAGGGATCTCTTATTGCCTGCTTCCTAGGGCTGGCTCAAAGTCACTCGGCACTTCAGATGGAACTAGAACTCCCAGTCTCCTGGTGATTGGCCCAAAGCCACCCAGCCAGCTTTCATGCCTACACCAGGACTAGAACTCAGTCTCCTGGTCACCAGACTATAAAAAAGATGCTGAGACTCTAGAAAGAGTGCAGAAAAAAGCAACCAGGATGATTAGGGGACTGGAGGTTAAAACATATGAAGACAGGTTGCAAGAACTGGGCATGGCTAGTCTAGTAAAGAGAAGGACCAGGGGAGACATGATAGCAGGGTTTCAATATTTAAGGGGCTGCCACAGAGAGGAGGAAGGGGTCAAGCTATTTTCCAAAGCACCTGAAGGCCAAACAAGGAACAATGGATGGAAACTGATCAAGGAGAGATTCAACCTGGAAATAAGGAAAAATTTTCTGACAGCGAGGACAGTTAACCAGTGGAAGAGCTTTACTTCAGAAGTTGTAGGTGCTTCCACTGAAGGCTTTTAAGAAAAGTCTGAATAGTCACTAGTCTGAAACGGCATAGGGTTTCCTGCTTGAGCCGGGGCTTGGACTAGAGGAAGCCTTCCAAGATCCCTTCCTGCTCTTCCGATTCTATTCTTAGAAGCTCTAGCTAGCGTAGGATACTACAGTTAGATATTAGCACGCCTCGGGTTGTTGGTTGCCACCTTTAAAAACCCTTCATTTCTCAAGACTTCGATAACTACAGAAGTTTTGCTCCCGGGAGTTTCTGCCTTCCAATTAAAACCAGAAAAAGTGGGCTGCCTCTGGGTTCCCTTCTCTTAGGAATGTCATTTGAAGATGAGCCTTCTTGATCTTGGTCTCCTTTCTCTGAAACAGCGTCCTCGGGGAAGCTGGGTACATCCCAACCCACTTGGGATTCAGGAAGCCAAGCAGTTCTTTCGCTGTTTTAATCTTGTCTGTGAATGGTAGGCTTGTGAGCCATTCAAAGTCGGTTGAAATTTGGAGCGGCAGATAAGCTTAATAAAATAAAATAAAACAATAAATCCAATCCTTTCTCCCCCCCCCCCCCCCCCCACAAAAAAATTTGGTTAACGCCAGGCTAAGTATTGGATGCGTGATTAGATACACACGTCACGTTTTGATTGCAAGCAACGATGCCCGTTATTCCCCCCACCGTCCCCAATTATTTTTCCATACCTCTCCTGCCACTGCCTCTGTTTATAAATTCCTACAGCCTGGGGAGTTCTGATGGAAGACTTCACAACGTCCTGAAGCATTTGTCTGTATCTTTTGGTAGGTTTCAGGCTATCCCGGTTCCCATGGAATTCCAACCCTGGCAGGTAGCATTTATCAAGGACAAGCCTCTCTTTTGGATCAGACAGATTCCTGGAACCATCGGTCTCAAGAAATATCCATGTGGCAACCCAACGTGGAGGTAATTTCCACCCAGTTGTTTCACAGACCATTTTTCCCCCCTCCCTCTTTTTGATGTATCTCTGTGCTGATGCATTTATTATATTCCTTAAATATTACGGGGGAATTGAAGGGCCACCTAGATTTGTCAGTTACCCTTTCTGATGAAGTTGAGGTGGGTCTGCTCACGGATATTTCCTGTGAACTCAGGTGGACTGTCAAATTAGCCCATCCCAAAGAGCTATTTAGGAATAATTTTAACTACCAAGGGAACAGCGTGCCCTCAGACGTTGTAGGTGCTCCATCACTGGTGGCTTTCAAGAAGAGACTGGATAGCCACTTGTCAGAAATGGTATAGGGTCTCCTGCTTCAGCAGGGGGGGGTTGGACTAGAAGACCTCCAAGGTCCCTCCCAACTCTCTTATTCTGTTCTTCCTGTGGCTCATTATTCATCCACGTCCAATTTCGAGACAGTGTTGAGGTTTCATGACTTCCATGGCAAGTGTGGCAGTGGTGATATTCAGGCCGGTTCAGCTCTGACGATCTATTCTGACCTTTAGCTCTGGTTTTATTCTGACCTTTATTTCCTGGTTTTCAAGCTCAGCTGCTTTGCGCGGCACAGCGGATTGCCATGCGTCAGCTGTTAAATACACAGGGAAGAGTGCAGGATTGCAGAAGGTCAGTAGCAAACCCTCTGCGCACGCGCGCAAAGTGCACGCTCACCGAACCAGTTGTTACACCTGTCGAACCACACTCCTGAAGTGTGGGTATGTCATTATTGATATTTGTTGCCTCATTTGGCAGGAGACAGCTTTAGTTTATTTCTGTCATGTAGATTATTGTGGTCTAGCTAGGAGGAAATTTTTACAGTTCTGCTAGAATTGGTGTGGCTTACATCTTTTGCAAGACCAGTGAAGTTGCCCTTCTCCCAAATGTTTGATGCTCTGAATTCAGTTAGCACTTATGATTGATGTGTCTACTTGACATTCAAAGACTGCACAGAACCCAAAACATTTTGGAAATGATGTTGGTGGCAGTGAAATGGGTGGAATCATGTTGATGGAAAATTTGGAATTAGCATGATTGAGCAGAAGCTAGAATTCACTAGAAGCTTTACTGTAGCAGTGATGTAAGTCTATAAGTTGGCAGAGATGGGCAGCTATGGCCCTTCGACCACCTGTGGACTGTACACGTCTGGCTCAGGAATTACAGGTCATAAAAGGGGCCATAGTGGCTCATGCTCGCTCTGAAGGCATGGAGACAACCCTTGGACAAGTGAGATTCATCACAAAGTGTGTCAGACCTTTGCGTGGATTATAAAAGCAGGTGATGGATGGCTGATTGGGTAACCAGCAGCTTTGATTCCACCACGTAATGGACAATGATAAGATGTCCGTTCAACTATCTTCCCTGTTGGATTGTTTCTGCATACTTTCTAATGTAATTTGAAACTTCAGCCGTTCTGGATATGTATTATTGACTTGGGATCAGTGTGTGACTCTTTTGTCATAATGATTTCTTCAACTCTGGGACCATTCCTGGATGCAGTTGGTTATGCTTTGTATAAAGCATTGCAGAAATTGGGGTGAAGCCACTTCAAACCAGGGTGGATAAAAATCAAGGTTTCTTTAAAAAAAATAAAAATGGATTTTTAAAATTTAAATCGGATTTTTTTTTAATCAAATTTATTTTAATAAAATGCTTTTGGAATAAAAATCTCTCTAGAGATAGTTTACTTTTTAAGATACATTAATAATTTAGTTTATTCAGCATGAAATGGAGCTTAGTTATGTAGCAGGAGGCTGTATATTCTGCAATATTTACATTTTTGGTAAACTCATTCAGTGACCCAAGCTCTGCAAGCTGGGATAACATGCATTGCATTAGTGCATTCATACAATTTTACAGCAGAAATGACGGCTGCTCTTTAAAAATTATGATGTAGATCGAGTTGTTTTAAATCAAGCCTTTTTACTAGTGATTTAAATTAATTTAAATTTAAATCCACCCTGTTTCAAACAATATTAAGCAGATTTTTGTGGTTGTTAAGGTCCTTTCTATTTAACTGTCACTGTTGCTACCATCAAAGAAAACGAATATCTCCATTTGTATTGTTTTCCCAGTAGGGTAAGAACCTCATTCAAGCACTGATTAACATTTAAAGATACTTCTTGGGGACAGAAAGTTTAGTTGGGTGGCTGTTGTTACTTCTTTTCTTGTGCTTTTTGCAAGTGTCAAAGTAGAAAGAAAGAAACCCAACTCTGCATTTAAGTTGGCTATCCCCTACACAGGTCTTAAAACATAATTAAAACCAGCTAGGGCTTTAAAAAAATCTGTATTTTATTGTTTGCTTCCCCAAATGCCATTTTCAGCCGAGAGATATAATAAGAAAAATATTTGAAAGAAAACTATTACAGATGTTTCTCAAAGCGAGTAAGATGGACATCCATTTTAGCATACCGTTTGTATGCCTTTCTGGCGTCTTCTTTTCTGCAGGGTAAAGACTCACGTGGAGGTTTGTGTGCGTGCATACATATACACTCACGTAGGAAAGAAAGAAAAAGAAAGAAAGAAAGAAAGAAAGAAAGAAAGAAAGAAAGAAAGAAAGAAAGAAAGAAAGAAAGAAAGAAAAAAGTTACTTCTTACGTATTTTTCACCCATTTCAATTCTAAATTCAGAGTTGCTCCTTGTTTTCCATAATTTGTCACAGCATGCAGTAAACACATATCACAACAAACAGGCATTACAGAATACTTACATACATGGATGCTTCACATACGAAGTCTGTGATGATCAGCAGAAAGCATTTGAAATGTTTGCTGATCATCCATGATCTATGTGGAAATTCTTCCTTGCTGTGAAAGAAGGGTTGTTTGGGGTGCCACAAAAACTTCAGTAAAGTAAATAGATGTATATGTTGGTGTGGATTGTGTGAAGCTAGCTTCACAACTTCATGACCTTGAGATGCATCAATGCTAGAGCTCTCAATAATCAGTCATACTGTCTAGCAATTTTGGAAATCGTTGTCAAGATATCAAGGGGTGCCAGTCCTGGGAACACTGGATTATAATGCCAAGCATTGACTTAATTGCTACCTGAGTCATCTGTGGTTTTCCTAATACAAAGAAGTCCACTATTATAGGTGAAATCTCCAACCATTCTTTACCTTAAAAGTCTGTGTTTTTAATGTATGCCTCTTTGTGAAGCATATTTTCTGTGTGATGAACCTTTTCTGTTACCCAAACTTGCTTTTAAATCCTTGCATTAATTATTGAAGTTACTACTGAATTAGGTTAGCAAAGTTTTGGTTTCGTGGCGGCATTTAATTTTAATCTAAAAGCTATTATCGCTTTATACTGCACTGGTAGAAAGATCACACTTGGAATACCGTGTCCGGTTTTGGTCGCCGTGATATTAAAAAAAGATACTGAGATTCTGGAAAGAGTGCAGAGAAGAGCAACCAAGATGATCGGGGGACTGGAGGCTAAAACATACGAAGAACGGTTGCAGGAATTGAGGATGTCCATTCTAATAAAGAGGTCGAGGGGGTTTCATGATAGTAGTTTCCCAATATTTGTGGGACGGTCACAGAGAAGAGATTGTGGGTGTTTCATCACAGGAGGTTTTTAAGAAGAGACCGGAATGGTATAGGGCCCTGGTGGTGAACCTATGGCATGCGTGCCATCGCCAGCCGCTCTCTGGTTTCTGGCACGCCAGCCAGCTGGTCTTTGTGGGCACCGGACCACGTGAAAATGGCTCTAGAGTGGCCAAAAAACAATCCGTTTTTTCAGGCTGTTTTCCAGGCCATTTTCCGAGCTGTTTTCTGGGCTGTTTTCAGACTGTTTCCAGGCTATTTTCCAAGCCATTTTCAGGCTGCTTTCTGGGCAGTTTTCCGGCTGTTTTCCAGCCTGTTTTCAAACTGTTTTCAGACTGTTTTCCAGGCCATTTTCTGAGCCATTTTCCAAGCTGTTTTCAGGCCATTTTCCGGATTTTTGGGGGGTCATTATCAGGCCATTTTCCGGGCCATTTTCAGACTGGTTTTGGCCTGAAAACAATCCCCCAAATGCCCCCCAAACAGGCACGTGTGCACCAGCCAGCTGGTCTTCAGGTTTCCGGTGCTCCGGTACATGCGCATGAACGCACGTTCCAGTTTGGGCACTCGGTACCGAAAAGGTTAGCCATCACTGGTATAGGGTCTCTTGCTTGAGCAGGGGGTTGGACTAGAAGACCTCCAAGGCCCCTTCCAACTCTTCTTCTGTATTCTCTTATAGCCAAAACTAAACATATTAGGTCATTTGTACTACGTATATTGTTTCCCGTCATTTTTCTTTAGACCAGAAAACCAGGATGCAGTATATTCTCGCTTTAAAAAGAAAAAAACAGGCTCTATCTTGATGGCAATAACCTTAAAATGAAAATGATTGAAAGTTAGCATTTTAGCTTGTGTCTTTTCTGTTCACCTGCCCTGCTTTGTAGGATTCTGGCAGTTTGGATATGCGTGGGATGGGTCAGGTCCTACCAGCACATCTAATGGAAGAGAGATTGATACGACAGCAACAAGAAATGGAGGAAGACCAGAGGTGGCTGGAGAAGGAGGAGAGATTTCTGGTAATACTTTTTCTTTTTGGTTTCCTTGTTGCAATTACAACAAGCTCTTTCCCTCTCAATGCCTATATATGCTATTTGCCAAAGTCTAAGTGAGTCACGCTTCTCTTTCTTTATATATCTGATAAGAAATCAGTTCTTATTTCCATTAAATGCCTGCTAACTTTCCCACCAGCACAGCCTTTTAAGCATTCCCTTCAGATATTTATTTTTGTCCCCTTTTATTTATTTTTCACATTTCTGAACCATCCATCTCCCTCCAGCTCTGTTATCAGCTGCAGAGGCCTTCAGGAAAGCCTTGCCGGCTGCAGAAGAAAAAGTTCCTGAAGGCCTCTGACAGCGAAAGCGCGAGTGAGGTTAGTCAGTGGATGACATCCCCCGAAAATAAGACCCGGTGCCTTTTTTGGTGGAAAAAAAATAGATAAGACAGGGTCTTATTTTCAGGGAAACACGGTAGAAGTCCACCTCAATCTTCGTTGCACATGTGACCGACGGTGAGACGGTTATAACTTTAAGGATGGCTCATGGCACTTTTGTCAGTCCTGTCACGACTTCAGACCGTCTTTAAAAGTTGAGCAGTAACATTTACGAAGCTTTAATGCACTCTCTGAGGGATTACAACATCAGCATATTTCTCCCAAACAAGCTGGGTCCTTATTTTACCAATTTCAGAATGATGGGAGTACCCGTATATAGAGACACTTGATCAAGAAGATGCCTTCTTTGAGTCAAGAGGCTTATTTTATTATTTTGTGGCTCCCTCAAAACACGAGCAAGCTTAGAGCTTGGGTAACTCTATATTTTCTGAGGCTGACTTTTAGGCTGGGATTAGCACTATCCAAACCAATAAACTCTTCACAGACTGAATAATACATCTGCAGCGGTATGATTTTCCTCTTCTTCTTTTTTTTTTTTTTTTAAAATTACATTGTAAGCTATAACGTAAAATTTCAGCTGCAATCTCTTTATCTTTCCCTGTAGCTAATGTCTCTGAATAATCAATCTTTTTCAAAGTAAAGCGTTGCTATCTAGTCTACAAAACAGCTGGACGCAAAGAATTTGTTTTCATGAAGCTTGCTTGCACACTTCCTTTAAGGCTACCAAATAAGGAAAAAAAACAATGTTGATCCCAAGGGGGGAAAAATAAGCAGCTGCAACGATTCTTGATGGAATTATTCTGAACTATCTATCGACAGTCTCTTCCCTTTGAATGGAGATGGAACGGGCACTCCCAATTGGCGTGTGAGCTTTTGACGTGACTGCTCTAAAGGGGAAATAAAGGGAAT
This sequence comes from Pseudonaja textilis, assembly GCF_900518735.1. The sequence goes on along the minus strand of NW_020769389.1, from coordinate 759,070 downwards.
TGTTTGCTCAGTACTTAATGTACATGTACATATTCACAGCAATTTTTTTTTTTATATCCAGAAATTTCATTCCAGTTCTTCTAATCTGTTGGTTGTGCCACTGGGGTTCAAATTGTGCAAAAACAGTGAAAATGGTATTGGCCAGTTCTTTGAACAACTTCATGTAAAATTCCATTTTAAAACTGGGTAGGAATATTTTGTGGGGGGGGAGAAACAGATTTTATTCCAAAAGTTCAACATATTATTGCCTATAAAAGTAAAGACAGCGCCAGTAAATTTCCCAACGGGTTTTCATGAAATTAATTTTTTAAGCACTTTTTTCCTAGTTTACTTCCCGGGAAGTGAAGTGACAATATTTTTTTGCTCTTTTACATCCAATACATTGGTTGCCATCCTACTGAACTACATTGGTTCTCCGTTCCCCCCGCCCCCCCAGCTGTGACTTGTTTTGAAAAGTTCCCCTATGATATTATAGATCCAGCTGAGAGATTACAAGAAATCCATTACACGTAGACCTCGAACTTAACAACCAAAATTGAGCCCAAAATTTATGTTGCGAAGTGAGAAATTTGTTCAGTGAGTTTTGGCCCCCCCTTTATGGCTTTCCTTACCGTGCTTGTTAAGTGAATCACAGCAGTTGTTAAATTAGTAACGCAGTTGTTAAGTGAGTCTGGTTTCCCCCCTTGCCTTTGCTTGTCAGAAGGTTGTAAATGGTGACTCTGGGACGCTGCTCCCATCATGAATGTGAGTCAGTTGTCGGGCATCTGAATGTAAATCTTATGGGATGCTGCAAAGGTCAATGTCAGCGTTCTAGAAGACCTCAACTCCAACCAATGACTCCGAGACAGACATCTTCTCAAAGGTTCCTTTTATTAGATTAGTAAACTGGCACATCTGGGAAATCCCGAATATGAAAGTTCCGGGTTTCCCTTCAATAGGTACTGTGTTTCTCATATAATAAGGCCGGGTCTTATTATTATTATTTTTTTGAGCCCCGAAAAAATGGCTAGGATGTCTTTTGGGGGGTGACTTAATCATGCCCCCCCTTCCATCCTTGGGCGGGCAGGTGGCATGGATGTCGGCCTTGGGGTGCCCGCTACAGCTGCTTCCTCTTGGAGTGTCGCCGCCCTGTTTAGAGCGTTGCCGCTGTGTTTGGAGCTGCCGCTACTGCCGGCAGCTCCCAACACGGCAGCGACGCTCCAAACAAGAGGATACTCCAGGAGGAAGCAGCAGCAGCGGGTGCCCTGCCGAGGCCGACATCCACGCCGGCGCCTGCCCGCCCGTGACCCAGCCTGCAGGCAGCACCATACCCAGGTCTGCAGCAAAGGTACTTGGTGGGAGTAGGGAGCTCTCTGTGCTCCACCATGATGGGCCGTTAGGAGCGGCTGGTGGCGAGGTATGGCTGCCCGCAGGGCACTCTTAATGGTAAGGCCCTCCCTGCCGTTCCCCTCCATTTCACATGTTTTAAAATAGGCCTAAGTTTGAGGGTAGGGGCTTAATTTCATTTTATGCCTATAAAACATGCTGGGACTTCCTATGGGGAGGCGTATTGTTGGAGAAACACGGTAGAACATTACAAATTCACCCCCTGCACCCCTCATTGTATCACATGCTGTTCTGACCCAAACCTGCTTCCCTTCGAGCAGCCCTGTGCTGTGCGCACATGTGTTGGGCACAGGCTCCTCGGGGGCCTCTTCATCACTGCTGCCAGCCTCCACAGTCTCCAAATGCAGCATTCCACTCCCTGATGGTCCTGGCCCCATCCCTGCATCACACGCAGGCCCCTCATCTGAGTCCTCGCTCTCCGAGACCTCAGCCATCCGCACCTGCTGCCGGCGAACCAAAACACCTGCCCCAATCATCATCCATCCCAACTTGAGACGTCCCCTCAACCACTCCTCAGCCAGGTGCAGAAATAACATGACCTTGACTTAGAAGAAGAATGCTATTATGTTTAACCACATACGTTGCAAGAAATTCCTCCCTCCCATTTTCCCAGGCTCAAGAATGCGGCAGTGTGAAAGCGTCTAGTGCTAATATGGCTTCCAGAGCTGAGAGGCTTCCTGTCCCCCCTTGAAAAAATATCACATCCTGAAAAATACAATAAACAAAACACAACAAGGGGTTAGCATATTTGCATCAAGCCACTTAACCCGCTCTTCCCCCTTCATGGGGGCCCTGGAGCACTCTGGTGCTAATATGTTGACAGTCATAAGTGTGACAAACGGTCATAAGTCCCTTTTTTCAGTGCTGTTGTAACATCGAACAGTCACTAAATGAACTTTGTAAGTCAAGGACTGTGGTTATTTTTAATCTCTTATAACCTCTTATAACCTCAGTTGGCTGTTTTAACTTCAGTTGGTTGTTTTTGTGATTGGCCAGGGTGCATTCACCCTTACTTACATAATCCAATTGAACAGAGGTAGTCTTTGGTCCTCCCCTTTATGGCCGTAAATCATGATGGTCGTACAGCAGGTCATTCAACACGACTGTCCTGATTTTATGATCTTCTTTCCAGTGGCCATTAAGCAAACATTAAGGGAACGATTGCTGTCGTTAAGCAAACCATTGGTTTGCCACGGGGCTGGTTTTGCTGAAAACTGGAAGTCATTCCTGGGTTTTGTGGCTCAGAACACGGCTGCAGGACACAGCGAACAACTGTAATTGTACCCTGGTTGTCAGGTGCTGGGGGATAGTCATGGGACCCGGGGGGGGGGGGGAGGGGGGAGGGAAGGGATGGGGACAACTTTCAACCCTTCGAATCCCGCAAACCCATCAGAACCTTAGTCACTAAGCAACCGGTTGTAAGTTGAGGACTATCTGTGTTACAGAGGCAAGATAGGCAGCCAGAGTGTTTCATGGCTGCTCCTGGGGTCCCTGTGTGTGGACTATAACAGGATAGGCATATTTTTCTGACAACTGTACACATTCATGGTGGCACATTGGTGAGAATGCAGTACTGCAGGCTGCCAGCAGTTTGATCGTGACCGGCTCAAGGTTGACTCAGCCTTCTATCCTTCTGAGGTCGGTAAAATGAGGACCTAGATTGTTGGGGGTGAGGGGGTGAGATGCTGACTCTGTAAACCATGTAGAGAGGGCTGTAAAGCACTGTGAAGGGGTATATAAGTCTTAAGGGCTATTGCTGTTGTGCACTCAATGCTCTCAGCACGCTGGGCTATGCGGTTCGGAAGCAAGTTTTCCCCGAAGGAAAATAATGTTAGCATCGGTGGCACTTCAAGCAGAGTCATTTGGGGCTCCTGCTGTTCATTGAATTGTTGTCCTGCCAATGCTGGGGTTGATTTCCTTCTTAAACAGTAGAAGCCAGAAATGTTTCCCCATCAGCAGCCAAAACCAGAAAGGGAACATTTTAAAAGCCTGAAGATGCTCAGCGTATTTCCTTAAATCTTAATTTCCATTCTCTCCTTACGGAGAGGAGGGGGAAGGCATTGACTTAAGTCAGCACATAAATAGAAATACTGAGTTCGTTTCAGGCTTCAAAGGAAGTTAGAGTCGATTTGAGGGCGGGGTGTATTGTCTCCTATTGGTTGCATGGTGTTTGGTTTTGTTTTTAAACCTGGTACAGGTCAACCTTCACTGGAGTGTATCTTACTTCCAAAATATATATATATTTATTTTTAATTCTATAAAATACAAAGAAGAGAAGAAAAAGGTAGGAAATGAAGGGAAGGAAAGGGAGTGGAAAAAAGGATGTGTAGATGCCAAGGGAAAGAGAAAAAAAGAAAGAAAAGGGGTCATCGACTTCCAACTCCTCTTAGCACAGTACATAAACACAGTCCAGCCTCCACGTTTTGCTTTTAGACATGAATACCCAACTAGCCATTCCTATCTATCAAATCTTTCTAATCAACAAAACGTTGGTACTGATCACCATTGCCAAGATCATAGTTTTATATCAGGGTCTGAAGAGTTTCCTTTGATTCTCTCTATCAGTTGTTTCTCAACTTCAAGCAACTTTAAGCGCGGATAGTCCTCCACTTACGACCACAATTGAGCCCCAAGTTTTTGTCATTAAGCCAGACCATTAAGTGAGCTTTCCTCCATTTGACGACCTTTTCTTGCCTCAATTGTTAAGTGAATCATTGCAGTGGATAAGTGAGTAACTCGGTTGTTAAATGAATCCGGCTTCCCCAATTGACTTCGTTTAGCAGGAGATCGCAAAAGGGGATCGCGTGACCCCAGGGGACCTGCCACGGTTATAAGTATGAACCAGTTGCCAGTTGTCTTGAGTTTCGATCGCGTGATCGTGGGAATGCTGCAAAGGTCATAACTGTGAAAAACGGCCATAAGTCCCTTTTTTTCAGTGCCGTTGTAACTTTGAACGGCCACTAAATGAACTGTTGTAAGTCGAGGACCACCTGTGTGTGGATTTCAACTCCCAGGGAATTGAAGTTCAGGCAGCTTAAGAGTTGCCGAGGTCGAGAAACATTGCTTTGCATTAAAGATAGCACAAATGAATTGTCCGTCATCTTATCAGTGGTGTGTGTGTGTGTGTGTGTGTGTGTGTGTGTGTGTGTGTGTGTGTTACTATCACTGCCCTCACCATTTCTTTGCAGAGTTGTATTTTCAAACATTCCCACCCACATACGCTTCAGTGCCCATCCCAGATTTACTAAGGAAACATCAACAACAAAACGGACGGGTTTTTTTTTAATGGTAACGTTGGGTTTTATGATTCTTATTTTTTGCTTTCGAATAAAATACTGAGAGCATTTGCACCAAGACAAATTTCTTGTGTGCCCAATCACACTTGGCCAATAAAATAATTCTGACTCTAATTCTAAAAAAAAGAGAACTGATTTCCCTCCGTTGTGCATTTTTTCCCACTACGTGAAGGAAAAGCGACATGGAATGCAGTAGAACTGTCCAGTTTTTCTTTGTGGAAAGGGGCGGGTTATTGCTAATTATATCTTGTGCGCCCCCAGAGAATTCAGCCAACGGAGGCCTGTGAATAGTTCAGTTTTACGGCGTTTGCACAGAAGTCACTGCTGTTGGAGGTTCTGCTGGTGTGCAGTTGCCTTTGTGTAACAAAGCCTTCTTACCCAACTGGAGACTGCACATGGAGGCTCTTCAATAGATATATTATGCCTGCAGGTTAGGCGCTGTTTACATAATGCCATGAGAAGCAAAAAATTATGACACAATGCCAGAGTTTTTGAGGAAATGGGTGGTGGTTCATTTTAGTGCTTCTAGTGGTTCTGTGCATGTTCAGTGCCTTGCTTGGAAAACATGCACACGCTAGCACGGTGGCTCAATGGTTAAACAACTGGGCTTGTTGGCTGGAAAGTTCGAGACCTGAGCACCCTGTGACGGGGTGAGCTCCCATCCTCACCTCAGCCCCAACAGCATGCAAATGTGAGGAGATAAATAGTTATCACTTTGGTGAGAAAGTAACGGGGCTCTGTGACATCATGCTGGTCATGTGACCACGGAAATGTCTTCGGACGGCGTTGCCTCAGTGGTCTTCAAACAGAAATAGGCACCGTCCCCTAGAGTCGGCAATGACTAGCGGAGTAAAATCCACGGGGACTCCTTTTTTTAATGTATGCATATACTGTGTGTGTGTGTGTGTGTGTGTGTGTGTGTGTGTATAATTAGTGTGGTATATCAGTGATTGTAGATGCCATACTTAAGCTTTATAACGGGACATTCTTAGAGAGAATGGTTCCTTACACACACAAATGCTTTCCAAATCTTGCTGGGAATGTCAAACTTTATTTTATGAAATAATAATTCATTTTATTCTGATACTTTCTTCTGTAAACCTTTGTATTCTTTTTTTTCTTCTTCTGCACTTTGCTGCTCATGGAGCTTTTAAGATTTTCTGTTACTTCATTAAAAATATATGCGCATGCTGTTCCTCGGGCTAAAAACTTCAAATTTAAAAGAGCGTAGAAACGATACTGCAAGATAACACACAATTAACAAGAGGAGCCGGTAGTCGAGGAAGCCTACACACACAAAAAGATTATTTTTTAAAAAGTTAACAAGATAGATGGCAGTGCTAGGGCTGCAATGCAGAGAAATTTATTCATTTGATTGGAAAGCTAAATACAACGTAACCTTGAAGTCTACCTCAAGATGGGAATAGACCTCCATCTGCAAATAGTTCTCCCCTTTGTCTAATTTCTGTAGAGATTCTCAGTCATCCAGGTCATGGTTGTTCCAAAAATGCTTTTTCAGGAGGCAACTGGACTTCCTCGTTTTTCTTTTTCTTTTGAATGCAAATCGAAACGTCTTCATAAGAAAAAACAAATTCCAGTTGCCTCCTGAAAAAGCACTTTTGGGACTTTGTCTAATTTGTGTAGGAGAGGACCACCTTGGAGGCATCTGCCCATATGGTCAGATCTTCTAAATGTTGCCATCACACAATAAATAGCTCCTTTGTAAATAGATTGGAGGATTCTGCCAGTAAAATTTATGCATGAGGTTCAGCAGATATCTGTACCTTCAGTTGTCTGTTCTATCTCCTCTGCTAAATGATGGAAGCCGTCTACTTTAGCTCAAACTCAAGATGCCCCGTTAATTCATGATCCTGCACTTCAGAAATCTTCAATTTGTAATAGATCTTTTTGAATTCTGAGTTAATCCCTTCCACATTGGATAGATGGAAGATGAAAAAAAAAAAAATTCCTTGGCATTCTCAGATCAAAAGGCTCTTTCCGGTCTTTCGTATATTGGTTTCTGGACTTCATTCTACTGAGCCACTTGAATTTGGCTGGATGTCTCTGTCTTGGTCTTGACAGCAACAGAATGACTTAAATCAATTTTATTATCCCAGAAGGTTTTCTTTTTTAAAAAATATTATCTGAATTCATCTGATGAACTGGGTGCACTCCTATCGTTGTAGGGTGGTAAGGAAAGAGGTGGTGAACATATGAAGATTGTTTTGTTAACTAGGAGTTATGGAAACATTTAAAAAAAATGTAATAAATGCTTAAAAGCAGAACCAGGAAGAAAAGCAAAACAAAGGAAGTACAAGCTGTAAAAAAAAATGAAATGCCAAAGTAGATTGGAACTGCATTTTAAAGTATTTTGAATAATTTAGGACTTAAGAACCATTGTAACAATCAAGTTAGTATCAGGGAGTAAATTAGTACAATATGAATTGTAAATCAGAAAGAGCCAATCAAGGTTTCTATGTCACCTAAAAATTACATCTGTATCTAACAGATCAAACGAAAAGCCAACACTGTATGTAAAAATCCAAACTTTGTATGTATTACAAGTCTATATGTAGAATTACAGTCGATAAATGGCTTCCAAGTTGAATTAAATTCTGTTTCAGGGTTTTTCTTTTTCAAATTTTATTTTTGACAAGTGACGCATAATCCTACAACTTATTTTGGCATTCTATTAAAGAGGGAATTATGTGTGATTTCCAGTAAAAGACTTAAAGTATCCTGGCAACGGTCATCATAAACAAAGCCAACTTGGTATATTTTGTAGTGATGTATGGTTTTGGTGCTGTTTTAACTGAAAGACATCTGCTAAGAAAGCAAATTCAGCCTTAAGATTTATTTCATTCTAAAAGAAATTGTCTTCCAGAATGGTTGAGCTTTACAACATTGTCCCCAGATACTAAGAAAAACCCACAGACTTTTGCAAGCTACTTGGGTCATTGAGAATTAGATGCATAAATGCTTTATTGTTATTATATTACATTTACAAAAGTTTCTAGAAAATGAATAATCCATTTTGTTAACCATCAGGGGAGTAATAGTTTGGCGTAAATTTTTTTGATAAATTTAATATTTATCTTCCATCCTTCTGTGGTGATAAATTTATTATTTATTTTCCAGCAATATCTCTCATTGTTATGCATTAATTATTCTGTTTTAATGGTGCATCCATTCAAAAACCGCATTAGCAGACCGTAGCTCTTCCATCACTATTTCTTGAAGTCGAAAAGCTTGTGAAAATTGAAACCTGCGTCTAAATCCGTTCTGAGCCATGCAAGCTGAAATGGGTGACTTTGGCCCCAGTACTTTCAACCCACGGAGGAGTTGTTGGAGACGATCCCAATAATACGAAGGGAAATCCCATGGAAGCTACTACGTTCAGCTCCCAGAGCAAAGATCGGAAATTAACCTTGAGGCACGGACTGTATTGACTGAGCGTCTGGTGGCAACCCCACCAACTATGGCTGGTCCCACTCCTGCTGGAGGAGCTTTGCACACAAACAGACTGATAAGCTTTCAAGCTTCCTTGTACAGAAGGAATCCCCAATCTTGGCAACTTCACAACTTGTGGACTTCGATTCCCAGAATTCCTCAGCCAGAATGTCATAGAAATGTCAAGGTTGGCAACTCCTGTTGCAAAGGACTGGGGAGCCATTTTGAATGTCTGGCAAATCAGTCATTTATGAACAGATAAACAAGAGATAAGAGTATCCCCAAAGTGCTTTTTCAGGAAGCAACTGGGCTTTCTTGTATTTTTCTTTTGAAGTGGTTTCACTTCTTCTCCAAGAACCTTCTTCAGCTCTGACAGGATGGTGGGGAATGGAAGGATTTACTCCAGCTGGTCATTTGCATTCTTTTAGAGCGAGGGTCTTCAAACTTGGACAGTTTAAGACTTGTGGATTTTAACTCCCAGAATTCCTGAGCTAACTTGACTGGAGGAGGAATTCTGGGAGTTGAAGTCCACAAGTCTTAAAGCTGTCAAGTTTGAAGACCCCTGTTTTAGAGGGTCGTTGAGGCCACTTGGAGATTTACGTGTGTCCTCAGGGTCACCTGAGTTGTGCTTCTGGTTCCTATAGTCTTGCAATTTTTTCCCCTCGGAAGTCAATTCCTATTCCCACACTATTCCAAGGGTGTTCATCCCAAATTGTATAGCTAAAAGTCTGGAGATTTTCAGTCATCCAAAGGAAAAGCACCTCCATGACCTGGAAGACTGAGAATCTCTACAGACTTTAAGAGATAGAGTAAATTCTCTCTATGGGTGCTGAACAGGAAGTAGTTCCTGGTTCGTTTGTTTTCCTGCATAAGCAGCCTAGACAGTAGATTGAACGGTAAGCAAAATATATGACTAAAAACCAAATGGAGCTGTGTGGTTGAATCAGGAATTAGGTTGGGCCCATGTGGTTCCAAATTCAGAAAAAAAAATACAATTTAATACAAGAAATAAAGTAGACATGCTCAACCGGTTCTTCTTGATACTTTTAATTTGCACTTAAATTGGGCCAATCTTCTTCAACAAAGACTTCTAACAATATGAGACCTATTTTTGTTACAACATACCTTTTGATGGGTGATGGCTTCGTTTCAGTGGTTCTATAAAGTGTCGCCTCAAAACACACACCCATCCCCCTCCTCCTCTGATCGTTTGAGTGTCAAGTCTGCAAACAGAATAGCCAGCAGGGAAAAGCCAGCCACTGGGATAAATATCTAGAGATCATGGTAATTTGTAACAAGCTGGGTGTGATACCGATATTCTTTGGATGGTAAGGTGGTTTTTAAAATGATGACCCAGATGTTTAAGGATTTGCAGAAAGGTGGGTAGGTAGATTTGGATGGATATGTATAGTTTGATAGCTCTGTATAGATTTGTCTAGATAGATTGATATTAGATTTAGATTGATAAGAGTTGTACAATGAATGGATACATTTATGTAGATAGGTTTAGATTGATAGATTTGTATAGACCAGGGGTGTCCAACCTTGGCAACTTTAAGACTTGTGGACTTCAACTCCCAGAATTCCTCAGCCAGTCCACAAGTCTTAAAGTTGCCAAGGTTGGACACCCCTGGTATAGAAAGATTTGTGTAGGATGGATGGAGATAGAATAGAATAGAATAGAATAGAATAGAATAGAATAGAATAGAATAGAATAGAATAGATAGATAGATAGATAGATAGATAGATAGATAGATAGATAGATAGATAGATAGATCCATTATATATAGAGAGAGAAATGTTGGTGACAGACAGATAGATAGAATCAACTATCAGAACTCTTACTTTTCTTGGTTTGGAAAAGTTTTTTTTTTTAAAGTTTTGTTTTGCATATTATTCTATTCAGTATCAGAAGATGGGTATGGCCCCTAAGACTTCAGGGTGTACTCATGAACACAACCCTTCCTTTTTCAATGTTGAAGTTCCAAGAAGGCTGTCCCTCTCTTGTCTTCTCCAAAGAGTTAATAACGAGACTTCCCTCCCTCCCTTCCTCCTCCTCTCCTAACACGGGGCAGCGTTGGGCGCAGACAGCCTTCCTCCTCACGTTCCCCGCTCTCTGAGCTTTGAGAGAGCCTGAGCAATTGGCCCCGTTTGGGAAGCCCAAACGGAGCCAAGTACATTTAAGCCTTCCTCAAGCAGGAAACGGGAATTAATGCGCTGCGTTTCTCATCCTGTGGTTGAAACTTCTGCTGCTGGGAAGAAGCGGCAGCTGTGCGGAGCCGCTCCTGCCGCCGCCGCCGCTGCTGCTTGCTCTTCCTCCTCCTGAGAGAATTTAAAATGCAGGTTTTCCAATGTTGTCTTGGGGAAATGGTACTCTCAATATTTATCTCAAAGCCTTTATTATGTGCAAGCAAACAGTGGGTAGATAGAAAGGTGGCGGTTGGGTTTTTTTTTGTTTTTGATGGGGTGGAAGTCTTGAGAAGGTTCGGTGGCTGCGTTTTTGCAAAAGCCGGTTGGGGTGTGTGTGTGTGTGTGTGTGTGTGAAACACATTGAAAGAAGAAAGAAGAGGAATGCAATAACATTTCTCTTACTCAAAGCCTCCTTCTCCCCACCCTTCCTCCCCCTTAGCAGCATTTCCTTTGCTTCTGCTCGCGGTTCTAATTCCTCTGCTCTCTGGCTGGGCCCCGCTCTCGTGACACCCCTGATCCAAAACCACGTTTCTTTTCTCTTCCTTCAGAAACCCGACGTGAGGCTGTCCAGGGGGAGCATTGATCGAGAGGACGGAAGTCTCCAGGGCCCGGTAAGCACCCACGTCCCCCCACCTGTCGAACAAAATGCTGCTTTGGATTTTCTGTCTCACTTTTACCGTCTTATTAATTTATAATATGACCTACAAAAAGAATACAAACTGAATGAGAAACTGCTGGTGAGCTTCTACGGCTTCACCATTGAGAGTATCTTAACTTCCTGCGCCTCTGTATGGTTTGCCAATTGCACAGGGGCAGATAGGACAGCACTCCAGAGGGTTAATGTCATTGCCCAGAGGATCATGGGTTGCCCTCTCCTCTCTTTGGAAGAGCTTCATAGCCCTCGCCGCCTTAAGAAAGCTCAAAACATTCTCAAAGATCCATTTCATCCTGGGAACTCTTTTTTTTGAACTATTACCATCTGGCAGACAGTACAGAATAATAATAAAAACAAGACAAATAGACTGAAAAACAGCTTCTATCCCAGGGCAGTAGCTCTTCTGAATTCTGCAGTATTGGTGTGTTGTCGGGGGTTTTCGGTTCAATGTGTGGAGTGTGAAGGATGTGTGTTTGTGTTTATTTCCATGGTCATGATGTGCACTGAAGATGGTGTTTGATTTTGTTGTATGAGATGCAGTGACAATAAAGTCAAGTAAACTAAACAAAAGCAAATATTAGGGGAATTAGGGAAGGAAAAGGGGAAGTGGGTAGTGGGTAGTGGGGGAAAGGAAGGGAAAAAGAAAGACAAAAAAGGCATCGACTTCTGACTTCTTTGGCGCAGTAAAATAAGGGATTTAACATCTAACTCAATTTTTTTTTTACTTTTTTATGATAATAGAAATTAGCCATTTCTATAACAACGAATCTGTGTAATCGGTAAAACCCAAAATCAAAGTTTCATCTTTTTCCACCTCAAGCACAAAGTCCAGAAATGGTTTCCAAGTAGAAATGAATATATTTGTGTGTGTTTTTTTCTTTTATTTATTTGTTTGTTTGTTTATTTATTCGATTTGTCAATCACTTACAAGATAATAGGTATAAGTACGTACGTAGTTATGAATACATGAAATGGATACATATAAGAAAAATAAAAAGAAAAAATAGGACAGGGACGGTAGGCACGTTGGTGCGCTTATGCACGCCCCCTACAGACCTCTTAGGAAAGAGGTGAGGTCAATAGTAGACAGTCTAAGGTTAAAGTTTTTGGGGTTTGGGGAAGAAACCACGGAGTCAGGTAGAGCATAGCTGGCTGGAGAATTCTGGGAGTTGGAAGTCCACAAGTCTTAAAGTTGCCAAGTTTGGAGACCTCTGTCTTAAATGGAGGGCCTACACCAGTTGCAAATACAAGACAAAGAAAATAAGGAATGGTGCCCAAGATCTTCAGCTAAATTTTTTAGGGGTGGGGAAACTTCAGGATTGGTTCACAATTGAAACAGGATCTGCACTCTCCATGTTAAAGAGATCTCTGGAGAAATTTGAAAAGATGGTAGGTAGGTATGCTTGTGTAAGAAATGTGTGAAACCTTTTGAATGTTCTTTTCAGAACGGCTTCCTTTTTTTTTTTAATATCCTTTAGGTGATGCCTTTCCTATTTTGTAAAGCTTTGGGGTTGTTTTATCTTTGTAACTGCTAGTTGAAATGATCTAGCGTTACTATTTAAAACAGGGGATCCTCAAACTTGGCTACTTGACGACTTGTGGACTTCAACTCCCAGAATTCTGGGAGTTGGAAGTCCACAAGTCTTAAAAGTTGCAAAGTTTGGAGACCTCTGGCTTAAATGGAGGGCCTACACCAGTTCCAGAGGACAAGGCTCTCCAGAAACTGAAGTCCAAAAGGGAATTTAGTTGTAAAACACGGGGCAGAAACCTACACAAAGGTGCCAGAAGCGTATAGGTGGCTTCATTCGAGGCTAAAGCCTGTTCAAAAACTGGAAGCAAAATGAGATGCTTTAGGTCGACCAGTCCCAAGAATTACTGGTTTAAAAAAAAACAGTGATTTTTTTTCTCTCTCTTTATCAATGTGTACGAGAGAGGAAGAAGGAAGCAGAGGGCAAAACGCAAAGAGAGTTGGAAGCAGAATATATAACATTGCCAGGAACTCTTGTAAAACTTGGTGAATAAAAGCACAACAGTGGTGCAAGAAAAGGAACGGTTTGCCTGATTCCATCCTCCTTCGTGATACGGTTTTCTGAATTTTTTGCAGCGGCATTTGCACACGTTGCTGCTGTGATTCATCACATCCCACCTTTTCTTGGATAGTTTGAAGTGTGATAGTTGGGGAGGCCCCTAGTTTTATCACTGTCACAGCCATCACGCTGGTTCTGATGCTGCTTGTGGCCCTGTTTAATTCTTGGGAAAGTATTCCTGTGAACCTTTATGGAAAGTGCACCTGCGAGTTTAGTTTATTTTTTTACTCCCGTTCATGGTTCAAAATGCTGAGAGAGCTGAGCTAAGATGTGCGACTTGATTCAGGAGCGAAATACTTCCTCAACCATTATCTCTAGATTGTCACTTTCAAACTTCGATTTATTTTTTCATCCCTCCTGTGGGTATTTCCTCTGTTCCATTGTGGGTTTTTTTTTTAAGTCCACATATACTCTTGAGAATTAATTGTAAGAGCGCTGTTAGATCAGCTAAGCAGCTAGTTAGAGCATGTTGAACAAATCAGCACAATGAATTATTTTTCATCAACCATGGAAGCCGTTTGTTCAGGCAGTTTATAACTTGGCCTTTATTTGGAACATTTATTCGTTTGTTTATATTTTATTTGAGACCCCGTTTCTAAAAATGCGAATATCCAAATTCCTTAGTACTTTGCTCTGACAAATTCGAGACTCTAGATTTAAGGATATGTTTTCTGCTTGGCAGATTGCTTTATTTTTGATATCAAAAGCCCTAATGCTGATTTTGTGTAGCCTTGCTTTTCCCAACAATTAAATTAGTAAAGGCAAAAAAATTAACTCTGCTAATATGCTTTTTATAAAGGCGAAGGGCAAGCATGTTTTCCCACGAATTAAACCATTATCAGTACTCATAAGTGTCATTCTCCTTGTTGATCAGTAATAGAACAATTTTTTATTTGGTTTGGCAACATGTTTTAAAAATCCCAATGATGCTTTTTTTTTTTCCCAAAAAGGCAACTGGACTTTCTTAGGTTTTTTTTGAAGAAGTTTCGCTTCTCACCCAAGAAACGTCTTTAAAAACAGATTATTGAGAATCACCACAGGCATGCTTTAAGCATATGATAAGATTTCAGTTCAGCTATAAAGCATTAAAGATAAATAATCCTGGGCTTGTTTGTTTACTTCTGTTTTGTTCAACGACTGAGCAGTAATTACTATGAAAAATCTGTTAAACAATATGGTAGAAGAGCTTTCCCAACTATGCTTTACCTATAATTCATCTTAAAGTCTTCGGAATTTTGGGGTGGAGGTCGTTATAAATGTCATTTTGTTTGAGTAATGATAGCCAGAATATATAAAGACAACACAGATAGGTTATGACATGAAAGAACTGGTTGTCTCTTATGAAAAAAAAGAGAAATAAAAGTATAAATGAAGTATAAAAACTTAATTGTTTTACTCTGAAATTGAAGAACAACAGGAGGCAAATATGTTGAAAAAGCTGGATATTTGTTGTAGGGGATTTAGTTGGAAGGGGGTTGGATTGGTCACAAACTTTTTGCATGGTTAATTATATTAATTTTAATTTTTTGCAGGCTTCTAACCAGCACATTTATCAGCCTGTGGGCAAACCAGGTAAGTAAGTCACAATGTAAATTTTTAGTTTCTCCCTTCTTCCCTTCCCTTTCCTTTTTGGGAAAATGAATCTGAAGTTGTGGTGAAAAGATATAGTGAGTTTATTTAATGACATTCAGGAGTAACACACAAGTTTTCAAGTCTTCCATCTCCAGCCAGCACTGATTTGAGGACTCAGGTCTTTCTTTCTTTCTTTCTTTCTTTCTTTCTTTCTTTCTTTCTTTCTTTCTTTCTTTCTTTCTTTCTTTCTTTCTTTCTTTCTTTCTTTCTTTCTTTCTTTCTTTCTCTTTCCTTCCTTCCTTCCTTCCTTCCTTCCTTCCTTCCTTCCTTCCTTCCTTCCTTCCTTCCTTCCTTCCTTCCTTCCTTCTCTCTTTCCCTTTCCCTCCCTCTCTTTCTCCCTCCCTCTCTCCTTCCCTCTCCCTCCTCTCTGTCCATTTCGCTAACTACATCTCTTCAAAGGGCATTTTAATAAAATATTAAGTCTCTACATGTCTTTATCTTTGGAGATGTTAAAAGAATCCAAGAGGCTCAGGCACAAGATACTAACGGTCTAAGCGAGTTGGTAGATAAGTATCAAAGGAATTCAAGGTGGGCCGGACTTAGATCTCTTGTGGGCGCAAAGGGACTCAAGACTGATGATGTGTTTGACCCCTCCTCCCTTGGTTTCCACCTGGTCATCTCCTGCAATCTCGGCTTTATCAGACCCAACGTCTTTTCTTCCTAGATCATGCTGCCCCACCCAAAAAGCCACCACGCCCTGGAGCTCCTAGCCACTTGGGCAGCCTTGCCAGCCTCAACAGCCCCGTGGACAGCTACAACGAAGGGGTTAAGGTACAGCACCGCTTGGAAGACTTGTCCGCTAGTCATCCAGTTGGATGGATCTGTTATTCATGTCGAAGAGGGTTTCTCAACCTCAACTTTCAGATAGGTGGCCTCCCAACCCCCCAATTCCCCAAAACTAAAACCTATTATGTTAGGGACAGATACTTAAAAACATTTGGAGCCATAAAATGGTGGTTACATTGGCATCACCCTTAGGAAACCCCAAGTGCCACCCTTGTGTGTGTGCTGCTTTGTATAATCCCATCCACCCAGGAACACTTCTTGCTCATCCAGCTGTTCCAACCTTTCAGCTGGGTTTTCCCCAAACTTAACCTTGGAGGGCTGAAGGACCTCTTCTAGGGCTACCCCACCCCCAGCTGAAAGGAAAGAAGCCATGTTGCTTTTCCAGTCATGGCTTGGAAATGGTTGGGACTAAAACTCCCCCAATCTTCTTCCTCGCCCAGCCCCAACTAGGAACTTGCTGCCGCTACCCCATGACGCTTGCCTGGCTCTTTGCGCTAGCCACAAACTTACTCCTTTCAGTGAGATTTTCCCAAGGCTGCCATCCCGCTTCTTATCTCTGCCTGGTTATGACTAAAATGACCACAGCAGGTTACATCTTCTAACTCAGCTGCAATTAACCAGTTTTTCTTTTTTTAATTGCCTACCCTTTGAAACTGTTCTGGAAATGATTCCTTAGGGCAGGGGTCTCCAACTTTTTTGGCACCCGGGACTGGTTTTGTGAAAGACAATATTTTCCACAGGATGGATCCTCTTCCTCCCTCTCTCCCTCCCTGGAAAATCCTACCCCCTTCTAGCACTGATGATGTTACCTAGTTGGGTATTGAAACATCTGCATGAAAATAAGCGCAGAGAGCACCGAGGACCCCACTATTCAGTCAGCTACCAACCTTCTTGTCTCTCTATAGAGATAAGCATGAGTACAACATTTAGATTGGGGCACTGCAGCAGGTTGGCTTCCTAAAGACTGGAATTTAAAATGGAATTTTTTAAAAAAAAACCTCTTTAAGTTTATTTTCTCAACGAAAATAAGCTTCTGACTCCAGCACCCTAGTCTTTCCCAAGAGTTCTGTTCTCAATGAGGGCTGAAAATAGAAATTCTCATTAAGCGAAATCTATTTCAGAGCTTCCAGGGGTGGGGAGGGCAGCTCTAAAGGAGGGCCCAGTTTATTCCCATCTGTGGAATTCAGTGAAACAATTGATAAGAAAATCGGTAAAAAATAAAATAAAAATAGGGCTGAGCCATTTTCTCTTTCTAAATCAGGGATGTCCAATCTTGGCATTTTGGTTTGTGGACCTCAACTCCCAGAATTCAACTCCCAGAAGAGTTTGGGAGTTGAAGTCCACAAGTGGTCTGACCCAGCTCCCAAACACGGCAAACCATCTGTAGTTAAACAAATGTTCCCTTTATTAGGAGCACCAGCAGCCCTGGCAAAAAGTCTGTTTCTCTCTCCCCGCAGGCTAACAAGTCTGTCCCGCAGGGAGATGAATAGTTGTCTGCCACTCCTATTCATCTCCGCCCCCTCCCCTTTTATCCCCAGAGCTAGGATGGAGCTCTGCTTGCAGCCGTAGCTCTTCCATCCCAAGGACCGGCTTATTGATTCCCACTGCTCTCCTCTCCTCTGCCTCCTGCGCATCCATGCATCAGGCCCTGGACCCAGCTGTTCCTCCTCTTCCTCATCAGCCACCTCCAGACCTGGGGGCTGTTGACTCTCCATCTGAGGGCTGACGGACGGCCCAGGCTTCACCTCTCTCTCTCTCTCTCTGCCAGCTCCTTTCTCTCTTCCCCCTCGGAGTTCTCACATTGCCTTCATGCTGACCCCGACTCCCACGCCTCCTCCTCCTCCTCCTCTGATTTGGCTGCTGGAGGGGCTGACGGCCGACGGTCCGCAACTAAAGTTGCTAAGCTTGGACATCCTTACTCTGAATGTTCTGAGGCTTTCTTGGTGCTCAGATTAGTCACGTGAAGTGCTATGCACACCAATACTCCTGCCAGTGGGCCGTGGTGGATACGTGGTGACAGTGGCGCCCTGGATGGGGAAGCGGCAGACTGAGTAGCGGATCTGTACAGGGAAATAAACCCTGCTGGTTTCTCTGCAGAAAGACCAATACTGCAAAGTTTAAGTTGAAACCTAAAGTTCCTACAGAAGTGGCTTTAATATAAGGCAAGGGTCTCCAAACCTGGCAACTTTTAAGACTTGTGGACTTCAACTGAAGTCCACAAGTTTTAAAGTTGCCAAGTTTGGGGATCCCTGATATAAGGGGATAAAAGCCCCTGGTATAGAATACAAGCCCTCCCTAGTACTCCAGACTATCTCTTCTGGTTTCTGACTGCGAGGCTAAAAAAATGACTCCTTTAAGAGAAGACATGAAATTATGCTGCTTTGTCCTTCTAGTGTTTTATTCCAGCTTTTCCAGGTCCTCCTCCTTGGGAATATCTAAAACCATCTGTTTTAACAGGAAAAAAAAAAAAAGGATTTTTAAAATCTGCCAAGCTAAACAGAAACTTTTTTTCTTTTGGAATGTTTAGTTCATCAAAAACTGTTGCTGCTAGACCGAAGGCAAAAAAAAATATATCTGCTTCTCATTCTTCCATATTCTTCCACAGAAAGAGGTTCAAAACTTGTAAACGTTATACGGCTTTATTTTTATTTTTATTTTTTTGGAGTTGAATGAATGTGAGACTGGATACACACACAAACACGGAGAATCAAGCAGCTATGTTAAAACCATCTTAAAACCACAGTTTGCCAATAGTCAGAAGGATTCCAGTCTGATCTTTTCAGGTAGATTTTACAGGTAGTCCTTGACTTATAACCACAATTTGACTCCAACATGTCCGTGGTTAAGTGAGACATTTTGTCAGGGTTCCGAGTAACATATCCATAGCAAACAAAACTCTATGAGGCAGGTGATTTCCTCAAAGAATAGGTTTATTGGATAGGTCATATTGGCACAGGCTAGTGGAAAACCGACTCTGAATATTCCCGTGGTTTTCCACCTAATTAAAAGGGAAAATTTGTCACTTCCTCAAAACAATCAGTCACCCGGTCCAATCAGGGTGTGGTCCAGTTGCTAAGTGATTCCAGTCCCCTCCTTCCAAGCACCTGCAGGAATGTCCTTGGTTCCCACGAGAAAAATTATTTTGCTTTGGCTGCAACACCCCCTAGTATCTCTATTCCCTCTGTTCTCTGGTGTGTCAAGCACTGAAGTCTCAAACTGGCCTCAGTCAGGCCAGCTTCAGGGTTGGACCATTTGTTAAGTGAGTTTTGTCCCATTTTTCTTGCCACAGTCATTAAGTGAATCACCGCAGTGGACAAGTTAGTAACCTGGTTGTGAAAGTGAGCCTGGCTTTCCCCATTGGCTTGGCTTGTCCAAAGTTGGCAAAAGGAGAGATTCAACCTGGAAATAAGGAGAAACTTTCTGATAGTGAGAACAATCAACCAATGGAACAGAAGTTGCCTTCAGAAGTTGTGGGAGCGCCATCAGTTGAGACTTTCAAGAAGAGATTGGACTGCCATCTGTCAGAAATGGTGTAGAGTCTCCCGCTTGGGCAGGGGGTTGGACTAGATGACCTACAAGGTCCCTTCCAACTCTGATTATCTGTTATCTGACCTTGGAACAAAGCAAAGGTCAAAAATGTGAGTCAGTGTGCCAAGCCTCTGAGTTTTAATCACATGGTCTTTTGGGGATTCTGGAAAGGTCGTAAGTGTGAAAAGCGGCCATAAGTCCCTTTTTTTTCAGTGCCGTTGTAACTTTGAACAATTGTAAGCCGACAATGCCCTGTATTCAAAATCATCCCCTCTCATTTGTCAGTTTCAAAAAAACCCCAAAACCTCCATTGATGTTTTGGCTGGCCAAAGGACCTCTCCCCCTCTACAACCTTTGCCAAGAGAACAACCAGCCTACCCCTACCCAAGTAACACCAGCTTTGTGGTGCAATGGTGTTGATTTCAGAAATTGAGTTTTTAAAATAAAAGAAAAAAACTGCATTACAGATAATCAGAGTTGGAAGGGACCTTGTAGGTCATCTAGTTCAACCCCCCCCGCCCAAGGAGGAGACCCTACACCATTTCTGAGAAATAGCAGTCCAGTCTCTTCTTAAAAGCCTCCAGTGATGATGCTCCAACAACTTCAAAAGGGAAGCTGTTCCATGGGTTGATTGTTCTCACTGTCAGAAAGTTTCTCCTTATTTCCAGGTAAAATCAGTTTCCATCCATTATTCCTTGTCTGGCCTTCGGGTGCTTTGGAGAATAGCCTGACCCCCCCCCCCTCCTCTCTGTGGCAGCCCCTCAAATATTGGAAGATGCTATCCTGTCTCCCCTGGTCCTTCTCTTCCCTAGACTAGCCAGGCCCAGTTTCTGCAACCATTCATCGCATGTTTTAGCCTCCAGTCTCCTCCTCATCCTGGTTGCTCTTCTCTGCCTTTTTTTCTAGAGTCTAGTTTAGTCTACTTTTTCTAGTGCATCGAGCTGAGCAGATGAAGTCTGGTGCCAAACGCAAGGAAACCCGACCGTTTGGACGGTCACTGGCTCGAATTTAAACCAAAGATCTGAAGAAACCAGAAGCCTAGTAATTAGATGACTAAATATTTCCTTCCATCCAGCAACTCTCTCCCCAGCTCCCCCCCCTCCCTCTCGAAACAAACATGGACATTTCCTCCGCCTGGAGCTTTTCTGCAGAAATTTGTGTGGGGTCCAGCAAAAAAAAAATGCCCAGAACTTCCCTATTTTGGAAAAAAAAAAAAAAAGGCTCACTGATGGCTTGTTTGTCCCTTTGCTTCTTGCAGGATGCGCTTGCCGTGCTCTTTGCATGTCTCTGAGCTTTTTTGGGTGGGGTGGGGGCTGCATGGCACAGAACCTCTTCTTAAAAAGGATGGGTGGGAACTAAACGCACAGGGTCCGGCTGGATGCATTTGGGTTGGGGTTTAACACAGGGGTCTCCAACCTTGGCAACTTTTAAGCCTGGAGGACTTCAACTCCCAGAATTCCCCAGCCAACACTGGTGTTGGCTGGGGAATTCTGGGAGTTGAAGTCTGCCAGGTTTAAAGTTGCCAAGGTTGGAGACCCCTCCTTTAACAGACCTCTTTTGCTATCGCTTGTGTGTTTGTTTTTCCTGGTTTTTTTTGGTGGGTTTTTTTTGTTTTTGCTGCAGTTTATTAACATTGTCTTTTGTCTCTTCCTCCCTTTTTTCACGGTCAATGTCTTTAATTCCTCCCCAATCTCTGCTCAACACTAGCCATGGCGGGTAAGCACTCTTTCTCTCTCTCTCTCTCTCTCTCTCTCCTTCCCCTCTCTGCAGTGGGGCGAGGGACAGGTTGCATGAATGCCGACGGGAGGGTTTTGTGGCGTGGCACAAAAATCTTGGCAGGTGCCCCTTGTTTCGGCGGAAACTATCCCAGACCCCCCGCAAGCAGTCAGGGACTGGGGTCTCTTCGGGAACCTTGGGAGTTAAAATGTTTCCCTTTATAGGTGGATAGCAAATCTCATGCACCCAAAGGTGCTTTTTTTTTTTCCAAAGGCAACTGGACTTTCTGGTTTTTCTTTGAAGGTGTTTCGCTTCTCAGTCAAGAAGCTTCTTCAGCTCTGACTGGATGGTGAGGCATGGAAGGGTTTATATTCCTTGCAGACCAAGCTGGTCATTTGCATCCTTTTAGAGGGTCGTTGAGGCCACTTGGAGGTTCATCTGTGTCCTCAGGGTCACCTGAGTGGTGCTCCGGGTTCCTATAGTAGAACGAAGATGTTCATCCCAAATTGTCTAGCTAAAAGTCTGTTGAGATTCTCCGTCATCCAGGTCATGGTTGTCCCAAGGGTGCCTTTTTTTTTCCCCAGGGGCAATTGGACTTTCTTGTCTTTTTTTTCTTTGAAGACATTTCACTTCTCATCCAAGAAGCTTTTTCAGCTTTGATAGGAAAGTGGGGAATAGAAGGATTGATACTCCTTGCAGACCGCTGGTCATTTGCATCCTTTTAGGGAGTCCTTGAGGCCACTTGGAAGTTTGTCCGTGTGTCCTCACCCAAGCGGTGCAAATAGTTCCTGTAGTCTGCAGTTGGTGTGGACTGTGGTGTGGGGTCCCATAGCGTAAAGTCTAGGGAGGGTCATCTTTCAAAGGAAAAACCGGAAAGTCCAATTGCCTCCTGAAAAAAGCACCTTTGGGACCACCATGACCTGTATGACTGACTATCTCCATAGACTTTTAGCTGTACAAGAATGGATTTCCAGAGGAAAAAATTGCAGACTACAGGAACTATAAGCACTACTCAGGTGGCCCTGAGGACACAGATAAACCTCCAAGTGGCTCTATAAAGGATGCAAATGACCAGCTGTCTGCAAGGAATATAAATCCTTCCATTCCCCACCATCCCATCAGAGCTGAAGAAGCTTCTTGGATGAGAAGTGAAATATCTTCAAAGAAAAAACTAGAAAAACCAGTTGCCTCCTTAAAAAAGCACCTTTGGGACCACCATGACCTGGATGACGGAGAATCTCATGGTATATTATTCTAAACATCCCTGCTGTCACTGGCAGGGAATTAAGTAGTCCTTGACTTGCAACTGTTCCAAAGTTACGTCAAATGCTAAATAGGCTCCTTATACCCTGAATTATATATACCGACATCTGGCCTCCCCCTTGCAATCATGTGACTGCAATTTGGGGCGCTCGGCACCCACCAGTGTGGCAAATACCATTTGCCGCACCTGTGGTTCCATGACCATGATTTAGAAGACCTCCACAGCTCAGTGGTGACACCTGTCTACCTTACCTTTTCCAGTGTATTAAACTGAGGGCCATTCTTAACCCCCCACTTTAATCTGGTCAGTCTTTCTCCAAATCCTTCTGAGGAAGGAACCCTGCTTCCGTCCCGTCATTTGTCTGGAACTCTGAAGAGGAAACAAGGAATTGGCCGTATGAATTTGGGGTGGGAACATCCTGTCTGCAAACAATGAACACGGTTACCAAGGTGTGGCACTGCACATTTGCTCCAGCTTCCCTTCTCGAGGTGACACTGATTCATAAAAGCCCCAGGGCAAGGGTGTCCAGCCTTGGTCCCTTTAAGACTTGCGGACTTCAACTCCCAGAATTCCCCAGCCAGCCATGCTGATGATTTACAGCAGGATGAGGGTTGCAAGTCTGTTATTGTAGGGGCGGCCAAACCTTTTGCCAGGGGCTGTGAAGGAGGAAGAACAAACAGTATGTGTGAGCAAGACACCTGTCCTTTAGGCATGTGTGTGGCTGAACACACGTGCACACATGCACATGCACAGAGTTTGTTCACGGAACCATCACTGCCTCTCATCTCTCATAACCTTAGGGCAGTTCTGTCCTAATAGGAAGGAGAAAGCAAATTCTGTAGTGCCTATTTAAGTAGTAGTATTTTTGTGATGGTGGTGAATATCTGTAGCTCTGAATTAACTTGAGGGTGGAGATTTGTT
>NW_020769389.1:705724-736059 GCF_900518735.1 Pseudonaja textilis | reverse complement strand
CCAAGTGTTTGGACACACAGGGAATTTGTCTTGGGTGCAAATGCTCTCAAGTGTACATAAAAGAAAAGATACATTTGTCAAGAGTCAAGAATCATCAGGTGCAACACTTAATGATAATCACAGGGTACAATAAGCAATCAAATCATACTAGGAAATAGTCAATATAGATCAGAAGGATACAAGCGACAAAGTTACAGTCATACACTCACAAGTGGGAGGGGATGGGCGATAAGGAGTGATGAGAAGATTAATAGTAATAGTAGTGCAGACTTCGTAATAGTTGGACAGTGTTGAGGGAATTATTTGTTTAGCAGAGTGATGGCATTCGGGAAAAACCGTCCTTGTGTCTAGTTGTTCTGGTGTGCAGTGCTCTATAGCGTTGTTTTGAGGGAAGGAGTTGAAACAGTTTATGTCTGGGATGTGAGGGGTTTTCATAGCCCTCTTATCAGTTTTACCTGGATTCCACATTTGACACCTAAGTGCTGGTGGAAATCTAGTGGAACAAATTTTAACTTCGATGAAATAATTATTAAAAGGAATGGATTTGTTGTATTTACCATACCCTCATCTAATTCCAAAATAGGCAAAGTTGGAGCAATTCTAGCTCTTCGGTGCACACCGCAACGACAGATTTTTTAAAAAAAACATGAAAATCAAATTAACTCTTATTTTTAGTGATTTGGAAACCATAAATAACCGAGACTAAACCAACATCTTGTCCACGTTGACGTTCCAAGCGTGTGATGTGAAAGTACTGAATCCCAGCTCTCTCTTGTCCTGGTTCCCCATGTGGAGCCTCTGTGATGATTCCAGGGCAGAGGTCCCCAAACTTGGCAACTTTAAGACTTGTGGATGTCCGCTGTGTTGGCTGGAGAATTCTGGGAGTTGAAGTCCACAAGTCTTAAAAGTTGCCAAGTTTGGGGACCCCCCATCTAGGGCTTCCTGGATGGTGAACGCCAGAAGGGAAAAGCTCTTCTGAAGTAGTCCAGCGCCATCTGGCGGGGAATCCACACACTCTTTTCCTTTCAGATTCAGCCCCAGGAGATCAGCCCTCCGCCAACTGCCAACTTGGACCGCTCCAACGACAAGGTGTACGAGAACGTCACCGGCCTGGTAAAGGCAGTTATAGAAATGTCTAGCAAAATCCAGCCGGCACCCCCCGAGGAGTATGTCCCCATGGTGAAGGTAAGGCACGCACACCGCCCAAGATAACACAGCTACTCGTGGGCTGGAAGAAGCATTTCAGATACGCATCCTGCTGCAACCCTTGGTGTAAGATTTGCTCGCTCTTCACAGCAACACTATATGAAGGTTGTGTAGGTCACATTGTGGATGGAGAGTGGAGCGGGCCGCATCCCTCATTACGGCCTGTGCTGGCTGAGGCTCGTTCCTCAACATAGAGGGAGTCGTAGTTTCTCCCTCCAGGGCTGGGAAAGTCCAGCCATTTCCTGCTGGTGGCTTCAACTCTCTTTTCACCAATGTCTTCAGAAATATACTTGTATTTATTTGTAACTCACTTGATACCCGTGCTTCGTTACAAAACCATGTGGTCAGACTTAAGTTTTTGGGGA
This sequence comes from Pseudonaja textilis, assembly GCF_900518735.1. The sequence goes on along the minus strand of NW_020769389.1, from coordinate 734,488 downwards.
GGAAAATAAGGGGAAAAAAATTCTGCCTCTGCCTACCAGCATCCATCGATATTCATCTGGCTAGCGTCCAATCAGTGTGTGAAGACAGTTGAGGGCTGTTTGGAAACTGAAACAGTATTTGCTTGTGAACGAGGAGCCATCAAAGAGCCTGGGCGTGGCTTAACTCAACTGCTCTATACTAAAGCTGGCTTGGTGCTGTGAAACGAAAACTGAAACTCCTCTGCTTGTATTTTGCATTTGGAAGAGGTTTCTTTTCAGGTGGGGAGGAGGAGTAGAACTCCTTAGCATTAGAGCGTGTTAATAATAATAATATAGGAAATACTAAGGCTCTGATGGTCATTTCGAAAAATCCTCTTAGCGGGCACTTAGAAACCAAGAGGAACATACGTTGTGGGGGGAAATATATATATTTCACCATTTTCAACTGGGGCAATTGAGGAGATCTCCCCACCCCCTGCCCCGCCCATTGCCCCAGGTGAAAATGGTGGAATTGTAGCCCAAAATATTTCAGGGTCCCTAAGGTGGGGGATCTGCTGTAGGTAGCTATTGCAAAGCGTTTAAAGTATACAGATTTGTATTTGCTTTACACATTTTGCGTATTTGTATCATGCTTTTTTTGTCAGAATGACAGGGCTCAACCTGTTTTAATTCTGTTTCATTGTCTTGTGGCAGGAGGTGGGTTTGGCCTTGCGAACTTTATTGGCAACAGTCGATGAAACCATTCTGGTCCTCCCAGCGAGCACTCACAGAGAGGTACAAGTACTTTTCCCCTTTTCTTTCTTTCTTTTTTTTCATTTTGCTTACCTGGATTATGGCCTGCCGTGGTTTTCATCTGAATGCTTAAAGCCTGTGTTTAGGCTTTGCTTTGTTTTCTACTAATACGTCAGCCAGTTCACTTAGATTTTAGGTGGGAATAAAGGTAACGAACTTAGAACAAAAAGAAAATGGCGTCAGGTTTGTGGTTGTGTAAATCGGTAAAAACGAGTGGCTTTATTTGATGGCAGTTCAAATCCTCCGCAGCTAAGAGGAGGATTTGCAAGTGAAGGAGAGAGGGTGACCGATGCAAGAGAAAACCTAATTTATTTATGTGTGCCTACGTACACTCACACATGACACAACCCTCCACTTTGCTCACTTCCAAGTCTTGAGGATGTTGACAAACAGTAAATTATTAAATCATGTAAAGTAAGTCGAATTTGCCAATCCAAAGGATTTAATTCCAGAGACATTCAGAGGAAAAAATTCAGTTCCGGTGTTCATTAATACATTCAAGATCTAGCAAAATGTTTCTCAACTTCAGCAATGTTAAAAGTGCGTGTGGTGCCTGGAGAATTCTGGGAGTTGAAGTCCACGCATCCTAAAGTTGCTGAGGTTGACAATCACTGCAGAGGTTCTACGTACCAGATTTATCTTCACGAGGCTGCTTGGAGGCAGGCCTGGTGTTGAAATGCAGGAACTCCCGTTTTACTCCTTCCACGATAAGATAAAGGGTGTGTAACGTCCAGCTTGTCCTTTTGTGACTTAAAACCCGTCATCCTGTCTTCTCTCTGGGATGAGAAGGTGCACCTCCACTTGCTGTTATGACGTGCTTTCTGGGTTTTGAAGAATGCGATCACATCTCACCTTGGTTGACTTTTCTGAAGGCTGAACATCTCCTTCAATCATCCCAAAGGTGCTTTTTTTTCAGGAGGCAACTGGAGTTTCTTGTTTTTTTTTTCCTTGAAGACGTTTCGCTTCTCATCCGAGGAGCTTCTTTAGCTCTGATTAGATGGTGGGGAATGGAAGGATTTACCCTCCTTTGCGTTCTTTGAGCTGCTGAAAGGAGCGTGTTGTAGACTGGATAGATGGATGTCATATCCTTCCCTGCCTGTTGAGAAGGTGCGGTTCAATGTTGACATAGATGGCCTCTTTTGACCCCCCCTTTCAAACCAGGAAGGACCACATTTTACACAGAAGGCTGCCATCACTCACCATGCAGTCAGAGCTGAAGAAGCGAAGTGAAACATCCTGAAAGGGAAGAAAGGCAGTCCAGTTGCCTCTTGGAAAACAAAAAAACAAAAAACACCTTTGTAGCTCAGGGTTGAAATGGAGTCCTTTGTGCTCTCGGAGTCCTGTGGTTTTTCTTGCAGATGTTTCATTACCCAAGTAGGTAACATCATCAGTGTAAGACGAGTGAGGTTTGCAGAGAGGTGGTTTGGGTAATGCAATGTCTGCAAGAAAACTACCAAGCTCCGGATGCATATATCCTGGCCTTTATATTCATTTGGGATCAACCATCAGGGACCCATTTTCTGCTTTCGTGTTGCTTTAGATGTGCTTTTGATACCGCTTCTTACTCACTCTGCGCTCTCCTTAACCCCCTTTTTCAGATCGAGATGGCTCAGAAACTGTTGAATTCTGACCTGGCGGAATTGATTAACAAGATGAAGCTGGCTCAGCAGTACGTTATGACCAGTTTGCAGCAAGAATACAAGAAGCAGATGCTGACCGCAGCTCACGCCCTCGCTGTAGATGCCAAAAACTTATTGGATGTTATCGACCAAGCCAGGCTAAAATCTCTTGGCCAGTCCAGGCCTCACTAGAAGTGGAGATCCAACGGATTTATGCATTGCAGAGTTTTGAGAAAAGGATCATTACCGAATAAGCAAAGGGCAGCAACCCTTTCACAAGCAGGAATGAGGACGACAGGTGGCTCAGTCCCGAGATTTGACAACTCGTTGGTTCTCTCAAGTTTGTTTGTTTTTTTTTAAGAAATCAATGCCAAGAAAAATCCAAAAACTGAAACTAAAGGCGGCAAAATCTTAAAAAAACCCATTCAGGTTTTTTTTTTCCCTCACGTTATTCAGAATGTGAAATGTTTTAAAAAGAGATGAATTACATTTTCTTTCTTCCAAACGAAAACTGACAAAAAGGAACTTTTCTTTCTTTTTTTTTTTTGGAGTTGCAAAATCCGAAATCGTGTGAAGAATTCTGGGACACCCGAGGGCTGAGAATTTTTTCCCACAACGTATGAACTGCTGTTGACTGGAACCCTTTTTATATCGGAACACTTAATAATGCCACAAAAAAAAAATGCTAATCACAATTTACAGAGAGATTAAAAAGCTATATTTTCAAAGTGTCTCATTTCAAAGCAAATTTAAAAACAAAAAAAATCACCGCCATCGGTTTTTCCTACTACCATGTGGATGTATGCAAACCATTGGGACAGAACGTAGCCGTAGAAACACAACCGAGAACTCTTTGTCTGTCACCGGAATAACATGCCCTCCCCCCCTTTTTTGTATTTTCCTTCTAAGAAATGGAGCTGCATTTAGAAGTTCTGTAACCATACATGTCCCCCCCCCCATTTATATATAATTTATAAAGAAAGATTAAAAAGCCATGGTAAATATTTTAAAACTGCTTGAATTCAACTCATCAAGTGCCTGACTGTGGTGTGGAACTGTTAAGAATGCATGTATCCTTTGCGGGGAGAGAATTAGGCATTTTTGAAGTATGCAACATTACAAAAACCTTCAATAAAAGGAGAAAGGAGGTGCCAAAGAGCCCCGGCTTCTCTCACGAGAGTAAAAATGTCTATGTAAATATAATTTCTACTTGTAAGTTTTGTACAATGAACAATACAAACATGAATCCCTTCAAGGATACACCAGGGGTCTAGTGGTCCTAATGAATTAATGTCTGTGTTATTTATGGAAACTCTTCTATAAGACCTGTAGGTAATCCTTGACTTACCCCAATAGAGCCCAACATTTTTGTTGCTCAGTGAGATTGGATTGTTTTGCCCCATTTCACGTTCTTTCTTGCCTAAGCTAAGTAAATCTGGTTTCCCCCAGTGACTAGTCAGAAAGGAATAAAAGATGACCACATGAACCCGGGATATGGAAACTTTCGTAAATATGAGCCGGCTGCCAAGCATCCAATACTGATGTGATCCTGAGGGTTCACGAGTATGAGAAGGAAAATGGTCATAAATGACTTTTGTGCCCATGTATCATCGCATAGTCACTAAATGAGTGGTTTTAAGTCAAGGACTACCTGATAGTAGCTTCAAAAATGGCAGGCACCTACCTAGTCAGCCCTCTTTCCAAAATGCAGTGTGTGAAAGAGTTACGCGCACCTGCAGCATTCATTAACAAAGACCAACTTTCATTGAAGCGTTTTCCTCTTTATTATAAAGAGTAGAAAAAGTGCAGCTCAGTCAAAAAGACCGAAGCCCATGTCGTCGTCAGATTCTTCCGACTCTTCTTTCTTTTCTTCCTCTTTCTTCTCTTCAGCTACGAAACAAGTAACAGCATAGATTAAGCCAAGTAGTGAAATTTTTACCCCAGCCCAGATAATTGAAAAGAACGACAATGCCAAGGACTCAAAACGCATTCGGAAGAAGCCATTATTCCACTCACCGGGAGCAGCACCGCCAGCCGGGGTCCCTCCTCCGGCCGGAGCCGATGCGGCCGGAGCACCACCACCAACTCCCACGTTGCAGATGAGGCTTCCGATGTCGATGCTGGTTAGAGCCTGGTCACCAGTTAGAAAGTAGCAAAGGATTAGCATTAGCTGAAAAAAGGGCCGGACTTCACTGTATATAATCTTTATGGAACATCATTTTTCAGCCTTGGCTACTTTTAAAGACTCGTAGGCTTCAAGTCCCAGAATTCAAGTGAACAAGTCTTTAATAAAAAGTTGCTATGGTTGACAAAGCACCACAGAAAGTTGTAACATGCTCTAGAGCCATAATGGCAAACCTATGGCACGTGTGCCACAGGCGGCAAGCAGAGCCATTTGTGTGGTCATGGGAGCCCCAGGCAAACTTACATGTGCGAAAAATGGGCCTTCTGGAAATACCGGAAGTGCTGAAATGGGCCTGTTTTCAGCCTCTAGAGGCTTCCCCCGAGCCACCAGGAGAGGGAAAACAGCCTCCGCCGGGCTCCAGAAGCTGAAAATGGGCACTTCCAGTATTTCCAGAAGGCCCGTTTTTCAGCCTCCCAAGGCTGCAGAGGCTTTCCTCGAGCCTCCAGGAGGGCGAAAACAGCCTCAAATGGGCCAAAAATCAGCTGGGAGGTGCACGCATGTGCAGTGCAGCTAAGTGGCAGGGGTGTTGTGTGTGCAGGGGGAGGCGGGGCATATTGCATTGTGGGTGCCGGCACGCACACACTTTCGGCATACCACAACAAAAAGGTTCGCCATCACTGCTCTAGAGCAAGGTGTCAAACTCAAGGCCTGGGGGATGGATCAGACCCACGGAGCTGCCTTGGAAATGGTGATGGACTGGTCTACGGTGCCTCTGCCAGTGAAAATGGGAGCCCAGGAGGGCCATTTTCTCTGGCAGAGCGCTTGGGCTGCCACAGGCGCCCCCTGACACGAGTGATGGAGAGCTGGCCACGCCTACTCCACCCCCAAGTCAAACAACCCTGCTGCAGCCCTCAATGAAGTAGAGTTTGACACTCCTTGTGGCATGACTCCCACAACTCCCCCACCCTTCTGAGCTGGGGCCTGCATGTGACGCATCCCACCCACCCAAGTTTGAAACTTATTACATTTTTATGCCAACCGTCTCCCTTACAAGGTGGCATTTTGGTATACTGTGTAACACTGGTATGCTGGAAGCTCTGTAGTGGATAAGAAGATGCTCCAGAGAGTTATAAACACAGCACAAAAAAATCATTGGTTGCTCTCTTTCTTCTTTGGAAGAGATTGCGAAGACCAGACTCCTCTCTAGAGCACTAAAAACCTCCGCAGACCGTTCTCATCCTGGACATTCATATTTTAAACTGTTACCATCAGGGAGGCATTATAGGTGTCTTAAAATGAGGACTAATAGACTGAGAAACAGTTTCTTTTGTCTTGAATCAAACAGTGCATTTGTGATTTAACCCTATGTATATAGTGGCATTTTCAAGCAGTCTAACTTACTATATATTTTAAGATAGGTTTTAGACTAGGTTTTTAATTATTATTTTAATTTTTAAATACTCTGTAGTGATTGTGATGTAGTGTTTGGGGCACTGGGCTGGGGTAGCTTTCAAATGTCCTTGTATTTGTAGAATGCAATGACAATAAAGGTATTCTATTCAAGTTCTAAAGCAAAACATGGGAAAACTAAGATGATTCAAAACTGTCCTACAGTAGTGGAGGCACATCAGGGCTCCTCTCGTTCCACTCTGCAGGAATGGTTTTAGGGCAGAGGGCTCTCCAGCCTCTTTGCTGACCACCAGCGAAGGGCAGCCACCCAGAGCCAGGGGTGTGTGTGTGTGTGTGTGTCTTCACCACTAAGCAAACAGCTTTACACCAGGAAAACCTTTGTGTGTGTATAGCTGCCTCCCTTTTCCTAGGTTTTTAGTCCAAAGCAAGGCTGAGGATTAAGGGTGGCTCACCCTATGAATGCTGCCAATTCCCGGGATTTGCACTGGCAAAAAGCAGCGGTGAAAGTACAGGTAGTCCTCGACTTACAACCATTTGCTTAGCGACCGTTCAAAGTTACAGCTGTTCTGAAAAAAAAGCGACTTATGACCATTTTTCACCTTGTAACCACTTGACCCAAGTTCAGATGCTGGGCAACCGGGGTGTATTTATGACCGTTTAAGTGTCCCGTGGGTCACCTGATCCCCTTTTGCGACCCACTGAGAAGCAAAGTGGGGGGGGGGGGGAGCCCGGTTACTAACTTAACAGCCGCTGTGATTCACTTAACAACCGGAATAAGGGAGGCCGTAAAAAAAAAAAAGAGCGGGGGTCCACTAGGGTCGTGAGTCGAGGACTCCTGGTTATCTTCGCCAGCGGACCTTCCGCGGCCTCGTTTTTACCTTCGCAAAGAGACCCGGCCAGAAAGGCTCCACGTTCACTCCCGCCGCTTTGATGAGGGCGTTGATTTTATCCTCCTGGAAAGGAAGCGAGACGAAGGCGTCGTTTAAAATACGTTTCGAAACCTTGAAATACGCCGAGCCTCACGCGCTTCGCGACCCGCCCCCACTCGAAGCCCAGCCCGGAGGGGGAAAGAACCGAGACCCGAGCTCGCCACGCGCGGGCCCGCCCGGCCACGAGGCCTTCCCGCCGAGCGCCCCTCTCACCGTGACGGTGACTTCGTCGTCGTGCAGGATGAGGGCGGAGTAGATGCAGGCGAGCTCGGAGACGGAGGCCATGGCTGGGAACTGGGGGCGTGCGGTGCCAGTCGCCGGGGAAACGCGGCCTTAGCTTCGGCTGAAGAACGCAGCACCTTCCACGCTACGAAAGAGCAAGGACTGAGAAAGCGCGCCGGCCTGGCCCGGCACTTATAAGCAAGCTACGCAGCCAATCGAGAGCCGATTTGGCCTGAACGTAGCCAATAGTAGAGGAGGTGGAAGGCACTGGCCAATGAGGCTAGCCGTGGGGCGGGACTCCGTTTTGGGCTAGCATCCCGCGAGAATTTGGAAAGCCAATCGCAGAGACTAGTGCTCCCTAGGCAGGATTTCCGACCAATCCGTGAGGGCGATATTGATCTCGGCCGCTGAGGCCTTCAGAAGCCTGCCCCACAGTGGAGCTTTGTCGATTAATATATTTCTATTTTTTACAAACCGTAAAAAATGTAGCTGCTCGCTGTCCACATCCCAAATCAAACTGACAGGGATTATAGGAAACGAAAAAGCCGATTGAACCATATTTCTCAATCGGAGTCTTCCAAGAGGAAGGGCTGGACTTAACTCGATAGCGCTCTTCTCTTCCGGAGGAAATGGCTTCTTGGCCGGAAATCAGAGAGAACGCATGACGATGCCCCATGGTGAAGAAAAACTTCCGCCACTCCCGCTTCCTCTTTCCGGCTGACGCTATCGGGACGCCGGAAATACACTTCTAGGCGGGAAAAAGGCGACGCGGGCGTCCCTCTCCGTCACGGCTAGGGACGACGGGAGTTGAAGTCCGAAGCGCTCCCGCCAGTCAGGATGATACTCTATAAGTCGTTCGTAAACTGGGCGAGGCCAGCGGGTCCGAGCTGCGAATATCCAGACTAAACTGAAGCGGATCTCAGCTAGGAAAGCCGGAGTGGCCGCTAGAGGGCAGCACGTGAAGTTTATTCCCTGGGCTGCTGCCACCTGTCGGCCATCCCCATCTATTTAGCCTGCTTTATTAACCCAGAAGCTGGATTTGCTGGTCCTAAGCATAGTGAGGGGTCAGTCCTGTCGCTGAAAAACAGTGCTGCTGGGCTTTGGCTCCCCTGCCCTCTCAAAAATGGGGGGCAACCAGTTTGTAGCCCACCCACAAGATATTCAAGGAGCCACCAGATGGAGCCATACGATATCTGGGCTAGACCATCGCAGTGGGGCTAGGCCTGAAGAGGAAATATGTGACACTCAATAGCAGAAGGATCCCTGATCAATAGCCTAGTAGTTGGCAACCTCTTAAATATGAGCCAGCACTGTGGTGCAGCTGTCCAAAAACAAGCCAACAAAATCCTAGGCTGCATTAACAGAGGGATAACTACACTTTGCATTGTTCAGCTTTATAAAGCTTTAATACAAGACTGTACTTGGAATACTGTATCCATGATATAAAAAAAAGACTCCAGAATAGGGGGTGTCAAACCCACAAGCCAGATGCGTCATGGTACAGGTCATGCCCACCTCAGCTCCACGAAGTGGGGAAAAAAACATCGCAAAATGTCATGTGACAGCAACGTGATGTGAGTTTGACCCCCATGCTCTGGAAAGTGTTTGCAAAGAGCAACAAAGAGAATTAGGCAGTGGAGGCTAGAACATGTGAACAGTTGCAGGAATTGGCTATGTCTAGTCTAATGAAAAGAAGGACTAGGGGATACATGATAGTCGTCTCAAAAGTGCTGCCACAAAGAAGAGGAAGTCTCCAAAGCACCTGAAGCAACAGGACAAGATGCAACGGAATGAATCTTATCAAGGAGAAATTCAACCTAGAACCAAGGACAAATTTCCTCACAGTTAGAACAATCAGTGAAAGGGCTTGCTTCCAGAAGCTGTTGTGCTCCATCATTGGAGGTTTTTAAAATGAGATTGGAAAACCAATTGTCTGAAATGGTATAGGATCTCCTGCTTAAGCAGAGGTTGGACTAGAAGACACCCAACTCTGTTATTCTGTTCTGTTATTCTGTTCCGTTAGCCAGTTATCTGGAGCAGGAAGTGATCTGTTCACCTCAAACAACATATTTCACACCCAGATCTCCAAGCAACTGTTTGGCTACAGATCTAACTCTATGTGAGTCAGAGCCAAGATAAACTGGGACAAAGTGCTAGTCATTATGGAAACCATGGACTTCTGAGCTGTACTAGACCTAGCTCTGTCTATCTAAAAGTTGAACTCCCCATACCACTTTTGAATGGTCTCCTTCAACAAGTTGCCAAACAAGTCTACATATTATTATTTTGGTTATGTTGTCCACTTGGAAGTTTAATTGGCTATTTGCATTGTTACATTATTGCCTTTTTGATCGAGTGTTATATGAAGACAGCGTTGATTTTTAGCTTTCTATTTCATATTTTTAATTTTTATAGTTTTGTATTCTCTTTTTTTAAATCTTTTTATTATATTGCAAGTTGCTCAGTCACTTTTTCAGTGAGATGGGCAGCGTAAAAATTGAATTAATGAATGGAATTAATTAATTTCTGTATAAAAGAAGTGCTGCAAGGGTTTGAGCAAATTACAGAATCACTGAAGAAACTGCTCAGAAGGGAAGTTTTGCTCAAGAACCTAGAGATTAGACGAGAGCTACATTTGGCAAGGGAAATACCAAATAAACAAGACAGAGGAACTTGAGATCAGATGGTTGAAATGAAAAGAATGGGGTGGGGGGGAGATCAATAGAATGAACAAAGGTAATTTTACTTAGCATCATGGACTACGGTAAAGAGTTTTAATGCTGTAGAACATATCAATGTGTTAGACAATGAAAGGCTAATAAATGTGCCAGAATAAATTGGTTACTTTCTTTTGAGAAAACTGTACATTGGAAGTTTCTAGCTGAAGAAACGTCTTGGATGAGCGAAATGTCTTCAAAGAAAAACCAAAAAGTCTAATTGCCTCTTGAAAAAAGCACCTTTGGGACAACCAGGACGTGGATGACTGAGAATCTCCATAGACAATGGACACCACTTAAGAACCAAATGTGGAGAAACTGAGAGTTTCAGAATAGGGAAATAAGGAAGAGGAGGGTGCATGCTATCACCATATTTAACCTCTATGGCAGATACATTGTAAAAAAAATAGGATTGTAAGAAATGGCACCTAGAATTAAACTCAAGATGCTGAAGCTGTCCAGATGACATGATTCTGTTAGCTAAAAATAATGGTGAAAGTCGTTAGGAAAGTGAAAATGAGAAGTGAAAAATGTGGTTTAATATTAACTATTAAAAAACTTCTGGTTTGTCAGGCTTCGGCGGCAGGAATCTGCGATCGTGCGCGGTTCCTGCTGCGCTCACTGCTGGAGTGCCCCCGATCCAGCTGGATTTGGAGGCTATGGGTACCCCGTAGAGGTAACTGAAGACAGGGGAGATCCGGGTAGGGGTCTGGGAGTATTGCAACCCCCCTCCTCAGCCGGCACAACTCCCTTTTCCAAAGGCGGTGGAGCAGCGGTCAGCAATGGTCACCACAAAGAAGCTTGCAGCCGGACAAGATTGTGCAGGAGGATGTCTGAGAAAGTGAAAGTTTTTGGCTGAACCTGGACAATAAGGAACTTCTAAATACCCTGGAAATTTAATTTCTTAAACAATTCATTGTTTCCTAAGAAGATCGTAAAAAGCGGCAGCAGAAAGTGGAAAGGGAAAGTTATTTTCTCTCACTCTCCTTCCTTACGGAAATAGCAGATGGAAACTCGAAAAACCTGCTTTGGCACAGAAGGTAACTAAACTTGAAAATTAAAGCCAAGGGGATATTAAAGATCTTTGAACACTGGAATTAAAAACTAAAATCCTTTTGCTATAAGTGGGAAGGGAGAGGTAAAGAACTTATATTAAGATTTTACTGGAGGAGACTGCTTGGAGCTTATAAGACCAGAAATAAACGGCAATAAGACTTCTAAAAATTATTTTAGAACTGTGTAATTGAATTCTACCCCAGGAAGAGAAAATATAAAAAGAAAGTGCTAAATGAAACAGTTTGTTCTGATTTGGATTGCTTTGTGACTTTGGGACTTTTGGAAACTATTCCTTGAAACAATAAAAACATTTGGGTTGTTTAAAAAAAATTCTTATAATGGCATTATCTGTTGAAGAATTGCAAATGGAATTCCAAAAGTTAAAAGAAGAGGAACAAGAAGGCAAAGGCTCTTCTGGATCTATTTTTCACTTTTTAGAAATGGCAATTTCTACCTATCAGGAATTACAACAACAAGACAGCTGGGATGAAGAAGAAGAAGCCATCTTTAATGGACAAATAATCTTAGTTGAGGAAAAAAAGAGAAAAAGGGGAAAGAAAATGGAGAATCCAGAACTAAAAAAGCAACCAAGAAAGGGAAAAATAAGGTGAAAAATCAATACAATGTCAGAAAGCAACAGAAAAGAGGAATACAACAGAGAGGGGAGACTAAGCGGAGGGTGAGAGAGGGGGGGGGGGTTAAAAAGGCTAGAATCGACAAGAAAGGAAGGGAAGAAAAGAAGAGAATTCACAAAGGCTTAAAACAAGATGTTAAAAAACAGGGTTTTTTTTAGAGACAAAGGGTAAAATACAATTAAAAAAAGATTCTGCTAAAGTAAATAAGACTGTATTGTAGATATTAGTATTTGAAATAGAGTTAAAAAATTGGAATATTATATGAGTTAACAATACATTAAAGGGAATGTATAAAATGTCTAAGATTTAACAAGAGAGTTTAATTTCCTATGGAATATTGTTTTTACTATATTATAAAGATTTTTTTCTTTTTTTTTATTATTCTAAAATGTAATATTTAGAATGTACTAAGCAGAATCAGTTTGGAAAGTATGTATTATTTTAAGTGTTAAATTTAGGGGAAAGATAAAAAGGCATCATACTTCAACCAGTATTACAGGAGAAATATTGTATTAGAAAGAAAAGATAAATAGATAATTGAAAAAGAATGGACAAAAGATGCAACTATAATGATTTAAGCTGAGATGAAATAAATAAAATAGAATTAAGAGAGTGAATAGAGAGAAAACATATAGAAAATATAGAACGTTAAATAAGATATGAAATAGTATATAAGGTGAGCATGAATCTGATTTATGTCTGTATAAAAAAGATGTAACCCGGGGTTAAGCCGCTTTCCAAAAAAAAGTTTTATGTATTTATGTTTTGTGTTTTGTTTGTCTATGTTTGAATCAATAAAATTCTAGAAGAATGTTGGAAGAGAACAATGAAATTGTAAACAAGACAGATGGAAGAGAAATAGAGAGAAGTTGAAAAAAGATATGAAGTTGAATATATAAGATAAATATGCATATCAAATTGTGTTTGTATGGAAATGTGATAATTTGGAACTATGCTGTTTTTAAATAAGATGTTTTATTTGTTTTGTTAAAAATTCAATAAGTAGCTCTCAGAAATATTTTATGTTTTGTTTGTGTATTGTTTTTAAAAATTAATAAAATTTGTTTTTTAAAAAATATTAACTATTAAAAAGACAACGTTCATGTTTGGAGAATTCCCAGCTGATGGTAAAGAAGTGAAGATAGTCCCAAAGGTGCTTTATTCCCCCCCAAGAGGCAACTGGACCTTCTGGTTTTTCTTTCAAGATGTTTTGCTTCTCATCTAAGAAGGTTGTTCAGAGCTGAAGCAGCTTCTTGGATGAGAAGCGAAACGTCTTCAAAGAAAAACCAGAAAGTCCAGTTGCCTCTTGGCAAAAAAGCATCTTAGGGATGGACAATCATGACCTGGATGACTGAGAATCTCCACAGACAAGCGAAGACAGTAGTAGTTTTGTTTTCTGGAATGAAGGTGAGCATTACTTTAGAGATCTGAAGTGAAGATTTATTCTAGGAAGCAAATGACAAACTGAGGCAGGATCATCCCTGTTAAGGGTATTTCAATAATCATTAAGATCTGAACAGTTAAAAGGCTGCCTTTCACCAATATTATATTCTGAAAGATGGACATTGAGAAAGAAGGAATGAAAGATCGACCCTTTCAGATTATGGATTTGGAGATAACCCATGGATTGCAAGAAGAATCGGTCCATCAATCATCCCTGGACTTAACTGCTCAATTGTCATTCTAATTATCCAACAGAACTAGGCTCAATTATTTGGGCATATAATGTAACTGGAATAGGAAAAAAAAGCCTGCTTAGCATGGTTAAAGGAATAGAAGGGAATTTTGTTGTTGTTCAGTCCCTAGGCCCAACTCTTCCATGACCCCAGGGATCATCAAACACCAGTGCCCCCTATCCTCCAATATCACCCCATGTTGGCCCAAAATCATGTTCATCATGTCAATGACACCATCTGACCACCTCAACCTCTGCCGTCCCCTTCTCCTTTTGCCTTCCGTCTTTCCGAACATCACGGTCTTCTCCTCTCCAAATTAGAAGAGTCCTCTCTTCTAATTTGGTGGCCAAAGTGTTTGAGCTTCAGCTTCAAAATAACAGAGTTGGAAGGGACCTTGGAGGTCTTATAGTCCAGTGGTCACCAAACGGTGGGCCATGGCCCACCGGTGGGTCGTGAGAAAATTTTAGTGGACCGCAGAGAAATCTCACCCCCACAAAGCAATTAATCCAGGCTGCGCAGAGACACAAGGCTGTGCCGCCCACACGGCCCACGGGAACCCTCCCCACCCACTCACTCCTTACCTGGTAAACTTGCCTGCTAAATTGGTATTTTTCCTTCTTCCGACCATCAGGTGTTCTGCTGTGCCGGGAGATTTAGATTAGCTAGGAAGCAGGAGATGGTTGGATTTCTTGCTTTCTAGCTAGTCTTTAGATCTTCGGATCTTTATAGCCGAACCTCCCTTAGGACTGAAGGTTTGCTTGCAAGCAAATTCAGTGCAGACTCACAGCAAGCAAATTTGAGAGACTGAGCTAGCCGATGGCAGATAGATAGATCACTGAATGATTCTGTGAGCAACTCAATCTGCCTGTCCTGCTTTGCCTGATTTTGGGTAAAAGTTGCTCTTTTTTAAAAAAAAAATTCAACATGTATATAAATATTTATAATATTTACATACAAGCCATGCCCAGCCAGTCACATGACCACCAAGCCACACCCACAAATTAGGCCACACCCACAGAACCAGTTAGTAGTCCCTGGGATCTAAAATTCTGAGTTTGGTGGTCCCTGACGTCCAAAAGGTTGGTGACCCCTGCTCTAGTCCAATCCCCTGCTCAAGCAGGAGACCCTGCACAATTTCAGACAAATAGCTCTCCAGTCTCTTCTTTAAAAGCCTCCATAGTCAGGGTTGATTTCCTTTAGGATGGAAAGAGATGGAGGGGCTAAAAGAGGCTGCGTTTGGAAGAGGTACAAGGCTGTACTGCAGGCTGCTTTTGCTACCTGCCGACTGCCTGCGGTTTGGCAGTACGATCCTGATTGACTCAAGGTTGACTCAGCCTTCCATCCTTCCAAGGTCAGTAAAATGAGGACCCAGATTGTTGGGGGCAAGAGGCTGACTCAGAGAGAGCTGTAAAGCACTGTGAAGTGGTATTTAAGTCTAAGTTTATTGCTATTAATCAAAATAGGTTGGGATAACAATCCGTTGTCCAGGTTTTTGTCTCCTGGGACAGACAGGCAGACAGAAACATACATACATACATAGAATATCAATAGGTGAAACGGTTGAAGGACCAAAGCCAGAAGGGCAAATTGGGACATGGATTGATGGGACAACTTATGACTCATTTTCCTCCCCTCTCATCAGACATCAACAGCCAGCAGGAAACCACCAGTCACTCTTAAAAGCAGTGTTTCTCAACCTTGGCAACCTGAAGATCTGGGGACTTAAAAGGGCTGCCTTCATCTGAAGCTCAGGGATGCAAATGACCAGCTGTCTTGCAAGGAATATGAATCCTTCCATTCCCCATCATCCTGTTAGAGCTGAAGAAGCTTCTTGGAGGAGAAGCTAAACATCTTCAAAAGAAAAAAACAGGAAGGTCCAGTTGCTTCCTGCAAAAGCATCTTTGGGACATGAAGCTCAGGGTTCAACCAGCGGAAGCATTGGGGAGTTGTGCGTTAATGGCTATCAGGCAGTACAGCCGCGGAAGCCGCTGTTATGTATAATATGTTAAGCCATGATATGCAATGAATATTAGACGACTTGGATGATGCAATCTCCAGGATAGATATAAAAATCAGCATACCAAAGACAAGGGAGTGTGCTGCGAATAATAGTTGGAAGGGACCTTAGAGGTCTTCTAGTCCGATCCCCTGTCAAGGCAGGAAACTCTATACCGTCTCAGGCCACCGGAACGATTGCTAGCTCATTTATAAAAGGCACGCATGACATTATTTGAATTGCTAAGCAATGTGCAGTTCTAAATAAACGAGACAGGTTAAATAAAAACTCTTGCTTGGCAGGCGACTCCTCCACCTGTCCCTCGCCGGCGTCCCTTCCTTTTGTTTCAAAAGGCCGCAACCCGCTTCGCAACCTTCGTCTCGCACGTCTTCGTCGGCAAGCCGTTGACCGGGCCTCCCAAGCCCGTTAACACGGGGAAACCGAGCGCCCCCACCAAACCCTCTTTCCGCGGGAGTCGGGCGACACGCGAGAGCCGCTTTCACACGAGATGCTAATCTCGGGTCGGCCCAAAATGCCAAGGCCCAATCGTGCCGCGGCCGGCTCAGAAAACCGGCATCTGCCCTGCCCGGCCCTGCCCGGCTCGGCTCCGGTTCCGGAGCCACCGAGGGAGAACCACCGACGCCGCCCGGCACGTGGGAACCGGCCGCTCCGGCGCCCGCCTCGTGAGCCCCGCAAGGCCGGCTGAGATGCCCGGCCGCCCACCCCGCCCCGCCACGCCGGGAAAGCTGAAGCGGGGCGTCCGGCCGACGGCGGCGAGAAGCGCGGGGCGGCCGCAGGGAGGGCGGCCCCATTGCCAGCCTCTCGGGGCGGAGGCGCGGGCGGAGGCGGGTTTCCTTTCTTTCGGCCGCCCCTGCCGCCGCCGCCGCCGCCGTTGCTCCTGCCCTCGCGGCCGCCGCCTGGACTCCCGCGCCGCTCGCCTCCCACGCAGCCCGGCGCTCGGCCGCCATGTACCCGGCCGGGGGAGCCGCCCCCGGGGCCGCCGCGGGGCCCGGTAAGTCCCGGTGGGGTGGAAAAGGCGGGAGGAAGAGGACGGGGGCCAGAAGTGCCGGCGGGCCTGAGGGGAGCCGGCGCCGGGGCGCTGGGCCTCGGCTGCCTTCGGGGCCCGACTATGAGGGTGCTCCGGCGGCGGTGGCGCGCGGGAAGGAGGCCCCGAGGGCCCCCCTCAGATATGCTGGGCCTGAGGGGGGAGCGCAGTTCGGCGGCGGGGGGCGACGGGCCCAGCGCTGAGGAGACTTTTGTGGCGGTGGGCTGGGGGTGGGGGTGGAAAGGTGCCTGAGGGGTGGGGGGAAACCCGCGTGTAACACTCTGAACGTGAGGAGCCTCCTGTGGATGTGTGTTTGTGTGTGTGTCCAGAGAAAGAGGTTTTTTCCCTGAGGGGAACCGGCTCCATAAGTCTCCCCCCCCCCTCCCCGGTCCCTCACGACGAGCCCGAGCCGTCCGTTGAGGGGAGCGTTGGTCTGAGGAATCCCACCAAGAAGAAGAAGAAAAAGGGGCTTCGGTTCGTCTGGGGGCAGCTCCCTCCTTTGTGGTGGGGTAGAGATACCTCAGGTCAACCCGGGCAGACATTTCGGTGATCTTCCCCTTTCCCCCCCCCGCCCTCCGACATCTTGGCGAAAACCGGGGTGCTCAATGTATACTAACCCCTCCCCCACAAACCATTTGATGTCTGGCGTCTCATTGCACTCGATCAGATATAATAATAATAATAATAATAAAGACGATCATTTGAATATTGACTGATCTAAGGCAGCCCCGTTTAGAAGTTCCCGCGTGTTTGTCTCCCTTCGGGCGGGTGGGGGGTGGGGGGGGTGTCTTGTTTCTTCCAGCCCGGTTCTCCGCCTTTGCACGGGATGGGTGCAAAAATAAAATAAATAAAAAAGCTTCGTCCCGGGAGAAAAAAAACCCGGACTTCGGGCCTCTTGAAAAGCCGGCTTCTTGCTTAAGACCAGACTGAGTTGTTGTTTTTTTTTCCGCCACTTTTGCACAGACACACACAAAAAAAACCAACCAAAAAAAAACCCAGCCCTGGTTAGGAAGCTATGGAGTGGCTTATGGGTTTCCAAGGAAGCGGAGGGGACGCGGCTTATCGAAGGATGGGTGCTGGGAAGTGTAGTTCTTTCTCCCTGAGAGCACCGATGTCTCTTTTCGAGGGCCTTCCCCTTGTTTTTTGTCCATCCTCTTGCAAGGATTGCAAGATCTCCTGGCAGCCCTTCACCATTCAGGGATGAAAAGCGTTTATTTTCCTTTTATTTTTTTTTTTCCTTCTTCAGAAAAATGAAAGAAAAAAAAAAGCTGCTCTGGGAAAGAGGGTGGTGGGGATGATTAGTAAAAGTTGCTTCAACAGGGAGATGGACAGGGTGTAAGTTTAATAAATAAATATTAGCTTTTGTTTTCTTTTATTGTGGGGACTTAATTGGGTAATGAAAGGTGTGCAAGAAAACCACCCAAGAGCAACAAGGGCTCCCCAGTCCAACCCTGAGCTGCAAATATTCTATCAACACATTGTTTATCCACTTTTTTTTAGTATTGTTTATTTTTAGGTATTTTATTTTGTCCACATTGTGCTCTTAGTTTATTCTTTTCGGTTAGTTTCTGTCTCCTAACAAACCCCCCTCCCCAGGCATTCTGCTGCTTTTAAAAAGTGTGATAATGGTGGTCTTCCAATTACCACTGCATAATGATTAACGCGATGACAAATACTCTCTCGTAGGAATTATATTTGGATTGTTATAATTATCTTAAAAGAGGAATATTATTTCCTGTAGGGGTTGCTTATGGCAACCTCTACAAGGAGATGGTGGATCCAACCTTAAAAGTACAATGGGTGTTTTATTTAACAGCCGGTTGATGTTGCCCAAGTCAAGCGTTCTGAAATTAAAACTGAGATGGGAACAGGGAAGAACAATTGAAGAAGATCAAGGGATACTTTCTGATTTCCTAGGGCTGGGTTGTCCCAGCTCTTGTACTCTTGCACACTCTCGTATGGCTGCTAACTTTGGACATGTTAATTTAGATGAACCTGGTAGAGAAGTCAGACAGGTCCAAAAGGATCAAGTACAAGGCCAAGTCAATGGAAGTTTAGATGAAGAAAGTTTGCCAATGGAAGTCGCAGGTCTTTTAAGGCCATGGGTGGGAGAATTAAAGAAGCAATGGAGCTCACCTGGGCAGAATATGGGCCATCCCTGTTCTGATGAAGACAGGGTTGAAATCCAGAATGGTGACTTAATTGCTAGCTGATGTAGGAAGCTAGGGGGATGACCTTGGAGAAGGAACCAGGAGGTCTTCAGGGAATAATTATTTTCAGACTAAACCTATGTTATATCCAGAGAAGTGGGAGAGTATTATAAAGGAATTCTGTCTAGCTCCCTTCTACTTCCCTGACTCTTGGAGGGAAGGAAGACGAGACATGGACAAACTTGCAAGATTGGGTTGCAATAAAGGATACTTCTAGTCCTTCAAAATCTGTTTCCTAACCTGGTTATCTTGAAAGATTGATAGCTGGTTTCCAATGTAAGGCTGCATGGTGGAAAAGTTCCTAATAAAAGTATGAGGAAACCAATTTTCCCAAATGTATCACATTCCAACTCCCGTCTTCCCTCATCATTGCCCATACTAGCTGGGATAAGTGGGAATCATGGTTGAGCAGCATCTTGAGGGCCATGGGTTCCCATATGGTTGATGGGCTTCCATTTGAAGTTGACAAAGTGGTTTTTAAGATAGAATTTCACAGGTCATGGGAGTGGTGCTTCTTCCTTGGATCAGAGACTGTCTAGTGAAATTGATAGGCAGAAGACTTTGAAGAAAGTATTTCTCTCAACATGATCCATGAAATGGATTGTCCTAAAATGTAGTGATACTACTGGGTAGATGCCCAACCATCGGTTGGTTAAATGATGGCTACATGTATGGTATTGGCTTGAATGCCATAGGTATTTGCTAAATTAGGTTGTCCAAAAGAGGTTGCTGGACCAGAGAATCGTATCTGTAGGGAATTCTTACATTAAGCAAGTTGTTAAACTTACCTTTTATTGTTGCAGTCTTCACCCACCCATTAGAATAACTTTTATTCACCCTGTGATCAGGAGCCCTAAATTCTGTTCTGTTGGTGTCGTAATGAACATCACTGTTCGAGTTAGGACAGGGCTGCTTCTTGATTACAAAAACAAGATTTGACTGCTATATATGGTATCTTCTGTTTTACATTGTGTCTGAAATTTCTCCCTTTAGTATGGCCTCCCAAAAATAGTTTTTTAAGTTTTCCATGCAGCAAAAATATAGGTTGTAAGCTGCACTTAATTGTCACAGCTTTGGAATTTGAAAATATTGATTACTGATACTCCTGTATAGTCATATTTTATACTTTGGATTTCACGTGTATTACTATAAGCCTGGATTAATCTGCCACATGATAAAATCCTCTTCCTGAAGGGCTATGGACATAATGTGCCATGCTGCCCCAATAAGTATTGGTAGATCGATATTTTTTGACTTTCCAGCACAGGGTTAACAGGGAGAGACTGACCCAAAGTTCTCCTAGGATATGGCTGAGAAGGTGAAAGAAGATGGAAGATCACTAAGTTACTCTGGAGCAACAGGCCAGCTTTCACCACTGGACCATCCGGTTCTTGGGGTATGAGAGAGTGACTGGCTCAAAGTCATGTCAATCAGCTTCTGTGGGAAACATACATTTCCCTTCTCCTAGTCCAGCACCTTCACAACCAAAGGTAGCCCTTGTTTAATGACCACTTGTTGTGACTGAACTTTGTACTTATGGCCGTTTCAGCATCCCCACATTCACCTGAGCACACTTTGCAACCTTTTCTGCCAGCTTTTCACAGGGAAAGTCAACGGGGAAGCCAGCAGGAACTCTTTAGTTACAGTCACATAAGCAATGAGGGATTGCTAAAACTTCTGTCAGCAGTGTGGTCACATACTTAGGAGCATGTTGCTTAAAGATAGAATTTCTGGTCTTAGTATCATTAAACAAGGACTACCTGCATGCCAGTCTGGCTGTTGGGCTGAGAGGGAAGGACAGATATACCAGAGGTGTCTAATGTGTATGCACACCCAGAAAGGTGTTTGTACTAATGCATGTGATCTTGTAGGACGCAACAAAATAACACTGCTAAAAATCTTCTTGTAGTCTTATTCTGAGCTGGCCCTGGGTGATCATCCAGGCTGCATTTTTCTTCTCATGGACTTTTGCCATGAGTTAAAAAAGCTTTCAGCCCAACCATAAATTTGACACTGGGTTTGCTTTCTTAGCAGCTGCTTTTCAGAGTCCCAGTGTGGTTGTGGCTTGTTTGATTCTCTACTGTGGCATTTTTGTGTGAGGAAATGCTCCAGTAAAGCTTAACAAAACCTCAAATAGGATTTGTAGTTCAGGAATTCCAGAAGTCAGCACTTTTAGTCTGCAACTGGACTTCTCAAAAGTTGGAGCCATCCGGTTTCCCCAAAGCATAAGTGATAAATGTTTTTGAGTGCATTGGCTTGGAGCGTAAGATTTTGAGTTGCACAGCATTGGGATCTGAAGTGCTTAGTGACTCAGGGTTGGCGGTGAAAGTTGACATATTTAGAGGACTTGCTCCATTGAGGGTGGAACTGTCCATCCTTTCCCAGTTAGAGAGGCAAAATCTCTAGAAATTTTGAAAATGGAAAAATCCCCACTTTTTCCTGCTTCTGGGGGGAAAAAAGAGGGAAGAAACGAGAGGGCATATGTGGCACTTATGCCTTGTACCATTTATAAGTATTATATACAGCTGTATTTAAAATATACATTGTAAAATAGAAGTTCATTTTTAATAATGTGTTCGGTACATGGGTGAAAGGTGTACTCATTCAGGCAATAATTATAAACTGATAGATTGAATTCTCTTTAAAGTGTGTGTGCATATATAAAATGGAACTGTAACCTACTGAAAGGATCAAGAAGCCTACCATTATCATTAAAATGCTGCTTCGTAATTTTTCTCTTGTTGACCAAGGTAGCTACTGACTTGGGGAAGAGATTGATGAATTAAGCCTTTGGAAACCAAACTAGTTACCTCTCTGCCATTAGTGTCAATCCAGAAACCTCAAACAGGGATCATGTCACTGGTTCTAAACTATTTTTTTTTTTGTAAATTTTTTTTGAGTTTTCACAAAGAGGAAAAAAAATACAAATAAAACATCTTTTCTGAAAGTAGCATAATCCCGGGTTACATTTCTTCGTACAGACACAAATTCAGGTTCATGCTCATTTTTATATTCTATTCCATATCTTATTACTATTTTACATTTTCTGTATAGCTTCTCCCCTCTTTTAATTTTCTCAATTTTATTTTAATTATCTCCTCTCAATTCAAATCATTGTATTTATATTTTTTGTCTGTCCTGTTTCAATTATCTATTATCTTTTCTCATTAAACAAAATTTCTTCTTTAGTTACTGATTGGAGTATGACGCCTTTATATCTTTTCCCTAAAGTTTTAACATTCAATATAATACATAACTTCCATTTGGATTCTGCTTGTTACATTCTTAAAATACACATTGTATTCTTAAAAAAAAATTCAGTTCAATTCAGTTTTCTCATTTATTTTATTTCACTTATTTTATTCACAAACATTTCACTAAATTACGCTATTTTATCCCTCATTTTCATCATACGTTGTTTCCAATTTTCTAAAGTTATTTCTATTACTAATATAACAATATAATCTTATGTACCTTTACAGAATCCCTTTTTCAGTTAGATTTTCACCCATTATCTCCAAATAGGTCCTGTTTCTCTATATCTTACTCCGGTCCTTTGTAACTTCTTTTCCTTTCCTTCTTCCCTCTCTTCTTCTCTCTCCCCTTTTTATCCCCTTGTCTCTCTACCTCTATTTCTCTCTTCTGTATTCCTCTTTTCTGTTGCTTTCCAGTATTATACTTATTTTTCGAATTATTTTTCTTTGGTTTTTTTTTAAGTCTTAAATTCTCCATTCTCTTTCCCCCCTTTCCTTTTTCTTCCCCACATAGAATTGCTTGTTCATTAAAGATGGCTTCTTCTTTGTCCCAGTCTTCTTGTTTTGCAGTCTTTTCTTGTTGTTTCTCATAGTTCCAAATCTCCTTTTCTAAGAATTGAAAAACGAAGCCAAAAGAACCCTTCCGTTCTTGTGCTTCTTCTTTGTACTTTTTAAGTTCCATTTTCAATTCATCGAGAAGTGGTGCCTTTGTTTAAATTTGTAAACAACCACCCGATTGATTTTAGTCATTCAAATGTAATAACCAAAAATTCAAAGATCACCAACTAATCCAAATACACGCAAGCTGTTTCTTTTTTTACTCTTTTTTTTTCACTTTCTCTTCCTGGGGTTACTATTTAGTTGCAAAGTTTCAGTTAAAGTGTATCTTTTAGAAGTCTTGTTGAAGTTTTACTTTAGATTCTTTTTAATTCCAGGCAGTCTCCTCCCTCTTCCAGATCCTGCCCCTTTTCTCTCCCTTCCTGCTTATGAAAAAGAAAGTTTTTAATGTCCAGAAATCTTTATTATCCCATTGGCATTTTGTTTTATTTTCAGCTTAATTGCCTATTGATGCCAAAGCGGATTTTTCCAATTTCTTATTTAAGTCTCTTAGTTGTCAATATAGGGAAGGAGAGAGAAGGGAAAAAAAAGCCAAACCTTTCCCTTTTCACTTTCCTTCGCTGCTTCCGACTCTTCTTTGGGAGCGATGTTATTTTTTGTAAGTTTAAATTCCAGGGTACCTTGGATGTTGCTTTTACAATTTAACCTGGTCAGCCAAAACTTTCACTTCTTATCTTCCTCCTGCACGTTCTTTTCCGGTCGAGTTCTTCTTTGTGGTGGCCTTTTCTGACCACCGCTTCAACTGCCTTCAGGAAAGGGAGTTTGACCAGCTGAGGAGGAGAGATGCGGCTCTCCTCAACCCTGCTGGCAGTCTCCCCCTTCTTCACCACCTCTACGGGGTGGCTTAGCTCCGAAACCAGCCGGCTTGGGGCGCTCCAGCGGCGAGCCCAGGCAGAAACTGTGCATGATCGCAGATTTCTGTCTGTCGCCAAAGCCCTTCAAACCAGAAGCCCAGTTCTAAACTATTTTTGAGGGTCTGTATTATCACCTACAACAATTAAATGGAGGAGACCATGGCTACAACCTCAGTTTGATGTTTCTGGATTGACATTAATGGCGGAGAGGTAACTTACTAGTTTGGCTTCCAAAGGCTTCATTTGCTCTGAGCAAAATGTTCCATGTGCTTTTGAAATGGAAACCGAAGTCACAGAATCAATTTACAGTAATGGGTAGTTTGCTCTGGAGAAATATAGAATTACATAGAATCATAGGACTGGAAGGGACCTTGGAGGTCCTCTAGTCCAACCCCCTGTCCAAGGCAGAAGACCTTATGCCATCATTCATCTAGGATAGGGCAAAATCCCAGAGGTGCTTTCCAAAAGAGGACTGGACTTTTTTCTTTCCTCCTTGAAAATGTTTTGCTTCTCACCCAAGAAGCTTCTTCAGTTCAAAAAATTTCCCCACATCCAGTCAAAACTGAAGAAACTTACATATAACAGAATGAGTTGTAAAGGGACTTTGGAGGTCTCCTAGTCTAACCCCCTGCTCAAGGAGGAAACCCTATACAATTTGAGACAAGCGGCTGTCCAGGCTTTTCGTAAAAGCCTCCAGTGATAGAGGAGCCACAACTTCTGATGGCAAGTTATTCCCCCCTTGCCCCCCAAAAGACAGAAATTTTGTATCCTGACTGTACACTCAAATTCTAGTTGATAAGGTTGAGAACAGTAGTATATTGGCCTGCAAGATAGTTGTAGAATAGAGTAGGTATTGTGTGAGTATCTTGGATAAAATCAATCTTGTTATGCGTGTGTCATACTATGCCTAAACTGACTACACACTCCTTACTTTTAGCAGGAAATGTATTTGTGGGACAGGGAACAATCAAAACTGGTGTGCTAGTATACTTGTATCTTACTAAAAATGTGATGTTAAAGCCAAAGGCCTGATTCACAACAAAAATCAATACCTAAGATACCAGTTAGTGATCGCCATTCCATGCATTATAAAGTGGCATTAACACTTGACATGATCTTAATTCTAGTTGGCTAGTTTTGTGCCACCAAATTGGGACAGGAAAGCACCCTTAAAAAAAAAAATCTTCCAAATTAGAATGGAAATACACAATTTAATCGCAAATGAGATCAAATAAAAGTTGATGGATTCACTGTTTACCTTTGAAAAATGACTTTTTAAGAATGAGGGCATTTGAGTTGCTGAAGTTGATGTTGTTGGTGGATTAATGAAAATGTTGACTTAATGCAGTCTCTGAAGAAATTCCTGTTCTCTGTTGACACACACATTAGAAGTAACACTTGTGGTTTTGTTCACTGCAGCTCATAATATTTTAGAGTTTAAGCACTGAGAATTAAAGTAAATCTAGGAACATGATTTAATTGTCTAAAGTTGAGCATGGGCTAAAGAAAGTGAATACTGGAAAACTGTCTCTTCTTTCACAATTAATGAAAATACTAGTACGTCGTTTTGGGAAATAGGTTTAAAGAAAAGAGAATGAAATAATATAAAGCAGCAACTTGGATAGTTTTGGAAAAGTATTAGATGAAGGATAAACGTAACAATGTTGGTAGTTATTATGATTTATATCAGTACATATCACATAATAAGCATGTAGGAAAACTCACTGAAGTCACAATTTCTTTCTGTGATACATCAATCAGTATCAAAACTCAACCCCACATCAATAATGATAGAAGCAACAGCAACATTTTATTAGCAGAACAGAATTTGAGTTAAATTATAATTGCCAGCAGTTTATTAAATATTCTGAAGTCATGAATTCACTAATTTTTGTACATGTGTGCGCAGACACACACACACACCCCTAGTACAAAACATAGGAGGTAAACCCCACACAGGTAGGCCATCCCCAGGGTTTCAATCTTAGACCATTTTATGCCAACAGCTATTTGGGTGCTCTTTACCTGGCCTTGGTTATCAGTGATGTCTCTTCCACGTTTACATAAAGCCTTTGGCTTTCCTGAGAACTGGTGGTTGCATGTATTACACCTTGTAAGCTTCTCATTGGCATCTGCTTGGCAATAGGAAAGTGTGATATGGCTAGTAGATAGTTATAGTTTCTAGCTATAGAAACCAAATGACAGACAGACAGACAGACAGACAGACGGTATATGGCATACAATGTCAAAGAAATCTACATATGCTAGACACACATTGCAGTCCTGATAGCTTAGAATGCTAGTTCATTCTGTCCAGCCCTTGCACACCTACCCTTGGGGGAAGAACTAACTTTATACCAGCTAACCAGCAGTGCTTGGGTTGCTCGGTATTCCGGGCTCCTCCACCGGTCTTTCCTCTCCTCGGTCTGTGTCGCAATGCTTCGTGTCCAGCTAGATCCAGGGCTCGCTTCCACTCCCTGCACACACGAGCACAGGTAGCTTTTTTCCCACTGAAGTGGTACCCATTGATCTGACTCAAAATATGCATGCTTTGAAATTGCTGGGTGGGCAGGAGCTAGGGATTGAACAATGGGAGCTTGCTCCATCTCAAGAGCTGGGCTCGAACCGCCAGAGTGCACACCATTTCAGGCTGGCGCTTCCCGCGTCATTAAGCCTTTGCGCCACTGCACCCCCCACCAAAAGCGAACCAATCTTTTTTCAGGGTCCACCATTGCTTTTATGTTGTAATTTAAAAAAATATAAGTACTTGGAAAAGATGGGAAGAAAAAAGCTCTACTTTACTCAGCTGCTTTGAAGCGATTTGCCAAAAGGCAAGCTGTTTCATGAAGATAATTACTCTGAAGACATTCTTTCTTTTAAATGTCGTCATATAATTTTATGACCATTCAGGCACCAAGTTTGTAACAGCCTATTCTAGTCTCTTGTCCTCAAAGTAGGTTGGGTTAGTACTTCCAAGGTACTCGATGGGTATTGTGGTCAAATGTGCATAATGGCCAACTGATTGGCCAAAAAAGAAGAAGAAAGAATTGGCTGCTCTTGCTGACAAGCAGATATTGTTTGGGCTGCAGTGGTTCACTTTATAGAGTGAAAAAAATCTCACCTATTTATTTGTTTTCCTCTTTAATTGTGAGGCTCATTAAAGCATCTTATCAGACAAGATAGTTCAGGTCCACACGTGAAGATCCAATGAAGCTAGTTTATTGCAACTCATGTTTATGTGCAGGAATCTTCTTAACTAACAGTTAGCATCTGCTAGGAGTTAAATGACAGTCAGTATACTCTAACTCAAGAGGGGTTGGACTTAGTTTGCTTGTGGCTATGTAGGGATTCTAGGCTGATGGCCCTTTTTCCTCCACCCTCAGGTTCTGCCACTCCTTTCCCTACGTTTCAGTAATTTCTGATATTTAGTCCTACTTACTACAACCAAGAAATGAAGTGCTAACATTTCTCCATACATAAATATTTTCTCCACACGTAAATATTTTAGGTTACAGCGGAAGTATGTTGTGGAAGGAATATTGTACACTTTCTCCTGGGTTGGGAAATCTGTCATTGAGTTGAAAACTTCCTGTGAGGGGGATATGGCATTGACCTTTCTCCCTCGTATGTTATGAGTTTCTTGGGCAAATGGTTTCTTTAATTTGGTTGCACTGAAGCTCCATCCTTTTGAGTACTGTGTATACTTTTGATATAGTTTATTTTCATTTACTGAACATACTGTTACTCAGTTCAGGAGGGGTGGACAAGAGGGACAAGGAGAGCTTTCCCAACAAGTGACATCAACACTTTCTCTTAATAGGCTCATCTAGTGGACCCCTTTCTTCTCTGATGCCTTCTCTATATATGTATCACCTGGAGAAATTGTCAAAGCGAAAGGAAGGAAGGAAGGAGGGAGGGAGGGAGGGAGGGAGGGAGGGAAGGTCTGGTTCAGGATGAGGGAAATTGGAGTTCCCGCTATCTGATGATCACTGGATTGGTGGCTAAACAATAGACGTTGGGCATTTGTTAACCATCTTTTGACCAAGCATTCATTGAATACCCAATTACCCTGTTTCCCCCAAAATATGACCTACCCTGAAAGTAAGTCATTTGATTTTTACTCATGCGCCCAATATAAGCCCTACCCCCAAAATAAGCCCTAATTAAGATCCCACCCACTCCAGAATGCGTGGGTAAAAATTAAGCTAGGGTGGGGATGTGGGTGGTGGAGCTGCCCTACTACTTACCTTTGGACAGTTGTAGCCAGGCCTCGCACACCCCGACACCTGCCTTGCTGGCCCATTTCTTTTGCAGCCGGCAAGGCTTTCCTGAAGGCCTCTGTAGCTGATCGATCCGAAGCTCTGTTATCGGCTGCAGAGGCCTTCAGGAAAGTCTTGCTGGCCACAGAAAAAGTTCCTGAAGGCCTCTGACAGCGAAAAGGAGGCCAGGAATGATGCACGCAAGTGAGGTTAGTCAGTGGATGACATCCCTCGAAAATAAGACCTAGTGCCTTTTTTGTGACAAACATATATGTATGTATATGTATATATGACAGTCTTATTTTTGGGGGAAACACGGTACTAATAGCTGTCAGTAGCCCTAATGTGCCAAGGACAGAGAATATACTAAAACAGGGGTCTCCAACCTTGGCAACTTTAACACTTGTGCACTTCAACTCCGAGGATCTCTGGGAATTGAAGTCCATAAGTCTTAAAGTTGCCAAGGTTGGAGACCCCTGTACTAAAAGACAGTAGCTTTTGATAAGTTCCTTCAATGCCACACTAAAATCCCTGGGATTGGAGATTAACCAGAATAGACCTGGAAGGGACCTTGGAAGGTCTCCTAGTCCAACCCCCTGATCAAGCAAGAGACCCCATACCATTCCAAACAAGTGGCTGTCCAGTCTCTTCTTAAAAACCTCCAGAGATGAAGCACCCACAACTTCTGAAGGCAGAGCTGGTCCACTGGTCAATTGCCCTCAGGGTTAGGAAGTTTCTTAACAGGACCATTCACCAGTGTTAATTAACAACTAACAATTAACTCAGAGATGATGGGTAAAGGCACTGTGCCTTTGTCCATCTGAAAATGGCCTCCTTCTCCTGGGAGCTGAAAAAAGTATATTGACTTCTTGGGGGCGGGGGGAGGACATGGGGTGGGGGGGTTTCACCTCAGACTTTAGCTCTGAATTGCTTTGTTTTCAAAGGTGGTCTGCATTTTTCTGAAGTGGAGTTATTGGCCATGGATTTGGGTTTTGTCTGATCAATACCAGCCAACCTCTCATGTTCTTAAGTGGGGTTTTTTTTTGAGGGTGTGGGGAGAGACCATGGGCATATGTTTGCTGTCCATTTGCTAGCCACTAGCCTTTATTTAAGGGAAACTAAAACCCAGTGATTTTATAAAGAATAAGCTGAAAGTAATTTGTACCTCCCACTCTAGTTAATTCTCTTTGGCTGAAGAGCTCCCCTCAGACTAATTATAATGTTTAGATGCATAAAAACCTTGGGAGGTATCTGTATCCGTAACTACTACTACTACTACTACTACTACTACTACTACTACTACTACTACTATTTCTTCTTCTTCTTCTTCTTCTTCTTCTTCTTCTTCTTCTTCTTCTTCTTCTTCTT
>NW_020769389.1:675562-705714 GCF_900518735.1 Pseudonaja textilis | reverse complement strand
TTATTATTATTATTATTATTATTATTATTATTATTCGTTATTTAGAATTGAGGTCTTAATTTTCTAAGGTGCTCTGCTCAGCGTGTGTGACTTTTGTTGGTTTGTTGTGGGGCATTAAAGGAAGATCTTATAAAAACGGGATGTGTTGAAGGGCAGCTTCCGATACAGGCATTCCCCTACATACTGTCAACGTAATATCCGTAAGATTTCTTAGAGAGAATAAATATTATTGGAAATAGCAGGTAGCCTTTTCGAAAATGCCACAAGTCTGAGAATGCTGCAGAATAGCCCATATACCTTCGTTTAAAACCCGTTCTGCTGGCAGCTGATAGGCAAATTTGGAGAAAGAGCATCTAACGTTCCCTTTGAGATAAGGAATGCTCCTAGCACATTGGGAATTACAAACCCCTCTTAAAGATACACAGTGCGCATTGCAATTGGTTAGTCTGCATGGTCTGGCAAAATACCGGGCAATTGGGAAGTTGTTCAGGAGCAGCATATGCCTTGGATGCGCTGCAAAAATGTTGTGCAGTAAGTTGAAGAAATTGTGATTCTAGCCTTTTTCTCATCACCCGAGAAAATATGCTTGAGAGGAGACTGCAGGGAAAAAAACAAAACATTTGGGTTGAGTTTGCAGAAGAGAGGAGTTGCCCTTCCTTCATTTCAATACCCCAAAAAAGAGAACTAGACCCAACCAACACCAGATCTTAAATAGTGCCCACCTGGGTAATACCTTAAGGATATATTATTTTCCTCTTTAAAAAATCTTCTCCGTCTTGACTCTTGGAGTTTACATTGTCAGTCTCCAACCTTGGCAGCTTTAAGGTCTGGGGGCTTTCAATTCCCAGAATTTTGGTAGTTGAAGCCCCCAGGCCTTAAAAGTTGCCACGGTTGGGGAATTCTGGTCTATATGGACACATACGTTCATGTCGTTTTCTTGGCATGTATTTGGAAGTGGTTCGCCATTGATTTCTTCCATAAAATCCCCAGACTTTCTATTCTATCATCCAGCTTTGGGATCTCTCAAGAGATTGCTAGTTCAAGTCTTAAACAGGTAATCCTTGACTTCTGGCCACAGTTTGGACCAGAATTTCCATTGCTAAGCAAGGGGGTTGTTACGAGAGTCACCCCCAGTTTGATGACCCCCCTTTTTTTTGCCACTGTTAAGTGAATCGCTGCAGTTCTTAACTAAATCACCAAGTTATTCTGAGAATTTGCTGTATTTATTGGTACCCAGCTAGGAAAGTCGCAAATGGCGATCGCATGATGCTGGGATGGATGCAGCCACCGTCGTAAATATATGCCGGTTGCTAAGTGCCCAAATTTTGACCCCATGACTATGGGGATGCTGTTACAGTCGTAAGCACAAGGACCGGTCACAAGTCGCTTTTTCCGGTTGTAACTCTGAATGGTTGTGATTGGAAGTCGTGAACTATCTGTAACCCATCTTTTTAAGTAATATCTTGAGGTTTGTTTGTTTTTTTTAGTGCTTGCTCTAAAGCTTGAAAAAAGAGTTAAAGGAGGAAGGAAATGCATTTGCATGAAGTCTGAGCCCCTTCTTGCCGGTCGTCCTCACAACTCCGGCTTGACTGCTGATCTTCGTAGCCAGGCAAAAGTCACGCATGTGCTAAGGATGTTGGATTCGTACTCAGGGGCAGGCAGGATTTTATGACACCTCCCACCCCCACATATGTGTATATGGCACATTAGTGCAGTATGTCAGCCACCTGAAACTTCCAGTTATGTTTCTTTGATTCTTTTAAAGCTCTTCGACTGAGTTGAACCAAAACGTTGTGATTAAGGGCAGAATCGAAAAGGGAGCACATTAGAACTCCCAGGGGTGACCGTGCTAAGACGGAATTCTTCGAGTATTATACTTTCTAAGTTCCAAATATAACTTGTTGATACAACTATTGGTAATTCTCTCTGGGTGAGTCATTAATAAAGACGTAGTTTGGCTGTCTGAGGATGGGGAATAAGACTCATCATGTAAAGCAGCGTTACTTGAGTTTTCTGGAATTTCTGAATGCAAAAAATTTCCCCAACCCCGATTTAACATGCTTGTTTAACTTACTCCCCTACTAAACAAAAGCAAATACGTTCAACATGGCGGCATCCCCCGTGGTCACGTGATCAAAATTTGGATCCCTGGCAACTGGCTCATGTTTATGACCGGGTCATGTGATCCCCTTTTGTGACCTTCTGACAAGCAAAGTCAATGGGGAAGGCAGATTCACTTGTTCCTTACTTAACGACGGCAGCGATTCACTTAAGAACTGTGGCAAGGAAGGTCGTAAAATGGGGCAAAACTCACTTAACAATTGTCTTGCTTAGCCACAGAAATTTTGGGGCTCAATTGTGGTCGTAAGTCGAGGACTACCTGTAGCTCTATCCTCTTTTGACCCCTAGCTTAGTGTATCGGTATTGTTCGATCGTTAAGTTGTGACAGGAGATGGATGCCTATTTTAAGGACACAGCGGTACTTTCTTTTAAAGATGGAGGAAGATTCCGAGAGGAAGGTACGACTTGCATCACCGGTTGTGAATTTTCCTTTCTTTCAGTTCTTACAACATCTCCAACACTGCCACCTCCGATGCAGGCCTATGCATTTAAACCTCCCCCTCGACCTGATTTCGGTACTTCGGGAAGAACAATCAAACTGCAAGCCAATTTCTTTGAAATGGACATCCCCAAAATGGACATCTACCATTACGAATTGGATATAAAGCCTGAGAAATGTCCTAGAAGAGTGAACAGGTACGTCCCATCCTTTTTATTTCCCCATTCCCCATACATCATCTTTCTGTTTGTATGCTTCTTTAAAATAAGCGCATTTCAGAACATGTAATTTGGTGCTGAGCTATTTCTCCTGGGATTATCGGTGGTGGCTGCATTTTAATTTGAAACCTGAAACAATGATTTGCATGTAAAAGTATCTTCTATAAATAAGATCAGTTTCTCCAAATCTTCTTATACCATCTTAAATATTTTCTTTTTCTTTTCTTCCTCCCCTACCCTATGGTTAGAGGCAGTGGTGGGATTCAGTTTTTTTTTACTACCAGTTCTGTGGGCGTGGCAGGGGAAGGATACTGTAAAATCTCCAGTCAGAGGTGGTATTTGCTGGTTCTCCAAACTACTCAAAATTTCCTCTACTGGTTTTTCAGAACTAACTGGTCAGAACCTGCTGAATACCACCTCTGGTTAGAGGTAATGTATTTTATATACAACGTTCAGACTTAATCAGTTTTGCAGATATTCACATCTTGCAAATTTCATCTCCTTCAGTCACTCCTGGTCTTGCTTTCTGGTTGGTTCCATAGTTTGCTTGTAGCAAACCTCTTAAATGGACTGCTTATTCTCTCCTGTCTTCCCCTGCTGGCAGGAGGAAGCAGGCATATTTGTCTGGTTGTATAAAAGGACTTCGGCGAAACTATATATAAGAACAGGTACGTTTGATTTGCCTTCCGCCGAGTTCCTCTGAATGGAAAATTGACAGACGGAGATGGGGTAGATTGTTGGCTTTCATTCTAAGAGGTCTTTGAGATAAAAATGCCAGTGATGGAATTGATAACGAACTGCTGTGAATTCTGAGATTTAAATGAGCTCAGTGTTGGTATGCATCTGATTCTAATGGGCTGTGAGAATAACCTTGGGAGTAAGATGGGAAGAAGAGCTGCATCTTAGATTACGGTCCGAAAAGAGAAATCCAAGTCCTGGGCAGAAATGTAATTTGAGTAAGCAACTCAGAAGGGACCTTCCCTAGTTTTACAGAAATTAAAAGCACAGAGGAGGGGGTAATGCTTTAGACTTTCAAGCTTCGGTTACAGGTAGTCTTTGACTTATAACAGTTCATTTAGTGACCATTTGAAGTTATAATATTACTGAAAAAAGTGATTTATTACAGCCGTTTTAAATACTTAGGACTGCTGCAGGATCCCCATGGTCATGTGATCAAAATACAGATGTTCAGATGTTCCCAGAGAAAGATTATAATAGTTTATAATATATTGTCATAATATTAAAGTTTATAATATTGATCCCTTTATGCACTGCTTTCTCAGCTGTGACCTTGCTAGCAGTGATCCCGCACCCTAGATGGGGAACGGTTGAAGCATTTAAATGGATGAAGCTGGAAATTTTTCCAGGAGAATAATTTGTGGTTCTCTTTATTGTTCCTTCAGGAGAATATATTTACCTCTGTCTGTTCAACCTCCTTGGATTGAGGTTTCTAGAACTAATATGGGGTAGATTCTGTGGTCTTTGGGCCATTGATTCAAAAAGGAGATGAGACACTCTGGGTCAGGGGTCTCCAACATTGGCAACTTGTAAGCCTGGCGGACTTCAACTCCCTGAATTCCCCAGGGGAACTGAGTAGATTTCAACCAGCCCTTTAAATGCCC
Source organism: Pseudonaja textilis (assembly GCF_900518735.1). The sequence goes on along the minus strand of NW_020769389.1, from coordinate 701,314 downwards.
CTTTGTTTTATTATACTTTTGATCACCTATTATGATATTCAGTGCTTTATCTGAATAGCGGAAGATCCTTTGTTCATACGGTTCTCTGTTTCCAGAGAAATAGTTGAGCACATGGTGCAGCACTTTAAAGCCCAGATCTTTGGAGATCGCAAGCCAGTATTTGACGGGAGAAAAAACCTCTACACCGCAATGCCGCTTCCAATAGGGAGAGATAAAGTAAGTATTTAATGCTAAGTTTGGCTCTTAATTTCTATTTGTGCAAATATAATTTTACGGTCGGGTGACTTGTATATTTGTTCCGTATTATTGGCTTGTTAAGCTGAATATTAGTGTGTGTATGTGTGTTGAGGAAAGTTGACTGCCACTTCTCGAGGAAGGGGCTATGACAGGGATGTCAGACTCAAGACCTGGGGCCCAGATCCTGCCTACGGGGCACTTAGATCTGGCCTGCCGGGCCACCCTGGAAACAGCGAAGGACGAGCCTGTGGTGCCTCTGCCACTCCCAAGCTCCGTTTTCACTGGCAAAGCACGACATGAGTGACTTTGAGTGGCCACGCTCACCTTGGCCATGGCCACCCGGCCCTCCAAGTTCAAACACAACCCTGATGTGGCCCTCAATGAAATCAAGTCGATTTGAAATGGACCATATTCCAGATCATTTGATCAACAAGTTCAGGAATTCTTCAGCTGAAGTCTCCATTGCTATAAAAGCTACCACCTGTTTTCTAAATCTAAAATTTCATATAACTTTTTCCAACAAAGAAACGTCAGGTCAAAGCTCAGTGTGCTTCTTAAAAGAAGCAACTTAGAACTAAGGAGAAATTTCCTGACAGAACAATTAAGTGGAACAACTTGCCACCAGAAGTTGTGAATGCTCCAACACTAGAAGTTTTTAAGAAGATGTTGGATAACCATTTGTCTGCCGTGGTGTAGGGTTTCCTGCCTAGGCAGGGCGTTGGGCTAGAAGACCTCCAAGGTCCCTTTCAACTCTGTTATTCTGTTCTAAAGGCATGATATATCATATGCTGTTTGCAGTGTTGCTTATTTAACAGCATTCTCTTTAGAAGAGAATATTTGTAGCTCCGGGGTTGAACTGTGGGGTTTCTTGTTGCTCTCTGAGCTTGGTTAGTTTCTTGCAGACATTTCACGACTCAACTAGGTAACATCATCAGTGCTAGCAACCAAGCTCAGAGAGCATCAAGCACCCTACAGAAATGTCTTTATCTATTATTAGGTGAATCTCTTATCACATTATAGTCCGAAGTACTGCTTGTGAAAAAGGATTCGTAAATATTTCCTCATCGCTATAAATGACCCCTTTCGATTCTAGGATTCCGTGAAGGTTGAACACAGATCATTGTAAGATAAGCAAGTAGGAGAATCACTTAATTTTATGTCCCACCATACATGTTAAAATGGATGCAGTCATAATTGTAAAGCAGTCTTCCTTGATAGATTTTTCTCCTATTTGGTTGGCTATCAGAGGTGCACCAGGTTGGGGAAATGTATAAGGGCCTTTCTAAGAAATAATCTATAGGTTTGGAAGCCATTAAAGGACAGATAAGTATGATTCAAAATCATTATCCAACCTTGTGTGATCCTTGGTGGATGAAAGAGATGACTTTTATTTTTCACTTGTGGGTTCCTAATGTCTAATTCCTTTCTCCAGCCGGACTTGCATTTCAGCAATCCGAATACTTTTGTCTGGTGCTTCTTGGTTTCTCATTTCAGCATCTTGCCTGACATCACTTTCCGTTGCTTCTTTTTGGTTTTTCATCAGAAGGGGTGCTGCCCCAGCAAGCTAGCCTTTTTTTATGCCTTCTAAAAAAAGGGTTCCAGTTCTTTGCAGGAGAATCCACTTCTCTTCCCTCGTTCTTCCGGTGTGGATGTTTAAGCGGAAAGAATCATCTTGTACTGCTTTCCAAATGTTGCAGGTGGAATTGGAGGTCACGTTGCCAGGAGAAGGGAAGGATCGAATATTCAAGGTAGCCATCAAGTGGATGTCGGTTGTGAGCCTTCAGGCATTGCACGACGCTCTCTCCGGTCGTCTTCCAAGTGTTCCTTTCGAAACCATTCAAGCTCTTGATGTGGTGATGAGGCACCTGCCCTCTATGAGGTAAGAGTTGGGTTCCCACACGGAGGTTCAGAGGCAATTATGAACTAGAACAGGGATGGCGAACCTTCTTGTTGTGGTGTGCCGAAAGTTCGCGTGTGCTGGCAACCACAGTGCAATGCGCCCCGCTCCCCCGCGCATGCGAGTACAACCCCCTTGCCCCCTTACCTGCACTGCGCATGTGCGTACCTCCCAGCTGATGTTCGGCCCATTGGAGGCCTTTTTCGGCCTCCCTGAGGCTTGAGGGAAGCCTCTGCAGCCTTTGGAGGCCAAAAAAACCGGCCCGTTTCGGCACTTTGGTATTTCTGGAAATACGGAACTAGAAGGTGCTCCTTGTTGGGTGTTGGGCTCCCTGCCTTCCCTCCCTGTTTTTCTTCTTCTTCAGCAGTCTTTGAATTACTGAAATCAGCGAGTACAGGTAGTCCTCGGTTTAAGAGCGTTCATTTAACAACCTTCCAAAAATTATAACGGCACTGAAAAAAAGTGAACATTTTTCACACGACCATTGCATTATCCCCATAGCCACGTGATTTACATTCGGATGCTTGGCAACTGGTTCATATTTATGACGGCTGCAGAGTCCCGCAGTCCTGGGATTTCCTTTTGTGACCTTCTGACAAAGCAAAGTCCAGGGGCACGTCAGATTCACTCTAACAACCGTGTTACTAACTTAACAACTGAAGCGATTCACTTAGCCACTGTGGCGCAAAAGGTCGTAAAGGGGGGCAACATTCACTTAACAAACGTTTCACATAGGAACAGAATTGTGGTCCTAAGTTGAGGGCTACCTGTATTTGTAGCTCAGGTTGAAATCAGGATTCCTTGATGCTCTCTGCAGTTGTTTTCCTTGCAGATGTTTCATATTACCAGACTAGGAAATATCTGTTGTGGCCTGCCAGCGGCTGACAGAGCTGTCAACGGAGTCAGACAGTAGTCAGGAGGTTGGGGTGGAGGGAACCTGGGCCAGTTCTGGAGGCTGAGGAAGGCCCGGAGGAGGGCTCTGCATTGGAGGCAGGGATGGGACCAGGGCGGGCTGGCAGTCATCAGCTGCCTTCAGACTGCCTTCAGCAGTGAGGCGGGGGAGTGTCTGGAACCAGTTCCCAGCCTGCGCATGCACAGGGCTACCAGAAGACAAGAACCATTGAGAAAGCAGGGTTGACTCAGGAATAAGGCGGCACCTCAGAGATGATTGGCCCCTCCTATGGGACATAAAAGAGGAGCAAACGGGACGTGAGCTTTTGCAGGAAGCAATTAGTTCGTCTAGTCGATTCAAGCTTTGAAAAGTTCTGTTTGACTCGGTGTCAAGTTTGGCTTGCCCTGCGTTTGGCAATTAGTTATCTGGCAGCATCCCAAGTGCGATAAGGTGGGTATTTACAAACATTCCCCTGAAAGACCGTGAAGCCTTGCGGGCTGTGAATGAGCGTAATTCACAGCCGTGGAAGTAAAAGAGGTTTTGCCCGAACTAAGATTGTGTTTTAAGCTTTCGAAGGAAGCCTAGGTCAGAACAATATCCTCAGTGCTAGAAGGATGCAGGGTTTGGTCTCTCTTTTATATAAAGTATAAGGAAAAAGAGACGTTCATGATTTGACTTTGGGAGATACTAATTGGGTCTGGTAATATTCAAAATGTGAACTCAAAGAAAGCAGCCTATCGAGGAATCCTAGAAAATGTTAGCCTCATAACACCATTGATAGATTACGGAAGCATTCCAGTGTTTGGTCCCAATGATTCTTGGATCATCCACCAGCATCAGAAAAGATAGCATTAAAAAAAGAGAAACAAACCCCTTCTGAATTAAGTCAAATGCTGGATTTCATTGCCTGGATGATTTGGAAAGCTGCTTTTGAACTTTCCAGGTGCAGATATGCTGTGATTTCTGCTTCGTGGCAACAAGTAAATTACGGCTATGTTAATCAGCCTCTAGTCAGTCGCAGTACCTTTGGTTTATTTTCCAATCTGTCAGTGTTGGTGGGTTAGTTCCTTTGATAGCCTATTGACTATTTAATTGCTTTGGCAGTTCCTTGGCTGGGGTGCTGTTTGCTGCTTGAAGTAAACCTGAATACCCCAAACAATACCACTTCAAACTGATTCTTATTAAAAGGATTATGAGATCTGAAGGAGAACGGACTGTTTTTTTCTGGATACAAGTAGTCAACCACAGTCGAGCCCCCAATTTCTGTTCTTCGGCAAGGCCATTGTTAAATGAATCATGCCCTGAGTCAGGGCCTTTTTTTTTTTTTTTGCAATGCTCGCTAAGCAAATCACGGCGTTGTTAATGAATCATGCAGTTAAGCAAATTTGATTTCCCTCATTGACTTTGCTTGTTGGAAATGGCAGTCGCGTGATCCTGGGAGGCCATTACCAGTGGTGGGATTCAAATTTTTTTTTTTTTACTACCGGTTCTGTGGGTGTGGTTAGGTGGGCGTGGCCATGTGACTGGGTTGGCAGTTTTTTGTAGCAGTAGCATCCCCCCCCTCCCCATTTTTGGGGCCTTCTGGACATCAGGGAAGCCTCCTGGGGGGTGTTTTTTGCTCCCAGAAGGCTTCCCTGGAGCTCAGGAAGGAACAAAACAGAGCCCGCCCCCCCTCCATGCTCCGTTTTGGGGTCTTCTGGGCCTCAAGGAAGCCTCCTGGGGGGCATTTTTGCTCCCAGAAGGCTTCCCTGGAGTTCAGAAAGGAAACAAAATGGAGCGCGGGGAGTGAGGGGGCTGTGCCCCCCCTCTCTCCATTTTTGTTTTCCTGGGCCTCAGGGAAGTCTCCTGGGTGAAGGAGTAAGACAGCGAGGGGAATCCCGGCACAGCTGATCGTAGGAACAGCTGATTGTCGGGAGGGGAATAAAAAGAAATACCTTAAGGAGTGATTGAGCACAGAAGAACGCAGTCAGCGATGTTGCGCCTGCATGATAAGGACTGATTAGGCAGGGAGGGGCAAACGGGTCAGGTGCGTGGCCTGCCAGAAGTTACTACCAGTTTGGCGACCCCTGCCAAATCCTTGCTTCCGGTTCGCTTGAACCGGTGTGAACCGGCTGAATACCACCACCACTACTGCTGGCGATCACCATCATACAAAAATGCTGGTTGTGAAGAAGCCAAAGTTGAATCATGTGACCATGAGGATGCTGCATTGGTCATAAGCATGAGGACTGATCCTAAGTCATTTGTTCTGTGCTGTTGTACCTTTGAACAGTCTTTAAAACCAATGGTTGTAAGCCAAGGACTCTATGCACTGGCCAATATGGCTCTGAATTGTGTTACAATACATTTGAGAATCAAGAGGAAAAACGGTTTTTGTAACAATGTATGTATGTATGTGTATATGTGTATATGTATATACTGTATAGATATATATGTATATGTATATACCCTGTTTCTCCAACAATACGGCCTTCCCCAATAGGAAGTCCCGGCATGTTTTATAGGCATGAAATGAAATTAAGCCCCTTCCCCCAAATTAAGGCCTATATTAAAACATGTGAAATGGGGGGAATGGGGGGGGGGTTGCCATTAGGAAGTACTTTTGTTGCACACCCGGATATGGTGCTACCTGCGTTGACCCCGATACGAAGTGCCCCACCAATGCCGAGGTCAACATCCAAGCCGTCGCCGCCTGCCCGAAGATGCAAGGGGGGGGGAATTAAGTCACCCCCAAAAAGACAGCCTAGCCATTTTCTCGGGGCTCAAAAAATGAAAAAAGACCCGGCCTTATTATGTGAGAAACACGGTATGTATATGTATATATGTATTTTTTCAATGGCAGATATACTCCAGTGGGCCGATCTTTTTTTACTGCATCCGAAGGATGTTCGAATCCTCTGGGAGGTGGCAGAGAAGTCTGGTTTGGATTCCATCAGTCAGTCAGGCCTTCCCTGTGGAAAATGATGCTGAACATCGATGGTAGGTTTCAGGTTGTTTCCTTTTATCTGCCTTTGGGTGATCTTGCTTTAGTCGCCTGGAAGGGGCACAGCGGAATTGGACCTGAAGGATCTATCCGAGAGTCTAGATAAAAAGCCACGTTGGTGCTATTGATTTTTTTGTGTTTTATTTTTAGTCTCTGCGACAGCGTTTTATAAGGCCCAGCCAGTGATTGAATTTGTATGTGAAGTTCTTGATTTCAAAAGTATTGAAGAACAACAGAAACCTCTGACAGATTCCCAAAGGGTTAAGTTTACCAAAGAAATTAAAGGTAAGACGGGGGGGAAAAAAAGAGTTTGAAATGAGACTACGCGATCTTTTTTTCTCTTAGGTGTTGAATGCTCAATTTGTCAAACAGGGCCTGACCCCCTTTTTACAAAAAGATCTTCTAATAAACATTATATCTATGACACCTCTTAAACTCTGCAGAAAGGAGTTTTTAAGCTGCTTTATTTCAGTGAGCGTGTGCCCAGGTTTTCTTAAAAACTGCACAGAATAGATTGACTTCAAAATTCAGTGTTACATTAAGGGTTCAATGGTGAAAGGACTGACCGTTAAGTTGTGACGTTGTATGAAATGACTGCCCAGAGGTGGTCCTTGACTTACAACCACAATTGAGACCAGAATTTCTGTCATTAAGCGAGATGCTAGTTAAGTGAATTGCTCCCAATTTTATGACCTGTTTTGTCAGGGTTGTTAAGAAAAGTACAGTGAAGTTGTTAAGTGAATCACATTGTCATTAAGTGAAACCACACCTTCCCCCCCCCCCCCCCACTTTGCTTCTTGGAAGCTGGCTAGTTTGCAAATGGCAATCACACAACCTGAGTATGTTAGAACCGTTGTGGTTCGCCGGCAGTCGGTGCGGATGGCAGTGGATGCAGACAGTGAGGAAGAAAGGAAACCAGTCAGGGAATCTGGAGAGGACTTGGACAAAGGTCCTGCATCCAATGCAGGGATGGGGCCAGGACCATCTGGGAGTGGGGTGTTGCCTTCGGACCTTTCAAAGTCTGGCAGAGGACCCAGGAGAGCCTGTTCCCAGTGCACGTGTGTGCGCAGAGCTGGTAGAAGGAGAGAGCAGCTGAAGAAATGGGCAACTCGGGAGTAAGGCTGGGAGGTGATTGCCCCTCCCATAAGGGATAAAAGTCAGACCTCAATGACGAACACTTTGCAGGAAGCAAAGTAGTTCGATAGATTCCGAATCCTCCTTGAAGCTCTGGTTATTTTTTTCTGATATTTCGGTTGGTTTCTGTTATAATTGGATACTTCTTTTTTTGGCAACATTCCATAGCACTGAAAGGCGTGTGCTTATCTTGGGGAACTGTTTATAATTGGTTCTGGCTGGGGATGAAGGTAATTCCCAGCATTGTAATAAAATAGGTTTTGCTTTGAAAACAAGTTTGTGTTTAATTCCGCTTGACAAAGCCTGAGTCAGAACAACCCCGTGGATGCTGTCACCTTTTTTTTTTTTTTCAAGGCCGTTAACTTGTAACCCTGAACCGTTGTTAAAAGAACGGTTGTAAGTTGAGAACTACCTGCCCTGTGGTGACTTCTCACAATCTGGGCTCTACCAGAGGGAGAATAACGGTTCAATTGCTCTGTTACCAGGTCTTAAGGTGGAAATCACTCACTGTGGACAGATGAAAAGAAAATACCGAGTATGCAACGTTACGAGAAGACCAGCAAGTCACCAAACGTAATCCTGACGTTTTGTTTTTGTCTTTTGCGGTTCCCTAAAAAATAACCATTATGCATAACGTGTTCCATATTCACTGCCTGGGATCCAGTGCACGATGTGTGGGATTTAGGTGGCACGCTCCTCCTCTCCGCTCTCCCACCAGTCTATGGAACAATTGTCTTCCACGAAACTGGTCATTCCCTGATGCCAAAATGATTGGGGACCGCTGCTCTAAACTATACTATGAGGTGACTTGTAAAAAAATGCTAAATTGTGTTGTTGTTGTTTTTTTCCCCCCCTCTCTCCTTCACCTTGTTATTTTGCAGATTTCCTCTTCAGCAGGAGAGCGGCCAGACTGTTGAATGCACTGTAGCTCAATATTTTAAGGACAGGCACAAATTGGTGTTACGCTACCCTCACCTCCCATGTTTACAAGTTGGGCAAGAGCAGAAACACACGTACCTTCCCTTAGAGGTAACCTTGTTCCTGTTGAGGCGTTTCATTCCCCTTGTCTGTTTTTCCTCATTTTGATCGTAAGGCACGGCTGTTGTCATGATTTGGCTGCCATATTTTCCTGTCTTAAAGGGAGGGGTAGCAGAGACACAGACATGTTTATAAAACACGGCCTTTCCGATATGTATTCAAGGTGGACAGCGATTATATGTATGGGTGTGCATGTATGCAGGGGTGGGTTTCTACTGGTTCCGTCCACCTCTGTAGAACCGGTAGTAGCTCTGAAGAGCAGCAGATGTAGAACCGGTTCTATGTCTGCTGATGTTTTTGCCCATCCGCCCACCCGGGCTCTTACCTGATCTTTATTTCCTGAATTTTTTCAACTTCAGCTGCTGTGCGAGGCACAGCTGCAGTTAAAAAAGCAGGAAAAAAGGGCTTTTTCAAAGGCTGCTTCTCTGCACGCAGCGTGCTGATGACGATTTACAGGCGTGTGCCGGCAGCGTGCAGGGAAGCACATCGTAAACCAACGAACCTCGTAAATCACCGAACTGGTAGTTAACCCTGTCAGATCCCACCCCTGTATGTATATATGTATGTATGTGTACAGCAGATGTATATGTGTGTTATGCTTGGATACATTTTTGAGAGCAGGCAGCGGAATTTAATTCTTAATGTGTGCCAGTGTGTCCATAGTAAAAAAATGACAATAAAGGTTATCTTATCAGTGAAAAGTCACCCTATGTTTGTGAAGTTGTTTAACGGGAAATAAAAATTGTTCTTCCTGAAGCAAAACCAAAAGATGTGACTGTCAATTACTGGTCTTTTGTGTGTGTGTGTGTGTGTGTGTGTGTGTTAAAAAGTGCATAGTTTGGGTACTTTGAGGAAAATTGTAATGGCTCAGAGAAATATTCAGTTGATATCTGACTAGCCCTGTTTGATGCTACATAGTATCTGATCAACCCCTCAAGATGATATTACAGGCTATCCTCACTTATGACTGGCCACTTAGCAATCATTTGAAGTTATGACAGTTCCCCCCCCACAAAAAAAACGTTCTTATGACCAGGTATCAATGTTTTGATGTCACTGCCCCTTCCCCCACCCAGCCTCCTGTGGTCATGTGATCACATTTTAGATATTCAGCAACCAATTTGCATTCTTGGTCATGTGACCACAATTTATAACTTTTGTTTTTGCTGTAAACTAGCGTTGCTTCCAGTTCCCAGCTAAAAACACAAATCGAGGACAACGGATTCGCTTCACAACTATGTGGCTCACTTCATGTTTGATGTAAAGAAAAGGGGTGGGGGTTTAAAATCAGATCGGTCACATAATGACTCACTTAATGACAATCATGACTCATGACTAATTCTGGACTCAATTATGGTCATAAGTCAAAGACCACCTGTATACGGGCAGCCCAGGAAGCATCATGCTGTATCTGTAACCTTTTTCCCCCCACATACTTTGACAGTAACCTTTTGGCTGTGTTGTTTTAGGTATGCAATATAGTTGCAGGACAGAGATGTATTAAGAAGCTGACAGACAATCAAACTTCTACTATGATTAGAGCCACGGCGAGATCGGCCCCGGATCGTCAGGAAGAGATCAGCAAATTGGTGAGCATCAACCCTATAAGGTGGCCTGGATTAGGAAACGGAGACGATGTAGACCTAAAGCCAGGGTTGGGCTGCTGTGGGGTTCTGCAGGGGTTCAGGAGAGCCCCAGCTAAGATTCTGTGCAGTTTGGAGAACCCCCCCACCCAAATCCCACTCCTGGCCCCGCCCACTCCTCCCCTCCCCTCCCAGGAGTCCCCACATGGCCCATTTTGGCTGCAGGTAAATGCAGGGCATGCACGGAGACTCGGGGAGGGTGAAAAACGGGGCCTCCTAGAAGTTCGGGAAGGGCGGAAATGGGCCTGTTTCTGGCTTCCGGAGCCCGTGGAGGCCGTTTTCGCCCTCCCGGAGGCTCAGAAAAAGCCTCTGGAGCCCCGGGAGGGCAAAAACGTCCCCCCCCTTCCCACTGTGGGGCAGGAGGCTGACTAGGCCACGCCCGCCACGGCCATGCCCACCCAGCAACTGGGCAGAGAACCTTTTCCTGAAATTTTTGAAGCCCACCCTTGCCTAAAGCTACATTTATCAGAAGAGCTACAGGAACAGAGCTAGTCTGAATGCTCTTCCCTCTTTTCTCCCCAGGAGGATTAAGGGGTGGGGAACTGTCTGAGATGTTTTTGTAAGCTGCTTTCTTGGCCTGGGTTCAAATCTTGTTTACCTGCTCGTTGCCTTGGTAGTAGAGCTTCCCTCTGTCCCTCAAGACCGTCCTCTGTACTCCCTGGAGTGGCTCCCTTCTGTCCCTTATTGGAACATTAGGAAGGAGACCTACGGGCACAGGTGTATGTTCCATGACTGAAGGAACGTCACAAAATGTCTTCCCGTAGTTCCACTCCCAGAGGTCAGTTTTTCAAAGAAGACATTTCGGCCAGGAACAAGAGAGAAAATCATGGGATTGGGAGGCGGAAGATTATAGAGAAAGAATAGAGAGAAAAACCAAGACTGTGTTGTTGCAGGCATAGAACATAGAATAACAGAAATGGAAAGGTCCTTGGAGGTCATTTAGTCCAACCCCCTGCTCGACGGGGAGACCCTATACCATTTCACACAAATGGGTGTCCAGTCTCTTCTTTAAAACTTCCAGTGCTGAACCCCCTACGACTTCTGAAGGCAAGCTGTTCCACTGACTAATTGTTCTATCCCTCAGGAAATTTCTCCTTAATTCCAGGTTGCTTCTCTCCTTGATTAGTTTCCACCCATTGCTTCTTGTCCTGCCTTCAGGTGCTTTGGAAAATAGGTTGAAAACACCCTCCCCATATATAGGAGCCCCTCAAAATATGGGAAGACTGCTATCATGTCCTTCCCAGTCCTTCTTTTCATTAGACTTAAATGTACCCAATCCTTGCAACTGTTTTTCATATGTTTTAGCCTCCAGTCCCCTAATCATACTTGTTGCTCTTCTCTGCATTCTTTCCAGAATCTCAACATCTTTTTTTATATCATGATGACCAGAACTGGATGCAGGTTGCATAGACTACCTCCTTCAGGCTTAAAAAAACATTGAAGAGTTCAGAATTCCATTGCAACTAAAACAACCCTATATCAATTTACTTTTGATGCGTGTTTGTATGAAATATATATTTTTTTCTTCTCCTAGATGCGAAGCGCAAGTTTTAATACTGACCCGTTCGTTCGTGAGTTTGGAATCATGGTCAAAGATGAAATGACGGATGTCACGGGGAGGGTGTTACAGCCACCTTCGATTCTCTACGGAGGCCGGGTACGTGTGTCATCGGGGCTCCAAATTCTCATTTGGCCCATTGGTCGTGGCTCAGAGTAAGAGTTGGGACGACAGTTGCCTGTGATTTCAGATGGGCCTTGTAGTGTTGACGTCGCTGGTTTGCAGATGTCCTGGGGTTAAATGCTCTGTATAAAAATGTGCAGTTCCCCTAGCCAGGAATTGTCTCCCAGGGGAGAAGCCTGTCAGGATTCCAGCAATCGCCATAATGAAATCACGATTCTCGAGCCAAACTTCAAAAAACTTCAAAGGATTCATTAAAGGCGACATACTTGCACTGCCCTGTATGAAGTCAACTTTGGCATACGTAATTTACAGTCACCTGTGACTAGTGGTGGGATTCAGAATTTTTCACTACCGGCTCTGTGGGCATGGCTTGATGGGCGTGGTGTGGCTTGATGGGTGTGGCAGGGGAAGGTTACTGCAAAATCCCCATTCCCTCCCCACTGCACTAAGCAGCTTTCCAGCTCCGTTCTCCTGTGCAGGGCAACAAAAGAAGACCCAGCTGATCTGCTGGGACTCGGGAGGCAGAGGATAGATGGTGGTGGGGCCAGGCAAAGGTGGAATTTGCCGGTTCTCCGAACTAATCAAGATTTCCTCAACTGGTTCTCCAGAACTGGTCAGAACCTGCTGAATACCACCTCTGCCCGTGACCCTGTTTCCCCCCCCCCCCCCGGGTATCTCATAAACCAGATTCTCCAATTCAGCACGTTCACAGGCTGGGTGTCATCAATCACATTCTCCAATTAAATAGATTCGCGGGCAAAAACTCTGGTATTTTAGTTACAATCTTTTAAAGAGAAGAGTCAGACTGTGCTTTCGCTTTCAACTGCTCTTCCAGAGTTCCTTCCTCCCCTCACCTTTTTTTTAATGGCAACTACTAAAACAGGCCCAGGAATGTTTTATGAGCCGACATAGCCCTTAATAAGGGGAGCCTGTCTGTCTCCCGGGAATGTCCTACGGGGTCCAGACCAACGGAAATGAACGTGCAGCCGTGTTGGGTGTCGGGAGAAGGCACCGAGAGACACAGTTGTGCACTCGCACCTCCTCCAGTTCTAGCTTTCCACTGTGTGCACGTTTTGCACAAAGGTGCAGTTTGTTGTTTGGTCTGTGCTCCGTTGCACAGGTAGTCCTTGACTGACGGCCACAATTGAGCCCCAAATTTCCGTTGCTGAGTGAAATAGTTGTTAAGCGAGTTCGTTTCCCCCTTTTATGACCTTTTTTTTCCGCCACCGTTGCTAAGTGAACCGCTGCGGTTGTTAAAAGTGAGTAACACGGTTGTTAAGGGAATCTGGCTTCCCCATTGCTTGTCAGAAGGTCGCAAAAGGTGATCCCGTGACCCGGTTTGGCAAGAGTCTGAATTTCAAGCACGTGACCGTGGGGATGTTGCGACGGTCGTAAGTGTGAGAAACAATCCTAAGTGCCGTTGTAACTTTGAACGGTCACTAAAAAATGAACGGCTGCCTGTTGAAGACTACCTGTACGTCTGACCAAGGAGAGCTTTGATACCACGAGTCGTGGATGTGGGCTGGTCTTACGGACACTCTTCATTTTTCCCCTTCGCATCCAGGGGGGTTTGACATCCAAAGGCAGACGTGTTTTGAAATTGTTGCACTGTAAAGCTTTATTTTGGCTCTGGGAAATCATTCCACTTCTTCTTCTTTTTTTTTTTCTCCCCCTCTCTCTAGAACAAAGCAATTGCGACCCCAGTGCAGGGGGTCTGGGATATGAGGAATAAACAGTTTCATACTGGAATTGAAATCAAAGTCTGGGCCATTGCGTGTTTCGCGCCCCAACGCCAGTGCACTGAAGTCCATCTTAAGTGAGTCTGCGGTTGAGTGGTGCCTTGATCACGTCTTCTTCCAGTTTTCCCAGCCTTTGTTCTGCTGTGGTCACCCGGTGTTTTCGCCGAGCTGTTTTCTGTGCCCCTTTGCAATAACTATAGTATTTAGAATAAAATAACAAGAGTTGGAAGGGACCTTGGAGTTCTTCTAGCCCAGTGCCCCCTATACAATTTCAGACAAATGGCGGTCCAATCTCTTCTTAAACCAGAGGTCTTCGAACTTGACCGCTTTAAAACTTGTGAACTTCAACTCTTAAGAATTCCTCCTCCAGTCCTGTTAGCTCAGGAATTCTGGGAGTTGAAGTCCACAGGTCTTAAACTTGTCAAGTTTGAAGACCCTTGTCTTAAACGCTTCAGGTGTTGGAGCATTCACAACCGCTGAAGGCAAGTTGTTCCGCTAGTTAATTCTTCTCACGGTCGAGAAATTTCTCCTTAGTTCTAGGTTGCTTCTCTCTTTTGTTAATTTCCATCCGTTGCTTCTTGCCCTGCCTTCAGGGGCTTTGCAGAATTTGTCCCAAGGGTGCTTTTTTTCCGAAGAAGCAAGTGGACCTTCTGGTTTTCTTTGAAGACGTTTCGCTTCTCATCCCACAAGCTTCTTCAGCTCTGAATCCCAAAGTGCATAGCTAAATCCCTCTGGAGATTCTCCATCACACAGGTCATGGTTGTCCCAAAGGTGCTTTTTTTTTGTTTTTTGTTCAAGAGGCAACTGGACTTTGTTTTTCTTTGAAGACGTTTCACTTCTCATCCTGGAAGCTTCCTCAGCTCTTTGCGTTAAGCACCTTTGGGACAATCGTGACCTGGATGACTTAGAATATCCATAAACAACCCCAGTATTTCTTTTCAAATTCATCCTTGATTTATGATTGGAATTATGGTTGTAATTGTATTGGCAGGTCATTAAGCAGGTCATCACAGACCTGATTTTATGACCTGTCTTGTAGCAATAGTTCACTAATGCAGCAGTCATAAAGTGAGTGGAGATATCATTAAGTGAACACATTATGGCAATGGGTTTTTTTTTTCTCCTGGAAACAGGAATTGACCACTGGTTTCCGGAAGAAACATAAAATTGCAATCATATGACCACAGGTCATTGCAAATGGCCATAAATACTGGCTGATTGACAAGCATTCCAGTCATGTGACCACATGGAAGGAGCTCCAGTCATTGGAACTTCGAATCTGGATTTTTTTTTTTGGGGGGGGGTTGTCCCTCTAATTTATTAATAATCGTTAAGAAATATTTATTTAAATTACTGCAGGGTTAGTTTTGGGGTGGTGATTATACCCTGGGCAAATTACGTTATGTGTACGTCATTAGAATTTTAGATGTGGTTTTATATATTTAGTTATTGCACTACATTTTTGTTCTGTGATGTTGAATTTTCTCCGTTCTGATCGCTGATTGAAGAAATCATTTTCCCTTATAAAGTCTTAAGTAGGCAGCCTCCTTTTAGACTTGCAAAGTTGGAAGGGGCTGTTCCAAGTTTCTTGGCCAAATGTAGTTTTGGAAGGAAAGGATTAAAGGGATAAAGGGATATGAGTCTCGGTGGCTAGAGTGCAGTACTGCAGGCTACTTCTGCTGACTTTCAGCTGCCTGCAATTTGGCAGTTCAAATCTCACCAGGCTCAAGGTTGACTCAGCTTTTCATCCTTCTGAGGTGGGTAAAAGGAGGACCCAAAATTGTTGCAGGACAATAGGCTGACTCTGTAAACTGCTTAGAGAGGGCTGTACAGCACTGTGAAACGGTATATAAGTCTAAGGGCTATTGCTATAATCGTATAGATCAGTTATGGATGAGCCGGTTTTGCTCTCGCTTAGAAGGATTGGCATAAATGGATTCCAGAGTGAGAAATCAAACAATGGTAGCGCATAGAATGTGATATCTTGCTACATGGCTACATAAAAACTTTGATTTCTTAAAATGTGATGTTGCTTCTTTTAAATATACCAGAACCTTCACGGAACAACTGAGGAAAATATCCAGAGATGCAGGAATGCCCATCCAAGGTCAACCTTGTTTCTGTAAATATGCCCAGGGAGCGGACAGTGTGGAACCCATGTTCCGTCACCTGAAGAACACCTATTCTGGTCTGCAGCTTGTGGTTGTCATTCTACCTGGGAAAACTCCTGTTTATGGTCAGTCTAAGAGACCTACATGCCTCTGTCACCTTTTGCATTACTGTAAATCAACTTTGACCACTGGAAGATGTGTGGACTTCAACTCTGGGAGAATTCTGGGAATTGAAAGTCCACACATCTTCCAATAGCCAAGGTTGAAAAATACTACTGTGAATATGTGATTTTTTACTATGATTCTCAACTTTTAAGGCACTTTCTTGAGATGGTTCTCTTTTTTTGCTGCCTCTATATTTCTGTTATTAATTACTTTTCTACATTAACCTTGGAAATGTCTGACCTAGAACTCTCATCAAGTATAAGGCAATGCATGTTTGATAGCTTAGTGTGATATTTTCTTCTAAAATGTCACAAGAAGAAAAAAATTACACATGTAATATTGAAACATACCTTATTGAACAGCCTTTTACTCAAAGGCAGAAAGCTACACGTGAAAATGCCAGAATTCTATCTATTTTAGAAGATAGTTGGATTGTAAAGAAATGATTGAAGGGTGGCATTATGATATATATCCAGATCAGCAGTTGTTACATCATAAATTCTTAGTGGTGGAAGATTAAATATTACCCTTCATTTTGAGCCTATCTGCCTCCCATCAACAACAGATGAAGAGGAATTTGAGTGCGTGGCTAATTAAGAACACGTCTTCTGGTTGAAAAATGTTTTTGAGGCACAGTGCTGCAGTGGTTAGAGAGCAGTACTACAGGGTACTTCTGCTGACTGGCGGCTGCCTAAAATTTGGCAGTTCAAATCTCACCAGGCTTAGGGTTGACTCAGCCTTCTATCCTTCCGAGGTTGATAAAATGAGGAAACAAATTGTTGGGGGGAAAAGGCTGATTCTGTAAACTGCTTCGAGAGGGGTCTAAAAGCACTGTAAAGAGGTACATAAGTCTAAGTGCTATTACTATTTTGTGTGGGGTGGACTTGGCAAAAAAATACCCCAATCAAGGAACTACCAACTTAGACAAGTTAACAGTAATTAACAGCCCAATAAAGGGACTACCAAGTCCACTTCTACCAACACTGACACTGCAAGCCACTAATATATAAAAAGAGCAAGCCCTATTCACTTACTAGCACTGATGAAGTAACCTAGTTTTGTAATGAAACGTCTACAACAAAACAACCAAGCTTAGAGATTACCAGCGACTCCTCATTTCAGCCCTGAGCTGCAAATATTCCGTTCTCTAGAACGATAGTTGTTATATGGCCCGTGGCCTTCTCCTTGATAGCCTCCTGCTTTATCTCAGAGGGGCATTATGAGAAGATACTGTCACAAAGGGATTATAGTTGGGGTTAAGCACTCTTAAGTAGCTATCAGAGCCATTAGCTTGATCGGTTTAATAGCATCTCTTTTCATTTCTCCGACTCGGCAGCCGAAGTGAAGCGTGTCGGTGACACCGTGCTGGGAATGGCCACGCAGTGTGTGCAGATGAAAAATGTGCAAAGGACTACCCCACAGACACTTTCCAACCTGTGCTTAAAGATCAATGTCAAATTAGGAGGAGTTAATAACATTTTATTGCCACAAGGAAGGTAAGCATTTTCAGGGTATGACTAAGTACCCCACTGGCCCTGTGCTGCTGGAGAAAGAAAGCAGCTCGTTCATGCATTGTGTTGGCCGGACAATTTGTGTAGTTATCCAATTTGCAGTTAATGTGCGATTTATTTTTTTCAAACAAATCCAAGCAAACAGTTCTGTTCAACAGGGAGTCATTTTATTCTGCGGCAATTAAAAAAAAAATCCGCTTGGTTTTTGTGGTTAGATCCTAATTAATGCCTTATAACAAGGCAGAATCCCAAAACTTTTGAATTGTGTTTTGAAAAGATCAAGCTGGAAGTTGTGAAGGCCTCTTGTTTATATTGCCTCAAGCAACCCTCCCAGTTGTGACTAGTTTTGTGGTTGAAGGAGGGGAACGCAAAATAATTATAAATTTCATTCATTTCCAGGCTGTTGATTCTGAAAAAGAGGATAATACTTCAAGACTTAAACTATTACATGTTGTGTTTATACACTGCTCAAAAAATAAATAAAGGGAACACAAAAATAAGACGTCTTAGATCTGAATGAATGAAACATTCTTATTAAATACTTTGTTCATTACATAGTTGAATGTGCTGACAACAAAATCACACAAAAATTATCAATGAAAAATCAAATTTAGCAACCCATGGAGGTCTGGATTTGGAGTTACACTCAAAATTAAAGTGGAAAAAAACACTACAGGCTGATCCAACTTTGATGTTATGCCCTTAAAACAAGTCAAAATGAGGCTCAGTAGTGTGTGTGGTCTCCACTTGCCTGTATGACCTCCCTACAACACCTGGGCATGCTCCTGATGAGGTGGCGGATGGTCTCCTGAGGGATCTCCTCCCACACCTGGACTAAAGCATCCCCCAACTCCTGGACAGTCTGTGGTGCAACGTGGCGTTGGTGGATGGAGCGAGACATGATGTCCCAGATGTGCTCAATTGGACTCAGGTCTGAGGAATGGGCGGGCCAGTCCATAGCATCAGTGCCTTCATCTTGCAGGAACTGCTGACACACTTCAGCCACATGAGGTCTAGCATTATCGTGCATTAGGAGGAACCCAGGGCCAACCGCACCAGCATATGGTCTCACAAGGGGTCTGAGGATCTCATCTCAGTACCTAATGGCAGTCAGGCTACCTCTGGCGAGCACATGGAGGGCTGTGCGGCCCCCTAAAGAAATGCCACCCCACACCATTACTGACCCACTGCCAAACCGGTCATGCTGGAGGATGTTGCAGGTAGCAGAACGTTCTCCACGGTGTCTCCAGACCTTGTCACGTCTGTCCCATGTGCTCAGTGTGAACCTGCTTTCATCTGTGAAGAGCATAGGGTGCCAGTGGCGAATTTGCCAATCTTGGTGTTCTCTGGCAAATGCCAAACGTCCTGCACGGTGTTGGGCTGTAAGCGCAACCCCCCACCTGTGGACGTTGGGCCCTCATGCCACCCTCATGGAGTCTGTTTCTGACCGTTTGAGCGGCCAAATGCACATCTGTGGCCAGCTGGAGGTCATTTTGCAAGGCTCTGGCAGTGTTCCTCCTGTCCCTCCTCGCACAAAGGCGGAGGCAGCGGTCCTGATGCTGGATTGTTGCTCTCCTACGGCCTCCTCCACGTCTCCTGATGTACTGGCCTGTCTCCTGGTAGTGCCTCCATGCTCTGGACACTACGCTGACAGACACAGCAAACCTTCTTGCCACAGCTCGCATTGATGTGCCATCCTGGATGAGCTGCACTACCTGAGCCACTTGTGTGGGTTGTAGACTCCGTCTCATGCTACCACTAGAGTGAAAGCACCGCCAGCATTCAAAAGTGACCAAACCACCAGCCAGAAAGCGTAGGAACTGAGAAGTGGTCTGTGGTCACCACCTGCAGAACCTCTCCTTTATTGGGGATGTCTTGCTAACTGCCTCTGCTTTCCACCTGTTGTCTATTCCATTTGCACAACAGCATGTGAAATTGATTGTCAGTGTTGCTACCTAAGTGGACAGTTTGATTTCACAGAAGTGTGATTGACTTGGAGTTACATTGTGTTGGTTAAGCGTTCCCTTTATTTTTTTGAGCAGTGTATAACAATTTGAATGGGCAAGAGGGGAAAGAAAATGTCCTATTGGCCCTCATAGTGTGCTACTTTACAGTTTAACCATGGTTTATTGACAGCACTCTAATTTGACTTGTCAGCTAGGAACAACTAGAGCATCTAACCCTAGAAATACTTAGAAATTAAGTAATCTGAACTTTAATGGGCAACAACATTTTGAATGAGTCTGAAGATCAACTACTGATCAACTGATGCAAAGAATCTGAGGAGAAAGGAATATTAGGTATATTAGCCACCTTGAGTTATTTATCAAACTAATAAAGGCAACAAACGAACAAACAAACAATCATGCTCTAGTTCTTTTTGGGTGGGGGAGGTTTCTAAACAACTGGCCGGCTACATTCTCCACTTGTAGCCTCTGGGCCACTTTGAAAGAGAGTCCCACATCACTGCCACTGTTTTGTTTAGGAATAAGTTGGAAACGGATGGAGGAATTGTAGGCATCCCAGATCCGTTACAGCTCCCAGCGGTCTCCATTGCTGGCTATCGTTCCGCGATGCACCAGCAGCTGGAGCATGAATGACTTACGAGGTTTTGCTTTCCTCAAAACGACCCTTAAAAGCTGGTTAAAAAAATAATGCTCTTGGCTCCTTTGTCATTTAGTTCTGAGCCCAGGAGAAACCTCGGGTTTCTATGCCGAAGTGGCCCGGTGGTTAGAGTGCAGTACTACGGGCTACTTCTGCCAACTGCTGGCTGTCTGCAGTTTGGCAGTTCAAATCCCACCAGGCTCAAGGTTGACTCAGCCTCCCGTCCTTTCCAAGGTGGCTAAAATGAGGACCCAGATTGTTGGGGGGCAAGAGGCTGACTCTGTAAACCACTTAGAGAGGGCTGTAAAGCACTGTGAAGCGGTATATAAGTCTAAATGCTATTGCTATCATATTTTAACCTTACTCGGCACCAGTGGTAGCCCTCCTTACAGATTTTTCTATCGTGAGTCCTGATGGAAAGGTCAATTTGATTATCCCCATGTCTCTGGAATACGATCACCAAGAAGAAAAGCCAGGAAAACGAACTGGGTTGTGGGCCTCTTCCATGACCACCGTATGTTTCTTCAGGAGATCTGGTTACATCTCTCTCTCCAGGTCCACTTATGGCTTTTTGGTAGCAGCCTCCTGCGGCGTTAGTGCCAAAACAGCTTGTAATGGGGCTTGATTGGAGGCTTGGCCAAACAGAGTTATGAAAAATCCCGTGCACGCGTCTTCACCAGGGCTGGCTGGAGCTACGTCTCTGCAAAATAAGAAAAAACTTTGTATTGCTTGATTCTTTTCAGCTTAAAAGAGAAGTCTTAATATAACAGAGGTATAAAAAGTCATTACAGGTAGTCCTTAATTCATAACAGTTCATTTAGTGACTGTTTGAAGTTGTTGGCAATATTGACTTATGACTGTTTTTTTTTTGTTTTTGTTTTGCAAATCTCCATGGCGACATGATCAAAATCTAGCTCCTTGGCAACTGACTCATCTTTACGACGGTTTGAGTGTCCCGGGATCACGTGGTTCCCCATTTGTGACCTTCTGACAAGGAAAAGTCCACAGGGGAGCTAGATTCACTTAACCGCTGAGGCAAGAAAGGTCGTAAAATGGGGCAAGATTCACCTAACAAATGTCTCACTTAGCGATTTTGGGCTGAATTGTTGTTGTAAGTTGAGGACTACCTGTAATGGTGTAGAAATTAGAGGCATTACAGGACTCAGAGTACAGGTTGTCCTCGACTTACAACCACAATTGGGACAGTAATGTCTGTCTCTAACCAAGGTGAGTTGCACCCAATTTTACAGCCTTTTTAAATTGCATTTCTTAATTGAGTTACACAATTGTTCAGCAAATCTGCCTCCCCACGTTACTTCGCTTGTAGGAAGCTAGCTACAAAAGTTGCAAATGAAGTTTATGTGACACACCCACCCCCACCCCCCAGAACATTGCAACCCTCAAATACATGAAAGTTGTCAAGCATCTGAATTTTGATCATGTGATTGCAGAGACTTTTATAACTTTGAATGGTTGCTAAAGGAATGCTGGTTAAGTCGTGGTCTAACTGTACTTGGAGTTAGGCAAATTTCACCCAGCTAGATTGTCCCTAGCTACAGTGGTGATGGTTGTCCATAAGCTCTCAATCTCTCAATCTCTCTCAATATATGTATATATCTCAATCTATTTCAATCTATCTCAATCTATTATAGATAGATAGATAGATTGATAGATTGATTGATAGATAGATAGATAGATAGCGAAAGACCATTCATGCATCATCACAATATCTCCAGAACCATAAAGCCTACAAACTTGAAATTTGGCACGTATGTTCCTCTTGGCTTCTAGGTGCTCACTAAGAAAGGATTTTTCAAAAGGACCATCAGAGCTATTAGTACTTCCTATATTATTCTTATTATTAACACACTCTGATGCTAAGGAGTTCTACTTTCCTTCCCCACCTGAAAGGAAATCTGCTCCAAATGCAAAACAAAACCAGAGGAGAGGAGTTTCAGTTTCAGTTTCACAACACCAAGCAGCTTTAGTGCAGAACAGTTGAGCTAAGCCACGCCCAGGCTCCTTGCTGTCTCCTTGCTCACACAGCAAATACTGTTTCAGTTTCCAAACAGCCTCACACACTGACAGGACGCTAGCCAGATGAATACCGATGGATGCTGGTAGGCAGAGGCAGAATCCCCACCCCCAACCCCTTATTTTCCTCCCCATAAACTAAGCCCGACCACATAGTTTCGTAGCGAAGCACGGGGATCGAGCTAGTCTACAGATACATGTACTTTAAATGCCAGCTGTTGAGAATCACAGGAAGGCTACGCATTTCTGTTGCTGTTTCTAAGCTCTCTCAGTCCATGCGGTTGGCCATTCGAATTCTGCAAGTTTTGGGGCCCAGCCTGATCCTGCTGAGCTCTTACCGGGTTCTTCTATTGAGAAGTTACGTTATCGCATCACCTGGCACGGATGGGCCGAGCGAGAAATGCCATGGATGCTTCTAAGCCTTTGAACCACTCAGGTCCAAGGTAGAGAGATGGTGCCCAACAGCCTTGGACCCTTCCATCAGGTGGAGACATGCTGGCCAAGCGGAGTTGTGTAATGGGTGCTCTGTAGTTTCCTGGAGAACACGCAAAGCTACGCTCGCCTCCTTGGTTGCGTTATACAAATATTTGCTATGCTTCCCCTTCATTTAGGCCTCCGGTATTTCAACAGCCTGTCATCTTCCTTGGTGCTGACGTCACTCATCCACCAGCTGGAGATGGGAAGAAACCATCTATTGCTGCTGTGAGTAAAAGAGGCATTTGTCGCCTGGATTTTCTTTCTGTTTTTTTTTTAACTAGTAATTATTCAAAACATTAAAATACAAGTTCCAGAAAGGAAAAGAAAAAAAAACAACACAAAAAGAAAAATTAGAATGTTAAAAAATGAGCATTAAAAAAAAAAAGGCCCAAAAGACAAAAAACACATATATTTCCCCCCCCTGGTTGATTACTGCTGGATATATTGCAACAATCTTAGTTTTGTCTGCATTTTCATTCTTGTATCCGTATTTGACCTGACATTATTTTTCCTACGTAACCATCTTTCTTTTCCCCCATCCTTTGTCCAAAATATTTCTGAAGAAGTCTTCTCTTGGAATTAATTGCCTTAAAAAGCCCTTCTTAATTCTTTAGGATAGTCGTTTTTCCTGCTTTTATGGCAGGCCTGTTTCACTGACTTTATCTAGGGTGGGTGTGCTTTTGGAAAATGTGGTTTTATGAGTAATTTTTCTTCTCTGTGCGTCTGCAATCACCCCGTCATTGTTGGCTTTATGGCTCTTGTCTTGTGTGAACCTGTCTCCATGTGACGGATTCCAGGTGCGATGGAATTGCTGCTTCCCAAATTCCCAAACAACAGACTGGCTGGGAATTCTGTACTTATAAGCCCCTTTTCCCTGTGGAACTGCTACAGGCTTTATTTCAGTTGCAGATACTGCCGTAACCCAAAAGGAGGAACATTCCTTAAAGTTGCTGTGTGCTAAATTCTGCGGTCTTCTTTTGTTGCTTTGTTTGTTTGTTTGTTTCTTCACAAGAAACATCCTTGCTTTCTCCCCCAGGTTGTAGGCAGCATGGATGCCCATCCGAACCGCTACTGTGCCACTGTGAGAGTCCAGCAGCACCGCCAAGAAATAATTCAAGACTTGGCTGCCATGGTTAGGGAGCTGCTGATCCAGTTTTACAAATCAACTCGATTCAAGCCAACGCGGATCATTTTCTATAGAGACGGTGTTTCCGAGGGGCAGTTTCAACAGGTTCTGGTCTTGCTTTCCTTTTCTCAGGCTTAGACTTAGAATAACTCTATGGTCACTGGGAACGCACACTAATCGGCATACATGAAAATGAAATTTTGTTGCGTACAACTCTCAGAGGGTCACCGCCTCCAACAGACACTACATAAACATGGCAAAATACTGATAATAAATAACATACAAAAGTATGTATATACCCACATATATGACACAGATAAACAATATAGTCTAGTACAGATGTATACATGTACTGTGGCGAGAAAAACGAATCTTGCGAGTTTATCAGACAGATGCCATCGGGAACATAGCTGTTCCAGAATCTGGTAGTCCTGCTAGAAATACTTCGAAACCTTCCCCCGATGGGGAGCAGCAACAACAGACTGTAAAGTGGGTGTGTGAGGTCTCAAACAATGCTTCGAGCTCTCATCACATGGCGCCTGTAAGCAGCATCCTGAATAACGGAAAGCGAGCTTCCTATAACCTTCTCCGCTGTCCTCACCACTCTCTGTATGGACTTTCTATCTCAGGCACTGCCTCCACCAAACCAAACGGGGGATGCAGTTTGTTAAAACGCTCTAAACTGTGCCTCTGTAGAAAGTGGCCAGGACAGAAGGAGAAAGATGTGCTCTCTTCATTTGATGCAGGAAATGCGGACGCTGGTTTGCTTCACTAAGGGGAAGACTCACTTAAAACGGGGCAAGACTCACTTAACAAATGTTTTGCTTAGACAGTTTGGGCTCCGTTGTGATCGTAAATCGAGGACTACCTGTGACTCTTTAAAAAAAAAAAAAGTTGGCTCCTTGTAAATGCAGGAGCATTCCTGCTTTGTTTCTGACCCAGAGCCTCCCTCTAAATTATCTGGATTTAGTGTTGTCTAAACCAGATCTTTACAATGAATGACTGCAGGGTTGTGATAACAAGGTTGTGTTTTGCCCAACAGAGTAGCATGCCTGGACGCATATACATTTTTTAAAGATCCCTGATCTTGCCAGTTTAACCTCATTAAGTCAAGAATGTGGGGCTGGTCCTGGTGTTTTTTACATGCTTCAGATCACCTGTTTCGCTGCAGGTGATGAAGAATACCTGAAGGAAGATAACAGATAAACAGGGTAGGAAGAAGTTTTCCTATTGGTAACGTTTCAAGCTATCCCTTCCCTCTCCCTCCCGTTTTTCTTGGTGCAGGTTCTTCATCATGAATTGCTGGCTATCCGAGAAGCCTGCATTAAGCTAGAAAAAGATTACCAGCCAGGGATTACGTTCATTGTGGTGCAGAAGAGGCATCACACCAGGCTCTTTTGCACCGACAAAAATGAAAGAGTAAGTATTGCATATTTTTGGTTTTGGGGGGCAGATAAGTTGGCAAGTGATGAAATAAGAAATTGCTAGTCATCAACCTGCCCTATTACTGTGACCTCTAAATTGGCAAATAGAATAGAATAGAACTTTTTATTGGCCAAGTGTGATTGGACACACAAGGAACTTGTCTTGGTGCAAATGCTCTCAGTGTACATAAAAGAAAAGATGCATCTGTCAAGAGTCGAGAAACATCCGGTACAACATTTAATGATAGTCATAGGGTGCAATAAGCAATCAAATCATACTAGGAAACAGTCAATATAAATCATGAGGATGCAAGCAACGAAGTTACAGTCATACAGTTATAAGTGGGAGGAGATGGGTAAAAGGAAGGATGGGAGGATTAATAGTAATAGCAGACTTTTAATGAAACAACTTTTTGACTTTATTCTTTTTTTGGCGTCACAGTGACAATTCTTCCATCCTTTGGTTTTATTTCCACAGGTTGGGAAAAGTGGAAACATTCCAGCAGGCACCACTGTGGACACAAAAATCACCCACCCTTCGGAGTTTGACTTCTATCTGTGTAGTCATGCTGGTATTCAGGTATCTTACGGATGCACCACCTCCTGGGTGTCCTCAGCTCTGGGTCAGATCCTTCTCATCTGCCTGTGCGTGTGGTTGAACGTGTTCCACTTCTCTAGCTTTTAGTGTCAATGACACTTACTTTCAGTCTCTTCTGTGCAGCGTGAAAGGAGAGAAAGGGTTTCTCCTCCCCACTCAACAAGTTCTCAGGAATTCCAAATAAACATAATTAAGAGAGAGAGAAGTAGAGTTTTACATTGCAAATGCTTTGATCATACTATGTCTACATTCTGAGTGAGCACATGCCCTTTGTTCTGAAAGTCTGTTTGCATTAGCGTGTGTGTGTGTGTGTGTGTGTGTGTCTATAGTATCTGTATCTACATCTTATCTCTCATTATGTCTGTTTATATCTGTTTGTCTATCATCTCTATCTCTGTCTGTCTATCTATATCTATCTATCTATCTATCTATCTATCTATCTATCTATCTATCTATCT
>NW_020769389.1:660390-675552 GCF_900518735.1 Pseudonaja textilis | reverse complement strand
TCTATCTATCTATCTATCTATCTATCTATCTATCTATCTATCTATCTTCTAATCTAATCTAATCTAATCTAATCTATGATCTTCTCTTTATCATTTTCATAAACAACTCAAAGCAGTGAACATATCTTAACACTCTTTCCTCTTCCTATTCCTCCCACCCCCAAACAACCCTGTGAAATTGGCTGGGCTGAGAAAGTTTGGCCCAAAGTCACCCATTTGGCTTTCATGCCTAAGGTGGGACCAGAACTCACCTTCTGTTTTCTAGCTTGGTGATTTAACCCTTAAACCAAACTAGACTACATTTCATTTATGCATTTAAACCAAAGTATACATTTCAGTCTGAGCAAACAAGTTATTGTTTTCTTTGCAGTCACTCCCTTTCAGACCCTGTGAATTTACCCTCCATCTTAACATGTTGATTCTATCCCATGCTTCTCTTACCTCTGATGTCAGTAATAAATGAGGCAGAAAGTTATAGTGTGATTCTCGTGTACAGCTTCTCTACACAGGTGATGATTTCACATATAGCAATAGCACTTAAGACTTATATACCACTTCAAGGTGCTTTACAGCCCTCTCTAAGCAGTTGAGAGAGTCAGTATCTTGTCCTCAACAATCTGGGTCTTCATGTTACCGACCTCGGAAGGATGGAAGGCTGAACCAACAGAAGGCTGTCTATAGTTTGGATCTGTAGAGATTCTCAGTTATTATCCAGGTCATGGTTGTCCCAAAGGTGCTTTTTTTTTCAGGAGGCAACGGGACTTTCTTGTTTTTTCTTTGAAGACATTTTGCTTCTCATCCAAGAAGCTTCCTCAGCTCTGACAGGATGGTGAAGAAGAATGGAAGGATTGATATTCCTTGCGGAGAGCTGGTCATTTGCATCCTTTTAGAGGGCCGTTGAGGCCACTTGGAGGATTATCTGTGTCCTCAGGGATACCTGAGTGGTGCTCCTGGTTCCTGTAGTCTGTGATTTTTCTCCACCATCTGGTCAGAGCTGAAGAAGCTTCTTGGATGAGAAGTGAAATGTCTTCAAAGAAGAAAACAGGAAAGTCCAGTTGCCTCCTGAAAAAGCATCTTTGGGTATGGAGTGGGTCCTTTGATTTTCCATGACCTTAATTAAGAGCCATAGAAAAGGAACCACGTTCTCAGTGCTCGTTGGTTACTTTCGTCCTTCAAAATAGAAATGCTGCTTCGGGGCATTTTCTCGAAGTCTGGAGTGGACCTCTTGCCAAGAGAAGGTTGACTGGTGGAGAGATGGAGATCTTTCCTTAACTTTGTTTGTGGTCCATTTCCAGGGCACAAGCAGACCATCTCATTACCACGTTCTCTGGGATGACAATCGCTTCTCTTCAGACGAACTCCAGATCCTCACTTACCAACTATGTCATACCTACGTCCGGTGTACTCGATCTGTTTCCATCCCTGCGCCAGCCTACTATGCACACCTGGTGGCCTTCAGAGCCAGGTATCATTTGGTGGATAAAGAGCACGACAGGTGAGGGATAGGGGCATAGTTTGGTCAAATGAATGCAGGGAGTTTTTGACTTACAGCTGTTCTCTTACTGACCATTTGACGTTTCAACATCAGTCAGCCAAAAAAGGGGGACTTATGACCAGTGTTTCACCCTTACGACCATTGCAGCATCCCCGTGGTCATGTGATTAAAATTCAACTGCTTGGCAACCAGCTCATATTTACGACAGTTGCAAGGTCCCAGGACTCATATTTACGACGGTTGCAGGATCCCAAGTGATCCCCTTTTGCAACCTTCTGAGAAGCCAAGTCAACAGGGAAGCCGGATTCCCTTAACAACCATGTTACTAACTTAACAGCTACAGTGATTCACTTAACAACTGTGGCAGGAAAGGTTACAAAATGGGGCAAAATTCACCTAAGAACTGTCTTGCTTCGCCGTGGAAATTTTGGGCTCAATTGTGGTCATAAGTTGAGGACTATCTCAAGCCACCCACAGGTAAGTCTAGCTACGAGTCTGAACGAATCATTCTGGGAAGAAGAAATTCAAATTCAGAGCTCCTTTTTCTGTCTGGGCAGAGTACAGAAATAAAGAAAACAGAACTGGTTGCCTCCAGAGTTTTTCTCTCTTTTTTTTTTTGTTTTTTGAATGTTTTAATGGGATTTTATAGCTATAAAATGATTTCATTGTTTTTATTGTTTTAGTTTCTAATTGGGAGCCGCCCAGAGTTAGTTGAAAGAGAAGTGGCTATATACCGTATTTACCGGACTGTAGAGCGCATCGGACTATAAGCCTCACCCACTAAATTTTAAAAGAAAAAAAATATTTTTACATATATTAGACGCCCCAGACTGACTATAAGCCGCAGATATATACGTTGTGAAATGAGATATTTACACAGAAAGAGGAGAATGCTCCTCGCATGCGGCCAGAGGTCTCCAGCGTCTCACCCTTGATTCATTAACGTCAGGCTTACGCGCAGCAGCTCTATTTCCTTCCTGGATAGACAGATCGATTGCTTTCAACTTAAAAGCTGCATCATATGCTTTTCTTCGTGTACTTTCCATGATGAGGGTGTGAAAAATATTTTGCGTTCGTGCATGTCGGGCTGCTTGTGTCGAGTGCGCCAAAAACTACCGGTAGTGTCTTCTTCTTTGCATCAAACTCTTGGCCTGTCATGTTTTTGCGCCCCCTGATGGCAGTTAGTGAAGAAAAATCTATAGATCTATAGCCGCATCGTTGTACAAGCTGCAGGGTTCAAAGTGTGGGGGAAAAAGTAGCGGCTTCTAGTCCGGTAAATACGGTAATGTTTGAAATAAACTAACATAAAATACAGGTAGTCCTACACTTAACAACAGTTCACTTAGTGTCCGTTCAAAGTTACAACGGCACTGAAAAAAGTGACTCATGACCATTTTTCACACTTAACAACCATTGCAGTATCCCCATAGTCACATGATCAAAATTGTGCTTGTAAGCTGAGGACTACCTATAAAATAATAAAATAAAAATATGCTGAGAAAGAAGGAGACTAATTTTAAATCTGCATCAAATTGTATAATATTAACAACAGCCTAAAATGTTTTAATATGTAACTGCACTAATCTCATACTTTTGAATGCTTGGAGATGGATTTCTGTCTTGGGGTCCCAAAGGTGCTTTTTTTCAGGAGGCAACTAGACTTTCTTCTTTTTCTTTGAAGACGTTTTGCTTCTCATCCAAGAGGCTTCTTCAGCTCTGACTGGATGGTGGGATATGGAAAGGTTTATATTCCTTGCAGACAGATGGTCATTTGCGTACTTTTTAGAGAGTCATTAAAGCCACCTGGAGTTTTATCTTTGTCGTCAAGGGTCACCTGAGTAGTGCAAATCAGTATGGAGCCTTCTGGGAACTGTTCCACACCCATTTGCACTACTCAGGTGACCCTGAGGGCACAGGTGACCTCAACGACTCTCAAAAAGAATGCAAATGACCAGCTGTCTGCAAGGAGTATCGATCCTCCCATTCCCCACCATCCAGATAGAGCTGAAGAAGCTTCTTGGATGAGAAGCAAAACCTCTTCAAAGAAAAACCAGGAAGCCCAGTTGCCTCCTGAAAAAAGCACCTTTGGGACAACCCTGACCTGGATCATGATGTCATGCCCCTGTCGGAATCTGATTTGGAGGGGGAGGCTGAGCAGCTGGCAGGGAATGGGAGTGTGGCTCCGTTGGTTGTGGAAGAAACTGGGGAAGGGCACAGTCCGGCTGGGCGGAGCAGGGGAGAGGTAGAGCAAGAGAATTTGGAGGAAGACCCAGGCCCACCCCCTCTTCATCCTAGGATATGCAGGGAGGAACAGAGAAGAGAGCAACATGAGTTGTGTGCCTTACGGGGGAGGAAAGGGCCCTGATTCCCTTCATTAGCTGCATCTGGGAACACAGTGTTTAAAAAGGGAAGCTGCGCACAACAAGTTGTTGGGAGCAAATTGCGAATTATTTGGTATCATCAAGTCTTATCTGGGTTCCTGGCGTCTTCCCAACTGTGTGTGCTTTGTTTGCCTTTGAAGTCTGCAATTCCTTATCCTGCCCCGTCCACTTAATTACTGCAGCGTGGTTTGTGTGGATTTTTATTTACAATTTGTATGTACTTTGTTTTGAATTTCCTCCACTTAAAGACTATTCTTGGGAGAGTTTTTTTTTCCAGACGAAGGTAACTGGACATCGGTGGCAAAGTTGGAGGTATTAAAGGGATACTTCTTGCTTATTTGACTGTGTTGCCTCGGTGCCACGCCCTTCTTGGGTCATCACAGATGGAGAATCTCCCTGGGCATTTCAGACTCTGGTTTAAATCTATGTTTTTTTTTTTCTCCTTCCTTTCCCCCCCATCAGCGCCGAAGGGAGCCACACTTCTGGGCAGAGCAACGGGCGCGATCACCAAGCTCTCGCGAAAGCTGTCCAGGTCCACCAAGATACTTTGCGCACCATGTACTTTGCTTGACCTCTGGCCGTGTTGAGGAACTCAGTTCTGAGTTGGATTCACAAGAGACCAGCTGCACTTAGACCAACAGTTGCCCGAGCTACCGCAACAGCCAGCAAAGGAGTGATGCATCTTTATTTTTTAAATATTTGGGGGGTGGGGGGGTGGGGAAAGGATGGGCTGATGATGATGGTGATTGTGATTCTATTTGCAAGAAAGCTTTTCATCCAGAATTTCAGACTTGAGCGTACAAAAAGAATTGCACAGCTTTTAAGACATGTGGATATGCCAAAATCGAAAGCTGCTTGTCGGGAGAAACGAAAACAAACAAAATTGAAAACCCATGTTTTTCTAATTAACTAGAGCTGTGATCTCAGGGCTAAAAAAAAAAACAAAAACCAACACTTCTCGTTTTAGTTATGACTTTTTCAGATGCTCTTATTCGTAATAATCCGAAGAAATACACCCAATTATAAGATCCGATGGAATGGGCCCGGGAGGGGGGAAAAAATGAATTTGCTTTTATTCCTTAAAAAAAAAAAACCACAAAAAAAACAAAAAGCACTAGTTTGGATGCCAGTGAAGTCGTGATTTTGTACTGAGATGCAGAAGGAGTGAGCGAATCCTTTGCTGTCTTTATTGATAAGTCTGTGAAGGTCTATGGGCAAAAAAAAAAAAATGTATTTTTGACGTTAATTCTTGAATGTCTTTCATTGTGCTGTTTAAAATTTTTTGTAGGATGAGTTACGGAATTATTTCAGTTACAAAAAAAAAAAGAAGTTTTATCTATACTTTTTATTAGGTCCACTGAAAGATTAATGAAGTGTGCCACTTTTTTTAAAAAAAAAAAGTTTATTTTTTCTTAAAAAAAAATAATAATAATCCATTTTGATTACTAATCATGGAGTTTGTCCTCTAGGACTGTGACACTTAATTTTCCAAAGCTTTTCTAAAGAATACGGGTCTGTGGTGATACAGTACAATCTCTTTCACTGTTATGTTTGAATTAATGTAAAATTTGTATGTGTTTCACAGTATTAACATGATAGTATAGATGCTATTTATATTTATTTACTAAAGAGTGCTCAACATAGTTCTGTTTAACATATCAGAAACTGAAGAATGCTGTGGAGTTTTAAAGTGGACGAGAGGGATTTGGGTCGAATTCACCCACCGTAGCTTTTAGCAGGTTCCCTTGGTCATTTTAACGAGGTTTGTTTATTATATCTCCTTGAAGTGAACAAAGGAGAACTGGACCTGATGTGTTGTCCCTTTTAAGAAAACAACAACAGGATTATGCAACTACCTTGTGTGGCAGAGGTGGGATGTACTTAGTGTTTATATCATTTTCTCCCCCTTGTATCTTGGAAGGATTTAGGAGAATTCACAGGCTGTAGTTTAGACGAGAACATCAAAAGGAAGTTTTGCGATTCTTTCAAGCGCATAAAGTATTATTATTATTATTATTATTTTCTGTTGGATCATCTGAGTCAGAGAAATGGAAGGAAGGAGATCTGTTGTTTGGCCGCTCGCTCTGAAGAAGACAATCCCTCCAGAGGCCTGGTAGGAATACAAGTTTCTCTTAAGCCCGCACAAGACTTATCAGACCAAATATTCAAAGCTACCGTTGCACTGTTGACAAAGACAATAGGAACACTACTAAAATACTGTGGGTCGGGAAGCTTATTTCCTCTTCCAGTCTGATGGGACTTTAAAAAAAAGTCCTAATTTTCCCAGGCATGTTTTTTTTAAAAAAAACAAAAATCTTTCTTGAAACCTTTCTATGATTCATTTTTCATTTCCTTCTGAAGAGCAGTGGTGCCATCACCGGGAGAGAAAGCGTCCCCGACCTCCATTGAGTGAAATGTTGAGAATGCGATTAAGCTAAGCTTGGAATCTTAGGCTTTGCTCAGACCGATGGATGTTGGCTGAATGGGATAAATGCCCCCCAAAACATTTTTAAGGCCCTAGTGCACATTTTATGCCAGTTGATGACTGCAGCTCTGGAAAGCTGTGCCTGCCACCTTTTGCCAAACAGATGCACCTGAAGAACGGGTTTTCGGGGAGAGATTTTCAGGGTGTGTGCAGAATGTCTTAAAAAGTTTGTAAGCTGCAACTTCCAGCTGCTTAATAGGTTTAAGAGAAGAAAAAAGAGATTTAAGGCACTATTAATTTTTTTTTCTGTTTTGCTAAGCAACATTACAGCATCTCCTTTCTTTGATAAGTTTTTCAATTTTATTTTCAAAGTTAAAATGTTTACTCCAAGAAAAGAGAGGAAACGACAAACAAAGTAAAAAAAAAAATCTATTTCACCTTTCCTCTTCCTCGTCCTCTTCCTCCTTCCTTCCTTCTCCTGGGAGGGCCATTTCTCTCTGCAGCTTTTCAGATATCGTAAAATCTGCTCCATGGCATTCAGGATAGAAGTGGAAAACAATTGTCAGGTTGGGAGACCAGAAAGGGGAGAGAAACCATTTTGAAGTCCCATCGCATCCTGTTTTCAAATTAAAATGAAACATCACTCAAATCCTGTACACATTTCTCCTTTTGGTTGTGCATTTTTCGTTACGTGCACAATGTTTCCCTACTACTATCAGATACATTTGACATTATGTCATTGATTTCCAATGCCTTTTTTCGTTTTTGGAAAACTGCTTATAAAACTGGGAAAGTGCATCGATCAAAGGATCATTACGAATACAGTTCATGGGTAATTATGGGGAGCACGAATTAGGAGCGTTTGAACCAAAGTATTTACTGTAAAATTTCTCTCCCTTTTGAATTCAAACAACTACAGCAGATTATTGGGTTATGAGCTGCAGAGGGAAGAAAGCCCATCCTATAATAGGAAGAAGGCAGTACACATATAAACTAGGATTTCATTCCTGCTACTAAAATTCTGTTTTAAATAGCTTTCTTTTCCAGGCAGCACTTAAATGAATAGTTGTGTTTACATTTTTACTTTTTTTTTTATTTCCCCATAATCTTCAAAAGGCATCAGCCAGTGAGAGCTGGGCTAAAATGGAATCTTTCTTTTTTTTCTTTTCTTTTTTTGTCTTCCTAACTACAGCCGCCTAGTCTCACAGCAGTCTTGCAATGCCTGCCAGCTAGTAACAGGCTAAAGTAACAATCCGCTGGATTTAGGTGCTACTGGGCAGTGCTTTTGATGTCTTGGTGGCTTTACCACCAACTTCTAAAACAGATCCCTCAATGTGCAGATAGTTACATCCACAGTTACTGTTTATGTGCGCATCATGCAGGGCGGAAGGAATAGGATGAGTTTTTGAAAGCATTGGATGAATTTTTGCTCCGATAGAGCGGAGAAATGCATTCTCTCGTTCTCGTTTTAAACTTTCCATAACCGTAATCCTTAAAAAAAAAAGGCTTTTAATTGTTCAATATGACAAGCGGGGAACAGAAGGGGTGTTACTATTATTATTATTATTATTTTGTGAAAAACTGACAATGCACTTTGAAAACATAGGGCGCTCTGAATATGCACAGGAACTGGGTCTTTTCGCCCCTCAATAATAATGATAATATATGCAGAAACCAAAACTCTAAATGGAAACACAAAAGGATTCGACTTTCTCGGTAGCTCTTTCCTGCAGTGATTCTTATAACCCCACACTGATATCTCAGGTGAATGATTTCATTTTTGCAGAGATCCCAGATAATTTTCCGTGAGAACCAAGACAAATAGCTTTTGAAAACAGGGGCTGGGTGGGGAGGGGGAATATAAGGAACGGAAGTGCTTTCAAGTCTTATCACAGGAATCGTTTTATAAGAAAACCAGCTCTAAAATACCGATTCAGCTTTGTTTTACAAACCCGTCTTGTAGAGAAAGAATGTTTTGAAAAATAAGCTTTGATGCAATCTTCTTTTTTAAATACCAATTATGGCCGTGTTCAGTTGTAGCCAAACAGCTCAGATGGGTCTGGTAGCTTGTAATTGTTAGCTTTAAGGATGTGTCTCTGCCGTGAGATTTTTGGGACCGTGTGCCACTTAGAAAGCCAACCGGGTGACTTCCTCCTGGGGGTTGGGAAAGGGGCTGTTCGCCTAGGTCTCAAGCCTGCCCGCCGTCACTTGTGAGTTTCCTACCTGCCCTAATATTAAATGCTTTCGTAGACTTGAGATGCGAAAGAAAGGAAGGAAGGAAGGAAGGAAGGAAGGAAGGAGATGGAGGGAACCCTCTCCTGTTGGAATGAAAAAACGAGGCATAAAGTGGAGCTATTTAATTTTTAAAAGCAAAATGGACCCTTGTTCGTC
This sequence comes from Pseudonaja textilis, assembly GCF_900518735.1. The sequence goes on along the minus strand of NW_020769389.1, from coordinate 666,860 downwards.
TCTTGTGCCTTTTTGTAAAAACGCCCGCTCGTGAGGCTGAAAGCATTGACTTTTTCTGGCATCTGGGGTGGGATGGGGGTTGGGGTTAGGGTTAGGGGGAGGCCGTCCTCTTTTGCTCAGAGCTGGGTCGATGAGATTGTTTTTGTGGTGGACTTGCTGGGCAGGTTCTTTAGATGTCAACGCGGGTATAAATCTTAAGACATACCGGCTTTTTATTTCTGTTTCGGTGCTGACTTGGTTGGGGTACGCCATACCTTCCCTTCCAAACTCTGTAGTTAAACATGGCGAATGTCAACATTTGCCACCCGTTCTTTGTGGTGCTTCACACATGACAAGAAGCCGACTTGAGGTGCGGATGGATGTTGAAGGATGCGTGTCGTCGCGCGCTCCCATTTCTTTCCCCGCACTGTTGTCTTTTCAGATGCTTTAAATTGGATCCTTTTCCTGTAACTAATTGAGCCCGCTCTCGTGCCTGAAATCCAGCAAATGTAGCAACGAGGTGGACATCCAGGTAGGGGTTAGATGGTGGTGGAGGGTCAAAGTGTGGAAGATAGATACCTCTGTTGTTACCTCATCTTGCATGGTGTGTGGTTGGAAATAGGACCATAGTCCCCATCCGTAAAACACACCTCTAGAAAGCTACTTTGGAAGCTCGGAACAAAGATTGATTGACCACCTAGATCAGAGGTGTCAAGCTCAAGGCCTGGGGGCGCTCTGGAAACAGCAAAGGACCGGCCCACGGTGCCTCTGCCAACAGAAAACAGAGCTCACGAGGGCCACACGTGGTTCCCCCCCCCCCCCCCAGCTCCGTTTTCGCTGGCAGAGGGTTGCAGGAGGCCTCTGCAGCTGAAAATGGAGCTCGGGAGCCTGTTTTTGCTGGCAGAGAGCCTGAGAACCACAGGCGCCCCTCCTGGACACGAGTGACATCACACCCACCCCAGTCCCCCGAAATTAAGCACAACCCTGATGCGGCCCTCAATGAAATTGAGTTTGGCACCACTGTCTTAGTGTTTCTCCAGGAGCTGGAACAAGGGAGGCAAATGTAATTGGAAGTAGACAAGAGTAGTAAGACAACGCAACATAATTAAATCTTGTCTCTCAAGAGGGAAGGAAAACTCCCACCCCGTGAAGATGGAATTAGGACTTCCAGAAAAAAAATAAAAAATAGATGCAACAGAGGAAGTTGCCTTAGCTCAGCTTTTTAATTCATTTGCTCTGGAAGGGCTGGTCCTCCTTCAGCATGTGGTAGGTTTTGTGTTTTGAGCTAAGACACTTGAGAAGGAATCTGCTGGCAAAAGTTTCACCCTTTTTTTTTTATTTTAAGAAACACGTTGGACCTTCTGATCTCTTTACGTTCATGTTTTTTCGGAAGGTTCCTCAGGAAGGAGCGAGATTGGATTTTTTGTCTGTGTGGTTGTAGAAAACAACTGCCTCTAGCGTTCCTGTTTAAGACAATAAATCCAGCGGGCGTTACAAGCCATAAAAGTCTTCATAGCTAAAGAAACAAATGTAAATAGGTTGTCTGTAGCCGAGTGAGGTTGTAGGTTGGGTGACTTTTCTTTTTAATTTGAGTGCGTTTTTCCGAACGTCATCCCTCCTCTTGTTTAAATGACAGATTTCCAAGGTTCCTTGCGGCCAAGACTGATGCCTCCGTATCTCTTCCTTTGCCTTGGTGTTCGTTGAAAACTCTTGTTTAAGAAGCATCATAGCCATCATTGCTTAGGGGGAAAAAAAAAAGGACTCCAGTGGGACATAATTGCACTGATGGTTTTTTTTTTCTTACTGTAAACAACTTTCTGTTTGCATCTGCTGTAGCTGTTGGCATATACTGTATGGTGTTTGAGCTGACCAGGAAATAAATGTCTGTCTTCATTGTTACGTCCGTGTATCAAATGGCATGTTTTACAGTGTTAAGAGAAGGTCTGAATGTACGTAACGGCCTTTGCAGGTTTTTCCCATTTGAGTGTCACTGGCTTTGTTTTTTGCTTTAGACGCTTGGTGAATTTTTTGTTGGCCTGTATCTGTCCCTTCTTGTCCCCGCCCCCCCAAATGCACTTTGGCTGTCAAACACACGCCTCCCTCAGCAGTGGGATCCTACCTGTTCCACTACTGGTTCAGTGTTCGCGCGCACATGCCCGTGCCTCTAACACGCACGCCCCTAACGTATGCGTGCACCGCTTTCCCCGCATCACCTGAGGCTCTGCAGCGCCAATCAGCCAAGAAGATAAAGAAGAGAAAAGTGGCGGGGCAAGTGGGAGGGCCGATCCGGCGCTTTTCTCTTCTTTCTCCTCTCAGCTGATCGTCGGAGCTTTTTTTTTCCTCCTCTCAGCTGATCGTTGGCAGGTTTGGGTTTTTTTTTTTTTTTTACTACCGGTTTGGCTTAACCGGGCTGAACCGGTAGCATACCACCATTGGTCTCTCCCCACCTTGGCTCCCCGAACAGAATTGGATACACACAACTCCCTGGTGCAAAGTTAAACTGCCTTCTTGATTGTCACCCAAGTGTCTCAAAGGTTACACAAGATGCAGCTGGCAGGGAAGCACGATCCATCTCAGATGGTTTCACACGAACTGCAGGCTCAAAACCAAACAATCACGGGGTCCATTGCCATCGGTAGCTAGGGAGCAAAATAGAAACCCTGGTTCTTTTTCGGCTTTATTCTTGCTTAACTGCCCCTTGGTATCATCATGATGATCGAGTGGGCAACCCTATGGATAGCTGCCACTTGGGAGTGTCTCCGATACTCTTTCATCCGGTGACCCTCAAGGAATAAACCATGTCTTAACAATGACGCAAGCCAATTTGAATCTGTTCTGTCCTGGCACCAGGGTGAGGTTGTCCCATCTGTGTTTTTTAGGTACCCGTTGGTGAAATCCTGCCCGCTGTTTCTTGAGGTGCCAGATATGCTGTCCTGCTGAGGGTTTTCTGATCTGCTTCTTTTGAGAGTTGCGAGATGTCATTGCATCCCGTTGAAATTTCTGCATTCCTTCTCTTGCGTTTCTTCCTGAAAGTTCACCGTAGGAAAGAGGATGAGATCAGGTTGCAGTACTGTAGACCAGGGGGTCTCCAACCTTGGCAACTTTAAGCTTGCCGGACTTCAACTCCCAGAATTCTGGGAGTTGGAAGTCCGCCAGGCTTAAAGTTGCTAAGGTTGGAGACCCGTGCTGTAGACTATTCCTTATGCAGCAAGCAGATTCAAGACTACCTCCTCCTCTTCTCTCAAAGAGATCATACTTTTCTTTCTTTCTAAAATGCAAGCACATTACTTGAAAATAGCCAAATTTCACCAAAAGTCCTGAACTGCCTGACCAGTTTACTTCTGAGGTGCCATATTCTTTGCAAAATATAAAAAGTGAGTTTGCTTCCATTTCTCCCCCTTCCCCCATTACTGGACAATATTGAGCCTTGGCAACTGGTATTATGTACAGTGAAAAGTTAAGTTTTGTTCCTTGGGGTGCTGTGCCCCAAGATCCAGGAAGTTATGTCAGACTACATGAAAAGAATGTTGGCATTACTGGGTTTTCCTTCTAAGGAAATCTATTGTTAATGTTGAATGCAGCTCGTCTTATTTTATTTTCTATTTTTCCATGAACTCACCAAATAGATCCCTCAGGCATGCAGAATCAGTGAATTGAATAGAGAAGGTGCTTCAGACATTTTGAGTTTATTCCAAGCCTAAATTCTGTGTTCAAGGTCTAAAGATACTATTTAAGTAATTTTTCTTAAAAGGTTATCTTTGACAATGCTGTTTTTACTTCATCAAGTAACTATACAAACCTTCACAGGTGCAGAAAAAGTTTCTCAAATATCTATCCGACTAGCGTGTTCTGTTTTGTTACACCTCAGATTTTAAAATGTAAGGTGCTTTTACCTCAAACTGTAGAAAACGGATGTTTGAAAAGGGGATAGTATGGCTGTTGCCATCCAAACAGCCACTGTTGGAACCGTTATCCATAAATTGTTTGTAGTTAATACAAATGAACTTGAGTTCTGGAATTAGGGTGTTATTAACAGAGTGGTCTAAAATGTTGGTGAATCTTCTATGCTGAAGTAGTCCTGCCTTTTCCTGGTTTGCAGATGACTTGTTCCTCATGTCCACCATCTCTTGCCAAGCAGATAGAAGAGAAAGGAATGCTTTAACAGCAGTTGTTCTCTAGAAAGCCACCTGAGGCCTTCTCCAATCCTGGGACTCATTTTTTGGTCTTTCCACTGTAGCTTCTGTGACGCTATAGCTCAACCTGAAATCCTCTTGAATTTCAAGGGTGGGTTGTCGTGACACACGAGGGCCGTTGCATTTCAAAGAATAAAGATCCGTCATGCAAATTTTCATTTTGTAATAGTATAAGATGTTCTCTTCTGTTAAGTCGGATAATAAGTTGATCCACCTTTACTCATACTGTCGCCTTAGTGCCTGGCAGCAATCCCCAAGGAAAAGGAGTGGCTTGGGGATGCCACAGAAGGAACTAGATAGTTGTGCAGGTATGAACATTGCGCTGTCCCTCCGCTACTTCTCTTCTCTTCTCTTCTCTTCTCTTCTCTTCTCTTCTCTTCTCTTCTCTTCTCTTCTCTTCTCTTCTCTTCTCTTCTCTTCTCTTCAACCCTTCGCAAGCCATGGCTTTTATCCGTATACTGAAACTGGCTTAATGACTCCTGCTGGCTGTGTGCTGTCACTAGCCAACCAAGGAACTTACTGTTAGCGGAATATTGCCAACATTGTGTACATTTGAATGTCCTGTTCCATCGATCCCTTTCTGTCCCCTGAGAATGTAACTCCAGAGGGTGCTTTTACAGTCTCCTCCCCAGACTGGCTTCTGATTTTTACAAACTATGGTTCTAAGGAAGCTGGCTTTTTGGGGGTTGAGGAAAGAAGAACTGGGATTTTGGAATGATCCTGGCCGACGTTGGTCCTTTTGTTTCCCTATTTTGATGGTGTTTCAAGGCTGGCGTCGCCTGATGAATGACGGGAGAAACAGCCAAACCGTCAGAGAGAAACAAGCCTATCGGAAACAGTCCTTTTAAAATGAGGGAGCTCTCTTTCTGTGCCCCTGCGCAGAATCTACCCAACCCACGCAAGGAAGAGCTTGAGGACAATTTCTTAGACAGAAAGCAGCCTCTCTCCATTTATGAATTCTTGTTGGAAGATAGGACATTAGGTGGGCTCGAGAGGAGAGCGATGCAGCTGTTGGGTGAGTCCCCATCTTTTCAGGAGAGGAATTTTGAGAACACGATATGAGCCTTCTCACAAAACAGCTGCCAGTCTCAGGGTTGACACGTGAGGTCCTTGGTACTCCCTGCGCTTGGTTGTTTTCTTACAGACCTCTCATTACCCAAACTAGGTAACATCATCAGTGCTAGTAAGGAGTGGGGTTTGCTCTCAGTGTCTATCCTAGTGGCTTGCCCTCTCATGATTAGTAAGAATGGCCTTGGAGGTTCTTTGGTTGGGCTGTTTACTATGGGCTTCTTTGGCAGTTCCTTGTTTTGGAGTATTGTTTACTTCTCGATCGCTGGTCTGGTGTAAGTCTTGGAGTTAATCTATGGTCATCTGGGTGCTGATTATTGGTGGGCAGATGTTTCTGTTCCCTTTTTGGTTTGTTAATTGTCTTTTTTTGGGGTGTGCATAATATGTAGATTTTGTTTATGCCCCTGTGTCTGTTGATGGCTAATTTGTCAGAGCGCCAGGCTTTTAGAAATTCCCTAGCAGTTGTTTTGGACTTGGCTTGGTCTAGGAACCTCACTACTAGCACTGATAATGCTACTTAGTTCGAGTAACGAAACGTCTGCAAGAAAACCACCAACCTCAGAGAGCACCAAGGACCTCACACTTCAACCCTGAGCTACAAATATTCTCCTTTATTGAGTTTGCCACCCATTTATGAGAAGGCGAACTGGGACTCCTCCTCCTCCCTTCTGCTTCCTAAGATACTCTCTGTCCCTTCAACTTGCTTTTATGGTTCCTTCTGAATAGACCTCCAAAGTTCTGAAAACCTGTCCCCCTGTAGCATTTTTTTTTTTTTAAAAAGTCCTTGTGATGTCTACCTAGGACCTAGAGGATCCTATGGGGCGGGGGAAGGGTGAGGTCTTTTCAATTACCCGAGGCTATAGAGACCTTTGCGCAGAATAAAACTGATCGAGACAGAGCTTGATGGGAGAAGTGCTTTCTTAGATTCAACCGCCACCCTTTCATGAAGGGAAGGCTGTGAATATGGGCAGATGTTCTCACAGCAGAAGAATGGGTCAGTGCTCCAAAGACTACTACATCCAGGACTTAATAGCTCCTTGAAGAGAATAGATGCTGCTCTCCTTTCTTGTTGGCTCTACCTTTGTAACAAAACAAGCAAGACCTACCTCTAATCACAGTAAGCTGGCCGTGATGTGCACACCTTTTAAACTGAAAGGGTGAAAGACAATGGATCACAAATTCCTTAACTGTCATTTCCCGTTGGTAGAAATGTCTGATGAGAAATTCTGT
>NW_020769389.1:630145-660380 GCF_900518735.1 Pseudonaja textilis | reverse complement strand
TTTTGTGTCTTGTAAAACAAAACCTCTGTGTTTTCTGCCACCCCCCCACCCCACCCCCAGGGCGAATTCACCCATTAAAGGAATTGTAGATAGATATTTTGTGTATTCAAGATGTAAATGTTGGATGTGTCTCTGGATATCTGGATAGGAGCGAAAATGCGGTGCACCTTTCTTGCTGAATGTGTCTTCTAGGTGGATAGACATGGATTTTATTGCTTGTGAGATAGTCATGGACCTTCCTAAACCTTACAGATAAAAATGTTGATTTCTTCTAATACCTACTAATCCATGGTAGTAAAACGTAAGAGAAGGATTCGGCGGAACAACCGAGGAAGGGAAGAATCTGTGATGAAATTTGATTTTTTTTTAAAAGCTTTTGGTAGCGTAACGTTTCACGGATATCTCCTGGGAGTATTTTAAGCTGATCATAATAAACTGTTTCAGGGTCTTTTTAAAATAAAAAATAAAATAAAAATTGAGCGCGATCCAGACTTAACCCCGCGCTGAAACCGTGGGACATGTTGACAGCTTGGTCCTCTTGATTTCATTGGGATCCAGGTTTCACTTTGTTTGAATCGCGTTTTGTTGAGAGGAAAAATGAAATACCTCCGAGAACTTAAATATACCCCCCCCCCACAGGAATTGAATAACCCCCCACCCCACCCCACCCCAAAAGAGAGAGAAAGATGGTGGCTGGCCTTATTTCACATGGTACTTAAGCATATTTAGAGCACAATCCTACATTGTCTCAACAGTAAGTCTCACTTTGGGGTGGGAATGGAGACATTGGATTGCAGCCTTAACCAGTTTATACCTTTTCAGAGTTCACCGACTCTGCAGAACTGTAAAATTAAGCACTTGAGAAACTGTTTCACCCACCCTTCTCCCTTCCTTTAACAATGTTGTAGATTATACCTTTCATTCTGTACATTTTTTTAAATAAAAAGCTCCGTGCGGGAGAATCTGTATCAACGATGTATATATAATGTTAAGCAATGTTAATTATGTGCTTGCTAGATGCTATGTGGGGTAATGTGTCTTTTATCTTATGCCTTAACGAATATATTAAATTAGTCCAGAATCAGAATATGCAAAAACCTGTATTTAAAAAAAAAATACTATTTTTTCCTGCAAAGGCACAAGATTTTTTTTCCCCCCTCACCCCCCTCCTTTTTTAATTAAACATTTCTATGCTTAAAACCAATCTTGTTTCCGAGGATGCGGCTTCAGCACCTCGTTCCTAAATTTTTTAGGATGATTATCTTGGGTTTGACTCCAGGGTATGGCTGCACAGTTGTTCCAAATGCAAAATTGTGATGCGGGGGGGGGGGGGGGGGGGGGGGGGATGAGAGAGAGAAAAAATGAAGTAATTTGATCAAATTGTTGTTTAAAGGGCTAGCTTAGGGATTTGTATACAGTGGTTCAATTTCCCCGACTGCAAGACGATGCGAAAGAGACGTCTGCTTCTTTTTGAACACACACACACACACACACACACACACATGCATTTGTTGAAACCTGTGTAATGGCGCTTTTTCACATCTCACAGCTGACTTTTTGGGATTAATTGACAGCAAAAATCAGGTGGTGAGAGGACCCAGTTCCCTTTCCGATTTGAATCTACCTCAGACTAAGCAGTTGGGTGCTAATTTAATTCAAATTATCATGGCGATTGTCTGAAGCGACCAAACCATATGCGATGACTTGTCGTTGGAAGACAAAAGGACAATTTGGACCTTTCTTAGAAAAACAACCTACGGATTATTATTTTTTTTTGTCTTTTGTGCCTTTTTACGTTGTGAGTCCCAATGCAGAGCAAAATCAAGCCAAGACTCCTCTCTGGGAAAGGAAATCCTTTGTCAGAGTTAAACCCGCAAACTGTTGGATTTCTGAACAAAGAAAGCAAATTATTATTATTATTATTTTCCTGCGTATTAGAACTATAAAAACGTGTCATGTCGTAGAATGTTGGTAATGGTGTTTTTCGAAATTTCAAAGCGAAACAGATTTTCGCTTTCCCAGATATTCTTGGTGAGGCCCAGGTTTGTTTTTCTTTTCTTTTTACCTAGTTTGCCCAGGACAAGGGACCTGCCCATGTCCTATTGATTATTCTGGATGACCAGAATAATCTAGGCCAGGGGTCTCTGATCTTGGCAACTTTAAGCCTGGAGGACTTCAACTCCCAGAATTCCCTAGCCAGCAAAGCTTTGGAGAACTTCAACTTGAAGTCCTGGAGGATTTCAACTTCCCTGCTGCCTGGGGAATTCTGGGAGTTGAAGTCCTCCAGGCTTAAAGTTGCCGAAGTTGGAAACCCCTAACCTAGGTTATCCTTCTTGAGTCTCCTGTGATCATTTCCCTTTTTTGTGCGTGGTGAAATCCACAGGAGGTTCCTCAAACGAGGTTGCTCGTTTTCATCCAACCTGGTAAACTATGGTTAAAAGTCCCTTTCGTATGTCTGCTTTTTTAAGAGTCTCTTTGACCCCAGCCCTGGCTTGGATGCTGTAGACAACTTTAGAAAAAAACGTGTTTTCTTGCTTGGTCCCTTACCTGAAGGGACGGCTGAACCACCTTAGCTCATTGAGACTAATTTGGGTAAGCCGTGTGTGTGTGTATGTTACATATGTGACTATTCATATATATGCTCTACACAGGCCTGTATATAATGAGTAGAGTATGAGTTTATGTCAGGAAAGGGAATAGAACATCCGAGTAACATTCTGAACGATTGAATGCCCTTTTATATAATAAAAAAAGTTCTCTTTATTGTTACTTTGGGTGGGGGAGATTGGGTTGTAATAGGTTATTATTATTTTTAAAATGGAAATTTGACTTTATAAAACAGAAACCAATACGGCACGGAAATCTTCTCCTTTAAAAGAGAGTTAATTTTCATAGTGGTGAAAAACAAACAAACAGTTACATCCTAAGGAGTTAATTTGGTTTGCTGCAGAAAAGACTCCAACAACGAGAAAAAATAAATAAATAATGTGCTATAGAACTGCCCCAACGGGTCTCTTAGAAAAGCTATATTTTATAAAAGACTTAACCATCCAATTTCATATGCTGCAGATACACGATCAGTCTCATTGCACTTTTTCAGTAAAGTCCTGTAAATTGGCTTACGGTCTAGAATTTTAAAATGTTTTTTAATATACCATAGTCCTTTGGGCAGAAGGTAAGAAGACTTACAGGTACCTCAAGGTTGAAACACGAGCCTGAAAATGCTGCATTTTGTTCCTTTTTATTTCATAGAGCTTTTGGGCAGGGTAGGGTGGGGTGTCCTTTTGTTAGTTGTTATTGTTATTGGCTACCTAGTTTATCGACTTTTTTTATTGTTGGCTCGGCTGAAGACTTTAGAATTGGTCTCTCTAGATACTCTCTGATCCTTTCTTGGTGTTAGTCCAACGTTGATATCAAGTCTGCCTTGCATTCTAGACTGTTTTTGTTTTTAACACAAATAAAATTGAAGAAAAAGGATCCCAAGACGGTAAAACAGGCAATATATGGTCTCTTCTGATATATACATATATACTTGCATGACTGCGGTTTTGCCACGATCGAAATCTGGGCAAAAAGCAGAAGTTTTGATTTTGAAGAATGATTTATTGACCAAGAATTGATCGAAGTTTCAAACCAGCTGGGAATCAGCCTAGCTGAAAGCTGAGCCACACTCAAAACCAAAAGCTGCGCCATATTTGGAATTCGTATGCAAGCCAATTTGAGCAACCCTTGGTTTGGTTGCTTAAAAATACACTGTGGATCCAATTGTCTTAATGTGGACTTTTGCATTCCCCACGTGGAGAAAATAATTTTGGGAAGGCAAGTGGGAGAAAAAGGAGAAGAAAGCTTAAAAAAAAAAAAGACTGTGAAATGCCACATATATTGTCCTGTTTTTAAGCTTGGGTGAGTCCTTTTTCCATGTTTGTTTTTACAGCTTGATAGTAAAAATACTTTGCACTACTTCTGCAATAAGAACTAACCTTCTACTTTGGTTTTTTCCCCTTGTGTATGTGTGTGTGTATATATATATATATATATACTATAAAGTGCTACTAAAGATTTAGCATAGTGTTCTTTTTTTTTACCTCCATACCATAAGACATTTAACAAGCTCAAAATGCTGTAAATCTTGATGAAACATGTGAATGATATTTTATAAAGTTATTTTGTATGGTGTCAATTTTGTTTCTGCCTCATAGTATGTCAATAAATTACTCATACTTACACATTCAAAAGTATTTTTTGTGCCTCTAACACTAATAATTCAAAGAGGTCAGGATTTGGAGAGTCTTCCCCTACTTACAATCCACAATCTAATGAAAGCCATGTTAATGTTAGTTTGGTTCAGTGGCCTATCATTGGAAAGCAGATTTCTTGCATGTCTCACAATGGTATTCAGTAATTTTACCCTACAGGTATTCCTCAACTTATGACCGTTCATTTAGTGACCATTCAAACTTACAATGGCACTGAAAATAGTGACTTACAACTGTTCCTCAAACTCACAACCACAGCAGCATCAATATTTGGGTGCTTGGCAACAGGCCTGCATTTACAACAGTTGCTCATTCTGGAGTCATGCGATCACAATTTGTGATCCTCACAGTTGGCTTCTGACAAATGAGGCAAGCCGGATTCGCTTAATCACCATGATTCATTGAACAACTCAAGTGATCATAACTTTGGGCACAATTCACGTAACAGCCATGATAAATTCTGGTCCCAATTGTAGTCATAATTTGGGGACTACCGGTGTGGTCCCATTAATGTTGCCATAAAAATCTCTTTTTGGCAATAAATGTTTTGTTTACAATGTAAAAGGTAATGAGTTTGCGATCTGAAGAACTTAATTCAGAATAACTGTGTTCACACCACTCATGGTTTGCTTAATTCACATTTTAGTGAATAAATCTGTTTAGGTTGTATTGTATCAGCCCAACCATGAAAACCATGTTATCATTTACCAGGTGGAAACACAACCTAAGTGTGTCCCTTTTTCTAATGGCTGCCTACTTCACAACTTTAGTTCCTGAACTGGCTGGAAGTGTGCTGTGAGCCACGTAAGTTTAGGTGGAATAGGCTACATAAGTAGGTGTGAACACATCTATCCTCCATAAATCTACCCAGCCCCTTTTCAAAAAGAAGGTGGCACTGGTAACAGGTCTTTTAATTCGAATTTATATTTTTCTATCATTATTTCCCTTTTTAAAGAAAGGGGTTAATTTTACCTTTTCACTGCTCAGTGCCTACCGCAGAAATGGCACCAATTTGGTTGGAATGCTCAGTCTTTATCCAGATACATACACAAATTGACCAAAGCCTCACTTGATGTTTGATAGGTGAAAGAAATGTTAAAAATGTTTTTGATACCAAAAACACTATTTGTCATCTGTTATTCAATGTTGTGCTATATAAATGTCATTTCAAACCATACAAGGATTCACACTTGATTTTTTTTCAAATTTCCCAATATCCATACAAAACTGCAAGTTTTTATTTACATGAGTGTAACATGAGTGTACATGAGTGTACATAGGAACTGATGATATTGAAAATACTTTGTTTTCAACATGGACAATTTGAACGCCAACATATCCTAGTGTAGCTTATATACAACTATTCATATAAACAATTCGCTTTTAAGAAATCTGAACCCTCTTTACCAACTTACATTGAAAGGAAAGAAAACTTTAATATTGGCATGTAAAAGGAATTTGCCCGCTTTTAGATTTGCCCAATGTGAGCAATGAAGATGATTCTGTATTGAAAATACAGTATTTGCTTAATATGGACACTTGGTATATTAAAAGCAATCGTCCATATTTTGTTTATAAGCTGAAGATGAAAAACAAAGATCTGCAAATATGTTCAGTCCCACTTGGAAGTCTTTGCCATAAGTCTTTGCAAGATAATTGTACATAATTTGGCAATTCTAATTCTGAAAGTTGACACTGGTTCAAGGATGTAAGAATGCAGTTGATCATAAGCCACTCAAGAGTGTTCACATTCCATAAAACAAGCTATATTGTCAAGATGCTTCTTCAGCCTCACTTTCCTCCGTTTCCTCCTCCTCTTCCTCCTTTATCTCTTTTCCTTCATTTTCTTTTTGAAGCATCTTTAGGTATTTGCTTGCCAAGATTTTCTTTGGCACAATATCTAGAAAAGAAAATATTATTTTCATTCATTTCCTAAATGTTTCCAATCACTACAAAAGTAATTCACGCTCTGTCTCATCTACTGCAAGGGTTTCCCACTGAACTGTGGAAATAATTCTAGAGTTTGCAGAGTGAGATGGGTGGCATACACATTTGATAAATAAAAACAAATTACAAAATGTTTTTTGAGAATTTTGTGATAGCGACACAATTTGGGCATCCCACTTTTTAGCATAATAGACTTTAGGTTTGCAAGATATATTTCGTTTTTATTAGAGCCAGATTAAAAAATAATTGTGCACAATTATGACATAAGACAGAAGAAATTGCCAATAGATCCTAACATACCATGAATTCATTTGCAGGATCTACAAGACACTTTTAACTATTTCCAATTCTCAATAGTTTTAACAGTAAAGAAACAAAACATTTTATCCCCTAAAATAGTTTTTTTTTAAAGGGTTGGGATTCTTCCTGCTCAACTCCCATTATTAATATATATATATTAATAATGGGAGTTGAGCAGGAAGAATCCCAATATATCCATATATAATCCCAATATATATCCATATATAAAAACCCCAAAGCCTTAACAGTTTTCAAAGACTGAAATGGAAAAATTCCACATTCCCCTTTCTCTATTTTAGGGATTATTTCACATCAGTTAGGATATTAGCAAAGCAAAGACTGACCTGCCAGGAACTGAAAAGTGTCAGAGTTTTGTACTGCTTGTGAAAGGTGAGTATATGTCAGGGTTTTGTGCTCGTTGCCCTTGCCATGCTTGTAAGCGTAAGTAGCTAAATACTGAACAAACAGCTCCTAAAAGGAAAAAAATCAGGCTTACAGCTCAAACACATCAGAGATCACCACTATTGTTGGTTAATTACTGTTAGCTGGGGGATTCTGGGAATTAAGTTAGGTCTACGACAACTCACCACAGGGCGACTTGCCACAACGCTTGTAACAAGAGTTACACAAATATCGAGGAAATGGTGGAACAGAATCATGAAACAGAAGATGCAAAAGAAGGGACAACATGAAATGTGAATGACCAACATTTAAATAATCTTGAGATTATTTTAAATAATTGAATTGTTGAATTGTCCCACAGTGAGTCATCCTGTGGGGAGTTGGCCCCGGCAAGTGGTCCCATTCAGGTTGCGGTCCACACAGGGCGGAAAAAATAGAGTAACAGTTGGAAGGGACCGTGGAGGTCATCTAGTCCAATTCCCTGCTCAAACAGAACAGAATAACAGAATTGGAAGAGACCTTGGAGGTCTTCTAGTCCTACCCTCTGCTTAGGTAGGAAACCCTATTAAGAACTTAGAACTTTACTGTCCCTTTGAATGTACACTAATCGGCATACATTAGAAAGTTCGTTGCATTTAGTCTCTTCTTAAAAGCCTCCAGTGATGAAGCACCCATAACTTCAGGTGGCAAGGCGTTCCAGTGGTTAATTGTTCTTAGAGTCAAGGAATTTCTCCTTAATTCTAGGTTGATTAGTTTCCATCCATTGCTTCTTGTCTTAAGGCACCAAGGGGGTCTTCAAACTTGGCAGCTTTAAGACTGGTGGACTTCAACTCCCAGAATTCCTCCTCCAGTCATGTTAGCTCAGGGATTCTGGGAGTTGAAGTCCAGAAGTCTTAAACTTGCCACATTTTGAAGACCCTTGTCTTAAGGGGTCGCCTCAAAGTTTGAGCAATACTGCCCTCCAGATGTGCAGCGGGCCGGACCCCCCCACACACACATCTGGACCCTCCTCGCTTCCCCAAGGCTCCCTACCGTGGCCTTGGCGGTGAGGAAAATCGCATCCGGGTTGATGCTGGAGACTTCGGGCGAACTCTTCATTATCACCCGGATCCGCGACAAAGGCAGCGACACCAACCGATTCTCGCCTCCGCCAGAAGCTCCGCTCCACCGCGACGCCATCTTCGTTTACCTCAGCTCGGGGAAATACTTCTCCCACCCCCCGCCCCTTTTTGAGTTCTTTTGACGGCCCGAAGCGCTCGCGTGGCCTTTCGGGGTTTGTAGTTTCCGCCTGCCGCTGAGCCGCAGCCGCAGGGATGGAAAGAACTACGAGTCCCGGAAGCGCATTGGGAGAATTTAGCCGGGACTAGAACGTTGGTTGGGTTTCACGGGGGCCAATCGGAGCGCTCTGAAAGGAAGACTACGCGTCCCAGAAGGCAATTCGCTCCAAGAACAGCGGAGGCGGAGGGGCAGCTATGCCTTGTCTCGTTTAATAATCTACTTTCGTGACTTATGCCCGCCAAGCTAAAGAAAAGCCTTGACTAATTTTAAAACGAATGCCTGTGGAAATTCTTCGTCACCCATGTCTTGGTTGTCCCAAAGGTACTTTTTTTCCCCACTAGACTTTTTTTTTTCTTTGAAGACGTTTCGCTTCTCATCCAAGAAGCTTCTTCAGCTCTGGAGAATCTAATCTTTACACAGCTGAAAAAAAGCTTCTTGGATGAGAAGCGAAACGTCTTCAAAGCAAAACCAGAAAGTCCAGTTGCCTCTTGGAGGGGAAAAAAAAGCACCTTTGGGTTAAAACGAATGCAGTTGTCAGGCGGTTTGAGGAAAAAAAATTGCCAGCCGTCTTCCCGCCTCAGCCTTACGGAAGCTCCGTGGGAACAGCTGGCTGCGAGCGATGGGTGTGTAACTCGCATAACAGACATACAAATAGGCACCTCGGGAGCTTTTGTACCTAAACTAAAGCCATACATCCACTGAGCGGAAAGAGTCAAAGACTCAGGAGAGCGACCGTTGGAATCTTAACGGTTGCCCCCTAACCACCGGCCGTCGCCATAGCGACCATTCAAACGCTTACGTAGGAGCCGGATGCGCATGCGCGTCCCACCCCAGGGAAACTCGAAAGCTGGCGGCTGCGCAGTAAAACGGCCGCCCGCAACCCCCCCCCCCAACTGAAGCGACCGGCAGAGGCGGAGCCATTACGTCGCCCGGGCAGTGGTGGGTGAGCCTCTGGAGCCCCTCAGCGGGCCGGTCGGGCGGGCGAGGGCCGGGGGAAGCCGAAGAGGGAGCCGGTGCCGGGGTGGGGAGCAGCCGAGCCTCCTCTTCCCTTGGCTGGGGGTGGGGTGGAGGGGAGAGGCGGGGAAGCTCCGAAGCTTCCCCCCTTCCCGTCCCCTTTCCGGCACCTTCCAGGCATGTTTGGATTCCAATGCAAAGTTCCTCTGGGGATGATGGGAGTTGTGGTTAGCCCAAGCACACTCCGAGGGAGCCAGATCGGGATTAAAAGCCTGGCCTGTGTACCGGTTTGCCCAGTCTGGATTGAGGCAGCCTTGGCGGGGTTTTTCCAGGTGTTTTTAGGGCCAGGCCACGATCCGGAGATGATGGAGGCTGAAGTCCAAAACAAACATTGATTGATCGATTTTGCAAATTTAACCTCTTCTCTTTGGACGCTTTGGAATCGACCCCTTGCTTATTATTGCGGTGTCTTAATGTGTCTCCGTGCCTGATTTGTGCTTTTTTGGGTTTTTTTTTTTTTGCCTTATGCCTTGGCATCTCTTTTAAATGCAGGGACTCCTCGACTTCACAGTTTGTTTAGCGACTGCGCTAAGTTACCATGGCTCTGAGAAACGTGACTTATGACCGGTTTTTTTTTTCCCCATAGTTACGACGGTAGCAGTATCTCTAGGACAAAGGGGGGTCAAAGTCGATTTCATTGAGGGCCGCATCAGGGTTGTGTTTGACCTGGGTGGGGTGGGCATGACCAGGGTGGTCATGGCCAGCTTGGTGTCACTTGTGTTGGGGGCACCTGTGGCGGCCCAAGAGCTCTGCCAGCAAAAACGGACTCCCGGGCTCCGTTTTCGACTGCGACAGCTTCCTGCAACCCTCTGCTAGTGAAAACAGAACTCAGGAGGGCTGCACGTTTGTCCTCACAAGTTCTGTTTTCTCTGGCAGAGGCACTGCAGGCTGGTCCTTTGCTGTTTCCAGGATGGCAGATCTAAGCACACTGCGGGCCAGATCCGGCCCCAGGCCTTGAGTTTGACACCCCTGCCCTAGGGTCACATGATCAAAATTCGGATGCTTGGCAACTGGTTCATGTTTACGATGGTTGCTGTGTCCTGTGGGGGTCATGCAATCTGCTTTTGCCACCTTCTGACCAGCAAAGTCAATGGGGAAGCCAGGCTGACATAACAACCGGGTTAACTAACTTAACAAAGGCAATGATTCACTTAGCAAGTGTGGCAAGAAAAGTCGTAAAAATGGGCCAAACTCACTTAACAAATGTTTCACTTAGCAACATAAATTTGGGGCTCAGTTATGGGTGTAACTCAAGGACTACATGTATCATCCGTGGGTGGACAGATGCCAGTTGGAGGCATTCCTTTGGGGGCCCTAACAGTAGGATTTAAAGTAGGGCAGTGCTTTTGGTTTGAGTGGGAAGGAAAAGCATTCACCTACTCCTTCATGAAGTCCATGTTAAATCTTCCCAGAGGGAGTCTCATGTTTATCATTCAGGCCTTTTCATAAGCCTGCTCTGTATCACTTTTCCTCCTCTACCTGTTTCTTGGAAGGTACCTGTTCCTAATTCTGTGTTGTCATAATGACCAATAATTTATTCAAATTATCATCGAGATTGTCCAAAATGACCAAATAGTATGTGATGACTTGTTTGAAAACAAGGACAATTTGGCAGTTCCCTCTTGGAAAACAACCTATGGATTATTTTTTGTCTTTGTGCCTTTTATGTTGCAAGTCCCAGTGCAGAACAAAATCAAATCGGAAGTAAATTATTCATCAGAGTAAAAACGCAAGCTGTTAGATTTCTGAAAAAAATAAAATAAAGTGTACTTTTCCTCCTGTACCTGTTTCTGTAAGGTTCCTATTTCTAATTCTCTGTTGTCATTAATGACCAAAAAGGTAAAATTTAATATTTAATATAGCTCACTCTTGTACGTCTGGAACAAACAAGTAACAAACCACTTCTCTGTTATGAGGAAAACTACTTGGTTATGAAATAATAGACAATACTTGTAGCTCAGGTTTTAGATTTTGGCAGTGGTTTGCTCTCCAAGCTTGTTTCAATTTAGGTTCTGAACTTTTGGCTACCAGACTAGAGTGATGTTAGCTTTAACTAGTCTAGTTATGAAACATTTAGAAACTAAATTGAAGCAAGCTTGGAGAGCAAATCACTGCCAGAACTACATGGTTATAACTACATGAATCCACCACAAGTTCAGCTGAACTCAAGGATATTTTTATATTTTAAACCGAGTTTAAAAGAACATGGACACCATTAAAATTGATAAATGCTTGATTACATGTGAATTTACAGTTGGGCAGTAAAATTTGTGGCAATCCAGTATATATGTAAATTTACTCCATCTATACTCATTGAATTTAATAAGGAGTATTAGCCTGCAAACTGCTTTTATTAGCTTGCTGGGAAGGGTATGGGAGGAACAGAGAATGACAATTTTCTGTTGCGCACAAAAGGGAAGATATAAATTTAGATACATTGCCTGGCACATTAGGAAGAGATAACTTCATTTTTCTTCCCCTAATTTCATCATTCCCGCACATGAATACCCACATACTTTTTCTGCATAGCTCCTGGTTGTTACAGATTGCATGTAGAAAAGTACATGGAAAAACCCCAGAGGTTTACTAGATGTTTCATTTTAGTGATGTTTTTGATTTTGATTTTTAGTAAAAAAATGATTTGTAGGTAAGGCTGTATTCATGAAGTAACATGCATTGATTCATCTTACCTGCTAACTAAAATATGATTAGCTGATTTGTGGGTCTGCGTTATGTGAATCCAGTCAGTGAACTTGTTTGGTATTTGTTTCCAAACAAGGCAATTCATTTAATTCACTAATCATGATTTAATGCTGTGTGGATCAGCATTTATATATTACCAATCAAGTTGTGCTCTTTCGCTTTCTAGTCACTTTTCTGAATAGTCCATATTCTGCAACTTAAGGAGGAATATTATTTATTAGCTATTGGTGCACATTAATATGGAAGATGGAAGCTTAGATGCACCACCACATGGCATTTTATTAATAGAAATATTTATGATATATTCCAGCCTCATAAAATCCTGTCTCACATGAGAGAGCAACTTTCAAAGCTTGGATTTCTCCACATTTATTTATTATATTGGTTTGCCATCCATCTCACCATGCGATGAGATATTAAGTTAATATCTGAATGAGAAAGAATTCCTAGTATTTCCAGTAAACCAAAGCTCACTTTGCTTGCTTCAAGCTTTGGTCTACAGTTTTCTTTAATTTGCCTACATATATCATAATGGAATGATGCCCATCCAATGTATTTCACGAGATCAGTTTTAAGAGGTATGAGATTAAAAAGTGACAGTGCAAATCTATGTCCTCTACGGATGATCTAGGAATGTCTTTCGGTCCAGTCGCATTTACACTTTAAGGTGTTCTCATTATGGAGCCTTTGGTTCTCTGATGGGGTGAAATTGCTGAAAATAGGAGCATATCCTTGGATTGATGTTAACAAATGGTCGTGCCGTTATAGCAATAGCACTTAGACTTATGTACCTCTTTATAGTGCTTTATAGCCCTCTCTGAGCAGTTTACAGAGTCAGCCTCTTGCCCCCAACAATCTGAGTCCTCATTTTACCAACCTCTGAAGGATGGAAGGCTGAGTCAACCTTGAGTCCTATCAGGGATCAAACTTCTGGCTTTGGGCAGAAATAGCCTGCAATACTGCATTCTAACCACTGTGCCACCGGGCCTGTTATGAGATTAGCCATGTTTGAATTTAGAATACTGAGTTCAGTTCATCCTTATAAGATACTTGATTGTGTTTTTTCGTTTCCCATCCACTATTCTTATATTGTGTCTTTCACATTGGCCTGTTTAGAAAAACCGGGATCCTTTTTTTTTGAAGTAACTAAACTTTTTGCTCAACTCCGAGGAATCTTTTACCAAGTTTGCGGTCTTTTTGCTGAAGAGCAAAAGTATTTCAGTAAATAATACCAATATGACACAATAAAGTAAGAGCTTAGTTAACCATGATGCATCCTATCCTTCTCTGTTCCAATGGGACTAAGACTCGAATGCTGCCTACTGCTTAAGAAAATTGGAGGTTTTTATGATTTTATATAATAGGTCTAATATTTCAGAAAGGCATCACTCGTAAAATGAATACTTCTTAAGTAGAGCAATTTCCCCTTCTATGTTTTATTCAGTTTTATTTCTTCTGTGTTTTATTATGTTTGCATTAGCGTACGTAAGTTGCAAAATGAGCTTTCCGGACTACATGCAGTGTGCGGAAGATCATCAAACTTTACTAGTTGTGGTCCAGCCAGATGGGATTGTTCCCGAGGAGAGCTTTTTTAAGATCTACAAACGAATCTCAACAGTGAGTCAGATCAATGTCCGTGACTCTCAGCGAGTTCTTTATATCCGCTACAGACATCATTACCCACCAGAAAACAACGAATGGGGAGATTTTCAGACGCATCGTAAAGTTGTGGGATTAATAACCATCACGGATTGTTCCTCTGGAAAAGACTGGCCTCAAACTTTTGAAAAATTCCACCTTCAAAAAGAAATTTATGGCTCAACCCTTTATGATTCCCGACTGTTTGTCTTTGGACTTCAGGGAGAAATTGCAGAGCAAACTCGTACGGATGTGGCATTTTATCCTAGTTATGATGAATGTGAAAACGTGGAAAAGAGAATAGAAGACTTCATTGAGTCTCTTTTCATTGTATTGGAGTCGAAACGTCTTGACAGAGCTATCGATAAATCTGGAGATAAGATCCCACTTCTGTGTGTTCCTTTTGAAAAAAAAGATTTTGTTGGCCTGGATACAGACAGTAGGTAAGTAGATTCAGTTTATATACAGATCTTCTAAAAATATTTGCACCCAGGTATGGAGATGAGAAAAGACTATCCCTGAAAGAAACGGTGTAATTTTTAAAGCAAAGAATTTATAATACTCATATGCTACCAGTAATAAATTAAAGTTTTCCAACATTTTTGGTGTGTTCATTATCAGATTACATTTACTTACATTTACATCCTGCAATCAGCCACCCTTGGCAATCTACATGAGATAGCAAAAAGTGAAACACGAATCATAAGACCCCAAACCGAAATCACATTGTAACCTAAAATAAAATTACCTAATTACCTAAGACAAAAAAAATGGATAAATGATGATGTACTGATGGAATATTTGTAGTTCAAAGTTGAACCGTGGGGTCCTTGGTGCTCTTTGAGCTTGGTTTGTTTTGTTGCAGACGTTTCATGACTCAACTAGGTAACATCGGTGCTGCTGATTTCTAATGGAAAAAAGAATATATGTAGCAAATGTTGAACTGTGGAGTCCTTGATGCCCTCTGAGCTTGGTAATTTATTTATTTGTTTGTTTATTAAATTGATATGCCATCTATCTGACTATCATGTGACTCTTAGCAGGCTCTTTTTGCTTGCCTGTTTCATCACCCTACAGGCACTGATGATATTACCTTACCAGGTAATGAAATGTCAGCAAGTAATGTTGGTAAGCAAACCACAAAGCTCAGATAATACCAAAGATTATTTTTAACATCTTTCTGAAAACAAAAGGAGGAGGCTGTTGTGGGAGACTATTCCAGTGCTCTCTGGAATAGCACCCTCTTGACTTCAGCTCCGTTCATTTTTTGGGGAAGTGTGAGAAAATACAAATAAGGTCCAACTCTAATTGAAATAGGGAGTCTTGCAGGGACCCAGGTGCCAAGCCCCCCCCCCCCCCCCCCCCCCCCCCGCCCCCACCTTCTGGGTCAAAACCTTCATTTAAAAATTGTTCCCAGAAACCCATGCAGTGGACGGAGAATAGATGATCCCAGCATAAGATGCCAGTAAGCATGCAGGCCACTGTATCCTAGACCCCAATTATAGTTCGTGAAGCAATCTTGTGCAGAATCATTGTATTCTAACCAGGTGGTAATATACAATAATGCCCAAAATTGCAGAAACCTTTTGGGGAAAGTGTTTTTATGCCATCACTACCAAACAGGGAGATCTTGGTCTCATCACTCCAAATAACACTGTCCCATTGTTCCTCTGTCCAGATAACGTAGGTTTTAGCCCAGTTTAGTCTTTTCAGTCATAGTTTGAGAGATAAAAGTGGCTTTTTTCATGGAATTCTAGATTTTAGGCTAAATTCCTGCCGTCTGGGCTGAACAGTCCTTGTACTTGACTTCAAGTGCATTGCACCATTTCATCTTGTATACACCCAGATAATTTTCTTCTGTCGCGTAGGCACAGTCTCTTAATTCTTCTATCATTGCTTGCTGTTGTGCACCTGTTGCTGCCTTTACCAGTGTGGTTTTGTAGTGATTGAGTCTCCTTATACCCCTTCAAAAATTTAGAAATGCCACGTTTGGTTAGGTTTCCGCCTGTTTTTCTTCTAATTTCTTTATAACTGTAACCTTGTTCACTTAATAATACTATTTTACATCGCTTTCTGGGTGACCAGTCAACTCTTTGCACCGTTACTTTAATTTTATTACGCTTTACAAGCTCACTAAATGAAAGAACACAAAAAAACCCCAACCAACTTGATAGCAATCACATAACACACTGACAAACGTCCTCCTCTCAGTTTCAACACATAACATAAATAACTGTGATCTGATTGGCTATTGCCAAAACAAGATGACACCCGATTGGCTCTCTAAACACTCATGCTCATGGGCTACAATCAGATGAAGTTATGAGTTGCCCAGAATTGCTTAGATGAGACTGTTGGCCATACAAAGTGAAATTATTTTTATCGTATGGAAAATTGAGAGCCCAACCGAATATTGTGTTGTGTGATACAAGAATTGAAGGACAAGAGAAGGAGCGCTCAGTTTGAAGAGAGGCTTCGGGGGTCGTGATTCTTAATTTTGCTTGTGAGGCTTTGGTGAGGGATTTTGTTAAAGTGTTTTGAAAATTTATATATATAAAAGCAAAAGACCACTTACGCATCATCACAAAATCTCCAGAACTGTAAAGCCTACAAACTTAAAATTTGGCACCTATGTTCCTCTTGGCTTTTAGGTGCTCACTAAGAAAGGATTTTTCAAAATGACCATCAGAGCCTTAGTATTTCCTATATTATTATTAACACGCTCTGATGCTAAGGAATTCTACTCCCCCTCCCCACCTGAAAAGAAATCTCTTCCAAATGCAAAACACAAGCAGAGGAGTTTCAGTTTCACAGCACCAAGCAGCTTTAGTACAGAACAGTTGAGCTGAGCCATGCCCAGGCTCCTTGCTGTCTCCTTGCTTACACAACAAATACTGTTTCAGTTTCCAAACAGCCCTCAACTCTCTCAGATACTGACAGTGCGGTAGCCAGATGAATACCGATGGATGCTGGTAGGCAGAGGTAGAATCCCACCCACCCCAGATTTTCCTCCCCCCCAAATTAAGCCCGATCACATAGTTTTGTAGCGAAGCACGGGTATCCAGCTAGTTCAGCTATATGATGTCTTACTACATCACACCATACACATGTTTTATGATTTATTTTAAGTCGAAAAATTATCAGAGAAAAAGGACTTGCTTGATGAATACAGCGGCAGTATAAACACATTCTTTTTGCTAGGCAACCTGTTCTCCAAATAAATACTTTCATTTGTGGATAGATTAACATTTCAGAAACTCATCTCTTTTCATTTACGGTACAATTAAATTTGTGCTTGTTTGCCAAGAAGTGGTTCTAATCATCAACATGGAATGATTTAAATAAAGCAATTTAAATTATTTCAGTGAGCAAAAACAGAGGATTATTTAAATAATTCTAAGTAATTTGTAGCTTTTGAATGAGGATATAAATTTATAGTTGGGGGCTCACGTGAAATTAACATGCTTAAAACCAGATTATTTAATGCTCTTACTCAGCAATTCAAAGCTAGTTCAATATCCTTTTATGTGCAGTGGCTGATTAATATATTGCGGAAATACATTTTGATGATAGTAGGAGAGACTATAATTATTTTGTATCAGAATATTGATACTGAATAATGCATATTGTGATACATGCAGGCAATAAAAGCTGTCCAGCTCCAAAAGTAATGATATTTGTTTGATTGGAATATGTGAAATATGTGAAAATTATTCCCATATTACCAAGGATTTGCAATCTATAATTTATATAAGTAGGATGAGAAGCATCCTTTGATGCATTTATAACATTAAATGTGATTAAAATCTTATGTATACAAGTGAGTATTAAATCTCCACAGTTTGCAATGACCTAGGTCAGTCGTAATGTTAAGCCATAATATAATTTGGCATTTTCTAATCTGCTTTCCCATCCTCTCTATTTTGATTACCTTGATTGGTTTCTTTCTTCTTTGACTGGTTGCCCATTGCACTAAGGCAAAAATAAATTTGCATTATTTTGAGCATAAATGTCATTGATATCATGAATATATCCTTCTCTGCACAAAAGGATATTATGTAAGTGTTCTGTGTTTGCTTAAATTTAGTAGTCTTGTATGGATTCAGTTTGTTTCTATTTACTATACTGCTCTGCAACTAAGAGCAAGCAGCTTCTGAGAGCTTATTCTAAAGATTGAATGCTTACTTAACCTCTGTAGAGTGGATCTAACCACTGAGAAAAGTTGGAGCTGAGACTGTTGTGATAGAAATAGAAATAAATAATAGTATTTATGCACATAGCTATAGTATCTATAGCAGTGATGGCTAACCTTTTCAGCTTGGTGTGTCGAAAATTGGGAAAAAGTGTAGCCTTCCTCGGGTCGTGTGTCACTTCAAGAAATATCAATAATTTGGTAATATTTGCAGCCCTAATAAAGAAAGAGTTATATTTTTAATATATTTATTATATTTATTAGTAAATATAATAGGTATTTATTAGTAAATAAATATATTTATTATATTTATTAGTTCAAAAAGCTAAAAGTTTTGGAGATTTTTTTGGAGGGTTTGCATGGTGCTCTGTGAGGATGGTGGGAAGCAAGAACTGCAAGAGCTGCTATGGAGGCAATTAAAGCTGAGAGGAGCTGGAGAGGGGCTGAATGCTGCAGACTAGACATCCAAGCGTTTTACAGTGGGAGAGAAGAAGGGAGAGCCACAAAGACAGAAATGCAGATTTTAGTATTAATTGCACTTACAGGACAGCCACCCGATGATGCTTATCGTGAGCACTGTGTCTGGTTGTTGTGGTGCAGTCCTCCTGCGATGTTTATGACGGACTGGGCTGGGGTGATCACACAGGGCTGTGAAACTCTTCTCCCTGGTCTCAGGACTGCAGGTGCAGGATGTGGGGATCGGAAGGCCACCTTACAGAGCTGTGAACCTCATGGATCTCCTTTCCTCCTGTAGCGTTCCTGAGGTAATGAAACTGACAAACCTCAGTTTATGGCGGTTAAAACTGGTTCTCTGCTGCAAAGATCTCGCGGCAGCGGCGACACCACGCCTCCACGCAACAAGCAGGGAGCAGGGATTGGAGCAGAGCACAGGCAGCCTCTAAATGTGCAGGTTTTCCCCACACCAACAGGCGTGTCAGTCAAAGTGCTTCGGCGTGTCATGAGTGACACGCGTGTCATAGGTTAGCCATCACTGATCTATAGCTGTGTGCAACTATGCATTCTTTCTACCTCAGTGTGTAACACTGGATAAATTGTCTGTTTTAATCCAAGAAGTTAATAGACTTTAAGACATTGTATTTCTTTTTTTCTTATTATAAAGTTTTATTATTTTTTAAGACAAACAAAACATAAAAACATCCAGCCATCTTCCATATATATACATACAGTGTGTCGGTTGGTTTACAAATCGTTTTGTGCTTCCACTTCATAGTCTTCAATTACAATTACATTGTATATATTCTCATATTGTCAATCAAATATTCTTAAATACATTAATATCATTATTAATCAATCATTTTGACTATACTATTATTCATTCATGTTTTACAAGATAATCCATATTTTATTTAATTCGATTTGTGACCGTTCATATTGTCATCTCAGATCTATCCTACAATCATTTTGTAGATATAATTAAAAAAAATAATACATTTTTAAGACACTGTATTTCTATGCAGTATTTCCTTTTAAAATATTTTGAATTCTAACAGTTCTCTTTTCAATAAGTGTGAACATGTGCATATGCCTGTCTATTTATTTATTTAGCTCTGTACTTCGAATTTGAGAACAATACAGCATACACTAAAGCAGCTCTCAGGATTGTGCAGTTTCCCCCTGTTTGGTTTAAAATGTTGCTGATAGTTGTGTGCACGCTGTATGCTTCCAAGTATTTTCATCCCTTTGAATCCAGAAACCTAGTGTTTATGCTTGCAGTTCTTGCTCAGAAACACAGAATTTAAAGCTGAGTCCATCTCTACAAAAATCCTGAAATGTATGCTTTCTGACCAATACTCTTTTCTTTCTCACTTCAAAGGTACGTTCTTATTGATGATACTGCCCTGAATACAAACAATAATAAAATTAGTTTTGTGAGGATTTCACACTAGGTCTCATCTCTCCAACAGTATTATTCCATACTTCAAAATAAACTTTTTGAAATCAGTGGGGGTTTTTGAGAGCAGTGTTACGATATGATGGATATTGTTGTGGGCTTCATTTTTAAAGCATTTCTTGGCCTCCCACTGTCCATGGTGCTGAAGTAGAACAATCTTCAACAGGCCACTTTTTCATTTCTGTTGAGACGGCTTAGAGCAGATTGCACATTTTTTGGTGAATGTACTCTATTTTCATTCATAGATAAATCATCATAGACAATTCTACAAGATTGCTTCCGGGTTAGATTAAATGAACTAGCAATAGCTTTAATTGTGTTTCTAAAGAAAAGTGAAGGTGGGGATTTAGTTCATTTCTAGGAAACACGAACACTCAAAAGATGCAATGTAGTTTACGCTCAGCAACAGTGTGAAAACTGAATTGTTACCAATATTTCATTGTCAGTACCAACATTCTCGATTAGGAGATCTGGCTCTTCCTTTCTTAATTACTGTAACAGAAATTAGGTATTTTTTCTATTTTCCATGATATAAAAGGGCTGGACTAAAAAAAGAAGCACTGAGGCACTGATCATAGCAGCACAAGAACAAGCACTAAGCTTCAGATCCATCGAAGCAGGGTCTACCACACTAGACAGGACCCAAAGTATAGGCTGTGCAAAGTGGCCTCAGAGACGGCCCAGTACATAATGACAGGGTGTAAGATGCAAGCAGGAACAGTATACACTGAATGGCACAACCAAGAAACTGGTATGCTGTACAGGAGCATCTGTCCAGAATATGGAACTAGACTTAAGTCTAGATGGGAGATCCTACAAAGCATTGTGGGGAATAACTATGGAGATTCTCCAGTCGTCCAGGTCATGGTTGTCCCGGAGGTGCTTTTTCAAAAGGTAACTGGACCTTCTTGTTTTTCCCTTGAAGTTCCGAACTGATCTGAACTGAAGAAGTTAGAATAGAATAGAATAGAATAGAATAGAATAGAATAGAATAGAATAGAATAGAATAGAATAGAATAGAATAACAGAGTTGGAAGGGACCTTGGAGGTCTTCTAGTCCAACTCCCTATAGCATTTCAGACAAATGTTGTCCAATCTCTTCTTTAAAACTTCCAGTGTTGGAGAATTCACAACTTCTGGAAGCAAGTTGTTCCACTGGTTAATTTTTTTCACTGTCAGGGAAATTCCTCCTTAGTTCTGGGTTGCTTCTCTCCTTGATTAGTTTCCATGCATTGCTTCTTGTGTTGCCTTCAAGTGCTTTGGAGAATAGCTTGACCCCCGCTTTGTGGCAACCCCTGAGATATCGGAACACTGCCATCATGTCACCCCTAGTCCTTCTTTTCTTGGATGAGAAGCAAAATGTCTTCAAGGAAAAAAACAAAGTCCAGTTGCCTTTTGAAAAAGCACCTTTGGGATTGTGGAGAATAAGAAAGCTAAGATCCTATGGGATTTCCAGATCCAGGCAGATAATGGCCAATCAACCGGCATCGTAATAGGTAAAGACCAGAAGACATAGTGATAGAAGCAGCAGTATTAAGTGACAGTGGAATCAGGAAGAAGGAGTATGAGAAGCTGGAGAAATACCAGGGCCCGAAGAATAACTAGAGGAGATGTGGAAAAGCAAGGCCAAAGGAGTTCCAATGGTGGTAGGAGCATTCTGGGCTTTGCCTTCTAAGCAGGGAGAGTAGCTCCAACAGAAATGACATCCAGGCCTGAGGTTCTGTTGGAGGATCTGAGATTGAAGAAAACACATGCTATCCGTTAAGGGTGAGAAGGGAATTATTTTTTTATCTATCATTAGTATGTTATCTAAGATGACATACTAATTACTAATATTGTTGGAAACACAATGTATGGAGAACAATTTCATATCCCTTGCAGGGTACAAAATACACTATCATACTTGGTGATACAGCACCAGTCATTGCTTTTGAGACTCCACATCACGATAAAAAATAATCGAACAACATCTCCAGGACATGATTGAATACAATGTGTTATTAAATAAACTTTGTTAGATCTGTCTATATGTGGCTATTCGATTTTTTTCGATTCCTGTATGTCTCTAATTTTGTTCTGTTCCTTCCTTTCTCGTTTCTTGCTTTTTTTTCCTCTCATACTGCCCTGTGAGTGTGTTTTTGGGTCTCAAAAGGTAGGCCTTTGATCACATTGTATTGTTTTAAACTAGCTAGTTTCTGTATGCTGCCTTCTTATTTTGCCATCACTGAATAATGTAACGTTGCATTTGTGTGTCTTTCTATAATATGACAATTTTATTTACATGACAACGGATTGCTGCTGCCTGAATTTCCATTGTGGTTTTCATTCTTTTGGCATTTGGCAACTGTTTTTTGACAGTACTTTTTCGTCACTTATTTGCCTTGTTGAGTTGGAGATTCAAATGTAGTAAAGCAATGTATCTTTGGATACTTGCTGGTTTTGCATTTATTTTGTTTCCCGTTTTCAAATTTTACAACAAATTTAAGTTTCTGCTTGGTCACTTTCAAACTGAAAAGATTACTTCAGCTTAGAGTAAACGTTGCCGGCTTTCCGATGCCTGAGCGACGTTACAGCTGTCAGTCATTTAGCTAAGCATGTTATATCTTACCTTGAATTTAGTGGGCATTTTGTTTTGTAATTTTTGATACACAGATCTTCACTAATTCATTTTTGCATGCATTTTTTTTCTTTGTGAATCTTTGACGATGTGATGACGTTGAATGACTTCCCGATTGTTCAATTTAATACTTATCTCTCATTCCAGTTGATGGAATGATTGATACATATTAAAAAATTCTGGCTATTGTAAAAGATCACACCAGCCCATTAAGGAAATTTGCTGCATTTGACTTTGTATTTATACTTCTATGTATGGAGAACAATTTCATATCCCTTGCAGGGTACAAAATGCACTATCATACATGGCTGCTTCAGATATAATGCCAAACAATGGGAGTTAATTTCTGGCTTGCATTTGCCTTCATCTTTTTCCATTCTATTGATTTTTTTTTTCATCGTAAGCTTATGTATAGCAAGCTACTAACTGTGTCAGTAATGCAGGAGATCAATAGCCCACAGCCGATTCAGAAGCTTTTTTTCATACATAGAAGATGAAACATCAGATAAAATCACGGCCCCGAATATTGGGTCATTGGTTTGTCTAGAAGTTCAGATACTGCTTCCATAAAAAAAGAGCTGTTCACAGGATTGGCTTTGCATGTATTCAGGAGATATACCTTCATGAATAGTAAATAATTTCCAAATAAATCCCTGTTACTGATTGGATATTTTATTTCGACCTGCATTTTTTTAATATAATTTGGTGGGATTTTGGCTTCTCTTTCTCATCTGGGGAAAAGAAATTCTTCAAAATAATTGAAGTCTGTGCTTTCTTTGTTTTCAATTGATTGGGTTTTGTTCCAGCCTGTTCACTCTCATCCTGTGCTATGGGTGAACAGGAATCCTTATCCCGTAATTCCTTTAGGGGAGGCATAAACACAACTCATAATTTTCTTGAAAAACATTGGAAATCATGACCAAAATGTGATTTCTAATTCTGGCTTGGTATGGAAGAAGAGTCAGGTTGGTGTAATGGTTAAGGTGCTGGCCCAGAAATCAGGGAACTATGAGTTCTACCCCTGATTTAGGCATGAAAGTCGGATGGGTGGCTTTGAGTTTAATTCCTCTCTTTCAGCCCAGCTCACATCAAAAAGTTATTGTGGGGAAAACAGAGAAAAGAGTCTTATGTACATTCGCTGCCCTGAGTTATTTATAAAATAATAAATGCAGGAGAAAAATAATCTAATAAATCAAAGAAGAAACTAGAAGTGTAAGGCTCACTTGTATAATTGCCAACTACCGTTTTGTCATCTGGACCCAGATCATTGCATGTTTTTCTAGTTCTGTGTTTATTCTGCCTTGAACAAGAATTCGTTCACCCTATGTGCTTTTTATATACCCTCAATTATCTGCTCCTCTTTATTTAGTGCTTATTCAGATAAAATCCTTTTTTTTTTTTTACAGTCCATGCTTTTTGGTCTTGGATTTTATTATATTATTATAATTATATAATATAATATATGTTTAAACCATCCTTCAGCTGGAGTTGTCTGTATCAAAATGTGTGTGTGTGTTTGTGTGTATATTTATTTCTCACCTTAAATTTTACATTGAAGAGGAATTGCTTGATTAATGTGCTATAATGTTATTTTTGATTGCTAACCATGTAGATACACCTATCTGTAATCTTTCTAATCTTATCTGTGGTGCACTTATCTGTGGTGCACTCATGGTAACTCCGTCCATCTACCTTTCTATTGGTCGGAATAACAAAACAAACAGGATGATGAGGAAAGAGGAAAAAAATAGGATATTCAATTCCAGTTCTCATTCTAGATGGGTTATCCTCTGAGTAGAAAGGCAGGATAAAAATTAGATAACAGCAACAACTAAGTTGTAAAGAAACATTTCTGGGAACGATTCTGCTACACGGAGCTTGTCTTTTAGCTGAGCAGATGGAACCTCAGCTCAGCATTGATACTCAGCTATAACTGAAGAGTTTTAAGAAGGTCCATAGTGTAATTTGATTCATTCAGGCTTACCTCTGATTTTTTAAAAATTAAGATTTACTTTATACACACACACACACACACACACACACACACACTATGTGGTGGTAACTTAATTTCTGTCTGAATGGCTTGGAGTTGTAAAATGATCAGATTTGCCAAGGACACTATTAGTGGAGCTTTATAACTACAGAACTGAAAAGTATATTGTTTCCTTTCTTTGAGCAGCAAAAACTAATAATATTATACCACCGACAAGAAGAATTTGCTGACCCGACTTAATTCACTAAAGTTTTTAGTGAAAGTATTCTTTATCTTAGTTATCTTCTTAACAGATAATAATGCATGCACATTCATTTTTTTCTTTTAGTTCAAAACTCCATTAAGGGAGAAATAAGAATGACAATAACAACTGAGCTATTAAGACAAGAAATGAAAGGAAGTTTCTGAAGCAATATATATTTAATCAAACCATTCAACCGTTTAATAAGAGTTTGTCTGTTTTGACTCGTGACAGATCTGCAAGGATTCAAGAGTTCCTTCTCAGATCTTTTGATCTGCTTTCACCTGCAGATATTGGGAATCTGAAGATAATAATAATAATATGGAAATGTGTCTTAAAAGTAATCTAAAATACAGCCCCATAAAGAAACCACCCTTCTTTTGCTAGTAAAAAAAACCCTACCAAAAACATATTTAGCATTTTAAAACTTAACGGCATTTCTTACTGCTGACCACGATAGACAAGCTGATGAAGTATGAGCATATGCAAATTTTAAAAAAATGAAAATGTGTTTTGTATCTTGTACTACTGTATATTGGTTTTTGTAAAAGGCAAGTGTATCCAGCATGATTGCCTTTGTAAACTAAAAGGAGATAGAAATATTTGCTTTATATTTATCTATATATATAAAAGCGAAATATCACTCAAGCATCATCACAAAATCTCCAGAACTGTAAAGCCTACAAACTTGAAATTTGTAAAGCCTACAAACTTGAAATGTTCCTGTTGGCTTCTAGGTGCTCACTAAGAAAGGATTTTTCAAAATGACCATCAGAGCATTAGTATTTTGTATATTATTATTAACACGCTCTGATGCTAAGGAGTTCTACTCCCCACCTGAAAATAAATCTGTTTCAAATGCAAAACACAAGCAGAGGAGAGGAGTTTCAGTTTTAGTTTCACAGCACCAAGCAGCTTTAGTACAGAACAGTTGAACTAAGCCACGCCCAGGCTCCTTGCTGTCTCCTTGCTCACACAGCAAATACTGTTTCAGTTTCCAAACAGCCCTCAACTCTCTCACACACAGTCAGATGGATACTGGTAAGCAGAGGCAGAATTTTTTTCCCCTTATTTTCCTCCCCAAAAACTAAACCTGACCACATTTTGTAGCAAAGCACGGGTATCAAGCTATTTTGAATATGTAAGAAGCCACAGTAAATCTTGATGATAAAAATAATGTTACATTATGTTGTGTTCCATTATGTTAATGTATCTTTATGTCATAATTGTCAGTTTCTGATATTAAAGTTTATAGGAACAAGAGTTTTAGTAATCTGTAGATATATTTATCTATAAACTACTAAAACTCTTGTTCCTATAAACTTTAATTGAGCAAAATAGTACATCATAGGACAAAATTTGCAGAATGCATTAAAAATTCACGGCCCACGATTCTGTGGAATTGAAATTTGGCAAATTCTATAAAAAATGTATGACATAAGCCTTATCATAAAGAAGTTTATGACATGAAAAGTGTTATAAACATTTCCTGTGCTGACATCTCACCGTGCTCTATACAGTTCAATGCGGGCTAAACAGTTTATGACATAATACAGAATGTCATAAACATTTCCAGTGCTGAAGTTTGTCTGTGCTACATAGACACTTCAACGTGGGCTGAACACTTTACGACATAATACAAAATGTCATAAACATTTCCTCTGCCGATATTTCATTGTGCTAGATCAACCTGGGTTATTTTCAAGGCAGATACATCTCTGAACATATCACAACCTTTCCAGGGAATATAGTATATTAAAAGCTCTGTCATTCTTGAATACCTTGAGGAATCTGGTAAGGAAATATTTCTGAAAGGAAAACCCAGTGGCTCACATCTGTCCCAAAGGTGCCTGTGATAAATATAATTAATCCATTTGGGGTACAATATTTTATTCTACTTTGTTCACCTGCTAGATAAATGCAATAAAAGTGCAATGTTATTGTATGAGTGTAGATATACTTATAGTTACTTTTCTCTCATATTTTTGCAATATTTCTGTGTTAGTGATTTCCCCCCCAACCCATAAAAACTTGTAATATGAATTGTCAATGGAAGTCGGTAATAAAATTGAAATTTCAAACAGGACAATCATTCCAGTGAGAGGAAATCAAATGTGCCATAAAATGTGTAATGAACCTATTCATAAAGATAATTAGTTTTTTTTAGAAAATAATTTTTCTCATTTATAGGCAAATAACGCCATCAAGTTTGTAGAAATTATCTTGCCATTTTCAAATGCCTCACATAATCTGAAGATGTGGAATTAAGTTTTAGTTCATAATCGAATGATACAACATCGTATGAATCATTTAAATACTGACAGTGCATGAAAGAGGCTTCCCTAAGAATGACATGTCATTGGCCACTCTCAAAAGATTGCAAACATTAAGCTGTTTTGCCCTTAGAAGGTGTAATTAAAAAAAAATATCAATATGGAACATCTACCTGCTACTAAGCTTGGAATTCATATTGAGTCCATCCTAAATTATTTTAAGTTGCTCTTCCTAGTCTTTATATGATACTTGTGTTTGCCAAACTTACTGTGTTCCTTAATGAGTTAATAAAAAGAAAAGGTTCACCCAATTCTATGGCTAAAAAGGTATATGTTGAACTTTTAGACAAATGTGCTGAGAAAACCATTGACAGTATTCTGCGTTCATGCCGCAGGTTTATTTCCAAGGATACAAAATCTTTATTTTCTGATGTTGAGTATCTTTGTTCCTATTGCATCCCCTTCAGCAAGGTTCCCCAATTCCTGGGCCACGAACCGGTACCGTTCTGTGGCCTGTTAGGAACGAGAGCCACAGGTTGAAGGTTAGGAACCACGCAAGCGAAACTGCATATGCGTGGGATCTAGGTTGTGCACTCCCGCTTCCCGGGTCCGTGGAAAAATTGTCTTCCATGAAACCGGACCCTGGTGCCAAAAAGGTTGGGATTGCTACCCTATAGTGAGTATTCCGATAGCTGGGAATAGGCTTCTTAGCTCTTGGTGAGGACCATTGATTGCTTGTCAATGAGATGCAAACTTAAGGAGAAGACTAAAGCCAAAAAAAAAAAAGGCACTATCTTTTAGAATAACACAGTTCAACTAATTCTGCACTGTTTGTTTTTTGTATCCCAGACATTATAAAAAGCGATGTCAGGGTCGTATGCGGAAACATGTTGGGGACCTTTGTCTACAAGCCGGGATGTTGCAAGATTCTCTTGTTCACTATCACATGGCTGTGGAACTCCTCCGTTCTGTAAATGACTTTTTGTGGCTGGGAGGTAAGGATGATAGTGTTGGAACTAAAACATAATTGCGTTTAAAAGGCTTTGAGACATGACCTCTGAGATATTATCACGTTATTTGATTCCTATATTTTGTTGGAAGATGGTTTTGTGACTAAACGTGTACATTATTAGCCACCCAGAGCTGCTGCATATATGGGTGGCATAGAAATTTAATAAAGAAATAAAATAAATTATTAATAAACAACCATAATAACAGGTCACAATACAATAAACATGGCTCTAAAATTTACAGTAATTTGTGAATCTTTTTATAATTCCCCAAGGCATGTCACAACTTTTGAGGCCCCCTCCTGTTTGGAAATTGAAAGTTGAAACATTGGACGTGCCTTACCTGAGAGAATGCGAACCGTTCTGGAAAATAGTAGAGAACACGCGTTTCCATGAACAGACGTTATGGTGTTCTCTAGGATTTTGGACTACGAAACATGGAATCCCACACAGGCAGTCCTTGGTTATTGACCACTCAATCAGCAACTGTTCAAAATTGCAACGGCGTTGCCTAGTCCTTGGACATCTCAGCATCCCCATGGTCATGTTCTTGCGATCCAGTTGCTTGGTACCTGGCTTACACTTAACGACAGTGGAAACATCCTGAGGCCATGCACTTGCCACTTGGGCAGCCTTTCCTGCTGGCTTCCCACAAGTAACATCGATGAGTAAGCCAGCAGGAAAGCTTGCAATTTGCTGCAGAAAGTTGCCCCCGTATCCCTCTGTGTTTTTCTCCCGAGGAGCCTGGCTACAGAGAACCAGATCCCAGGGATCTCATGCTCCGTAGGGTGCATTCCAGTGGTGGGGCACGATTTTTTTCTACTACCAGTTCTGTGGGTGTGGCTTAGTGGGCATAGCGGGGGAAGGATACTGTAAAATCTGTAAAAATTAGAAGGTGGTATTTGCAGATTCTCTGAACCACGCAAAATTTCCG
This sequence comes from Pseudonaja textilis, assembly GCF_900518735.1. Next base: position 631,670 of record NW_020769389.1, on the reverse strand, counting down.
CTACCGGTTCTCCAGAACTGGTCAGAACCTGCTGAAGACCACCTCTGGTGCATTCTCATGCCTGCCTGCCTGCCTGCCTACCCAGCCGCTTTCTTGTGCATCCTTCAGCCGTCGCCCTCTGGCCCAACGACCCTTGTGCAGTGCCATCCCTAACCACGTATGTAGAGTGCCACAACAACCATTTGCAGATTGTCCTGCCTTACCCTGGAGTAGCCACTTCTGGTGGCTGTCCTTGCATAGCACCTCAGCAACCCCACATCTGCCTGCTTGTTTTGGTAGCTGTCGGAAGTTGCAAGGACGTCCTCGCTTAACGATCCGTGATCCTCCCTTTAACAAAACTGCTGAGATGGCTGTTGCTCAGGGGTGTCAAATTTGATTTCATTGAGGGCTGCATCAGGGTTATGTTTGACCTCGGGGCGGGGGGGAAGGACAACGCATGGCCAGGATGGACGTGACCATTCAACATCACTCCTGTCGGTGAGGCCTGTGGGAGCTTGAGCGCTCTGCCAGCCATAACGGGCCCTCGTGAGCTCCGTTTTCGGCAGCAACAGCCTCCTGCAACCGTCTGCCAAGCGAAAATGGAGCTGCATTTTTGCTAGCAGAGCCACTGCAGGCCAGTCCTTCACTGTTTCCAGGGCGGCACCGCAGGCCAGATCTAAGTGCCCCATGGCCTGGATCCGGCCCACGGGCCTTGAGTTTGACATCTCTGCTGTTGCTAAACAGTGTGGTCTCATGACATGGCACCGCGTCAGTTAGTGATGGAAATTCATAAAGTTGACCCCATTTGTCAATGCCATTGTAAAGCAAGGACTACCCGTAATATATGGGATAGAAATCCAAGCATCGTTTCTTCGGGTAAAAAACATGCTGAAATAAAACTTGAGACGATTGAGTTTGCGGGAAATACTATTAATGTGACAGCAAAACTTTGTCCAAATTATTTTACATATTCACTGTAAAAAGGGGGTTTCCTCTGTTCTTGGCCTGATGATTAGCTCTTTCCTAAGCATAGATAACTGCCATGCCCAGCTTCCTATAGAAGAAAAGCCAAATATTACGATTCTTTGTAAATGCTTTTACTATTCTTTGTATGCAAACCACTTTTGTGCCTTTTTGTATACCTTGTATTTAACGTACTTTATTAGATGTATTATTGTATTAAAGGAAATGTATTTATTACATGAATAGGCTGTGATAAAACTGCCATTAAAAGAGCTGTTTTCATCTATAGCTGCTCTTGAAGGACTATGCTCAGCCTCTGTCATCTATCACTATCCTGGAGGCACTGGAGGTAAAACTGGGTCCCGCAGGGCACAAGGAGGTTCACTTTCTGCAGAGGCAGGTAACAGGCATAGACCTGGTAAGCAAAAACTTGTGTAGTTGTTTTTTAAATTGAGATGACATTTTTTTTTTTTGGTCAAGTACGTGTGTCAGCAACCCGCAGCTCTGGAGCCGCATGCAGCTCTTTGGGCCCTCTGTTGTGGCTCTCTGTTGGTTGATCTTACCATAGGCTGGCCTCGCCCCT
>NW_020769389.1:567118-623105 GCF_900518735.1 Pseudonaja textilis | reverse complement strand
GGAAGGAGAAAGATGGGAAGGGAGAGGAGGGGAAGGGAAGGAGGAGGGAGGGAGGGAGGGAGAAGGGGAAGGGAAGGGAAGGAGAAAGAAGAAAGATAGGGAGGAAGGGAGGGAGGAAGGGAAGGGAAGGAGAAGGAAGGAAGGAGAAAGATGGGAAGGAAGGGAGGGAGGAGGGGAAGGGAAGAAGGAGGGAGGGAGGAGGGGAAGGAAAAAGAAGAAAGGGAGGGAGGGAAGAGGGGAAGGGAAGGAGAAGGAAGGAAGGAATTGAATTTGACTCATTTCCTGTGTCGTTCCACTTAGTAGAATTACTAGGTATTATTCAAGTGGCATAAAAAATAAGAGGATAGTTTCATAATTTGTGGCTCTTTATATATCCACGTATGCAACCATATGGTTTGGTTAACGATAATAACCCTGTTTTAGCCCTGGTTACATTTCAGCAAAATATATTCTTACTGAGTTGTAGAACAACATAGCTCGATCTGTTATACCAAAAGGGGCCCTAGGATTCTCCTACCGAAATACATTGTATTAATCCCTTATGTATGTCTTATAGTATAAGAATGCTGGCGTTATTGAGCTGGAAGCTTGTGTGAAGGCGGTGAGAGTGCTTGCAATACAGAAAAGAAGCATGGAAGCTTCTGAATTCCTCCAAAATGCCGTGTATATTAACCTTCGTCAGGTGAGAACACACTTTCCTTTAAACTAGGAATCAATTTCTCTATCAGTCTTTGGACTATTTTTAAGAGCAGAAGAACCCTAATAATTTTCACCAAATGCCTGTCTAATTCTGTGCCTTGTTTTCCCACAGTGAGGAACTTGATGCTTGCAAAAAGCCATTCTGTAAAAATAATATCTGACTTTTCATAAATAGTACTAAACCACATTCTCTATTTAGATGTCCATTCTCTTTTGTTACTTTGCATGTACAGTAAGTTATTCCTCAAATGTAAAAGCTTAACTAGAAAGACGCTGTTTCTTATGGATTGAAAGTATTAGCATTTTAGATATACATTATTTCTTATAAAGCTTTCATATTTCCTTGTATAGATAATGGAGAAAATGCCTTTTTTCATTATATATTCCTATATATTCCATAAAATGCAGATAGACAACAAGCTGTTTTCCTATTGGCACTTAGCTTGTTGTTCACCAAATTTCCTGTCCACAAAACATCTTTTAAAAAATATTTTAATTTTTTTTTAAATTAGAAGGAAGTTGGCCACTGCAAATTTCTCCAATTATTCTTCCTTCGTGTACATTCAGCTTTGTTAGCAACATACTACTGATTTGTTTTATAAAAAAATTCATTAGAGTCTTTTGGTATACTTGAACAAAATTTGCAGCAGACTTTACATTCATATATTAACATTACACTAGGGGTCAGCAGTGTTGCATCATAAAAATGATTAATGCTCTGATTGGATTACATTAAAATATTGTTTAATAGACTTTTAAATTATCTAAATACAGTGCTTTGCTGGGGGGGGCTTGCTCTCTTTTGCAGAGTTATTTCTGTCTTTAACTGGAATAGTTACATGACAAAAATAGACTAACGGAATCGTAGAGTCCAACTCCTGCTCAGTGCAGGAATTCAAATTAAAGCAGATGGCAGTCCAATCTCTGCTTTAACGGACTGAGCGAAGGAAAGCCTGTTGGGTTTAGAGGCACCCAATCTCTGGTTAAGGGGGTTTCATACAATAAGGATACTGCTGGGTTGGTTGCCGTTGAAATTAAATCTTGTCTTTTGGGAACTTGTAATATTTTGATACCTAGCAAGATATTTTGTACTCCCTGAACAACTGCGGTAAGCAAGAACAACTATCTGCTGAATAGCTGATGATGCATAAAATTTTAAATCTGTAGGAAAACAAAATAACATAATCCTCCTCCTCCTCCTCCTCCTCCTCCTCCTCCCATTTTCTGGGAATTTCTGATTGGGGCTTCCATTTTACCTTAGTCATAAGATACCTTTCAGTCTTCCATTTAACTAAGGCATATTTTGCTTCCATTTCAAGATGGATTTCTTTGTCACTTAGTACAGGGCGTGTGAGTATTTCAGTGCACAAAAGAACATGCTATTTTATTTTCAAAGAGCTAATTGGTTTTGTAAGATAGGTTACACTTATGACTATACACCATTGTTGTATTGAGAAATAGTTAATACCCTTACAGTTTTATGGATGGGCTAGGCAGCGGCACAGATCTTAAAACACACTCCAAAAACCCCCCAATACTGATCTGATTAGAGATGGAATTCAGCCTGAATATTTCCCTGGAACGTTCCACAAAACGCTAGCAGAATATTAAAGTATGTTCATCTGGCATTAAAATACGCAGGTAACTTTCCTATACTAATTACAGTTAGGTTTGATGAAATGGTCTCCCAGCTGCTTATATAACAGGTGTTCAGAATCCAGCAGCAAGTTCCGCCTTTTTTTCTTTTTCTTTTAGCGATGTAACTAAGTTACATTAGCTGCTGTATGGACTTCAGATAAATGCAGAGGTGGGCTTCAAAAAATTTAACAACAGGTTCTCTGCCTGGTTGCTGGGTGGGCGTGGCCACGGTGGGCGTGGCTTAGTGGGCCTCCTGTACCACAGTGGTGGGGAGGGGCGTTTTTGCCTTCCTCGGGCTCTGGAAGGTTTTCTTAAGCCTCCGAGAGGGTGAAAACAGCCTCCCCAGGCTCCGGAGGCTCTCTGGAAATTCCAGGAGGCCTGTTTTTCGCACTTACCTGCATCCAAAATGGGCCGAGTGGAGATTTCTGGGAGGGGTGGGGTGGGCGGAGCCATCCAGGAGTGGGATTTGGCGGTTCTCTGAACTGTGCAGAATCTTATTTAGAGGATCTCTTGGACCCCTGCAAAACCCTAGCACCCCACCCCTGGATAAATGTTTTCCACTTCTCTTTTTCTTCCACTGCACTCACACATCCCTAAGCAATTTAGAAGTCAAATGATCAAACTATCAACCTTGTAACAATTCTCCCAAAATGAGTAAAATATTACAATAGCTCCCTAATGAGTGGATGTGAAGTGAAACGCCGATCTTAAGTTTTCAGGCAACCTATGTGAAAAGTCTCGTTTTAAACGCTTTCTAAAAAGTAATCATAGTAAGGTTAGTCTGGTCTCCAGCAGTGGGCGGCATATGTCAGAGAGTCGGCAGCAATGGAGAACTGTGGCTTGCCTTAAACCACAATGCTTTGTTTGGTAACAGAGATTTAATATGATTTATCATTGCAGTTACTTACACTTTAGAGGAGGCAAACTGTGGGTTTTTTTTTAGGGTACAGTGAGAAAATATCTGAAGTGGAAATGTCTGCCCAACATTCATACATCACTTTTTAAAATGTTTGCTGAGTAAAATTTTATTTCCTTTTGCCATCTGTCTGTCTGTCTATCTAAATTCTCTCCCATCTGTTTCTAGCTATCTGTCTGTCTGTCTTGATTCTTGACGAATGTATCTTTTCTTTTATGTATACTGAGAGAATTTGCACCAAGACAAATTCCTTGTGTGTCCAATCTCACTTGGCCAATAAAGAATTCTATTCTATTGTATCTGCCTACCTACCTACCTACCTACACACACACACACTTTCAGAGCTTATTTATTTGCCTTTTTTGCACCTACTTTGCTTATGGCAACTTTGGTTATTAAAATTCTTTTTAAATCAATTGTTCTTCCCACCCTTTAAAATAATACCAGCTTTCCGAAGAAGAAAAAATCCAGCGCTACAGCATTCTTTCTGAGCTCTACGAGCGAATTGGATTTCATCGCAAATCAGCTTTTTTCAAACGAGTGGCCGCCATGCAGTGTGTAGCCCCAAGCATTGTAGAACCTGGTTGGAGAGCCTGCTACAAACTCCTTCTGGAAACACTTCCTGGTTATAGCCTATCTTTGGATCCTAAAGATTTCAGCAAAGGTACCAAATTTGGCTTAGAGAGAAGCAAGCCAACAAGCATAACATTTCCTATTTTTGCTTTTATGTAATAAAGCCAAATGCATGAGGATAAAAAATAAATAAATAAGTAAACTAAAGTTGCCCACAGGTGCTTTTTCAAGAGGCAACTGGACATTCTGGTTTTTCTTTGAAGATGTTTCGCTTCTCATCCAAGAAACTTCTTTAGCCTCTCACTGGATGGTGGGGAATGGAAGGATTTATATTCCTTGCTTGCAAATGACCAGTTGTTTGCAAGGAGTATAAATCCTTCCCTTCCCCTCCATCCAGTCAGAGCTGAAGAAGCTTCTTGGATGAGAAGCAAAATGTCTTCAAAGAAAAACCAGAAAGTCTAGTTGTCTCTTGAAAAAAACGCCCTTGGGACAACCGTGACTTGGATGACAGAATCGGCATAGACGTAAAGTGGCCCAACTTATTTTCTCTCAAGCAGAACTCTTCCTTGTACGAAAAGCCTTTGTGAATGAGAGGCATTCTACATTTTACAGTTTAGTTCTTTATTTTTAGAATTTAATTGACATAACTTAATGTTTCAGACATAACATTCCTTCTTGTTTTGCTTGAATGGCAATTAAGGTCAGAGGTATGCAACAACGATAAGAAACAAGTTTGAGAGCGCATGCATGTTAGATTGAAGTATATGAATCAAAATCCAAATGTTCATTAGGATCTGTACTTTGGGTCGCAAAATAATTTGATCAAGTGGGAAATATGAATCTGTTTTTTTCCAGAGGGCAAAAATATTTTTAATGTGTTGAGGGAGGAATAATTTGTCATTGATTGAAAGGGGCAGCCATCAAAATTGAACAAATATGTAAATATGCAGTAGCATAATAGATGCATCAGTATTGTTTAAGGAAGTTTTTTGTGGGCTTTAATATAGATAAATTCAAATTCCTTATTTAGAAGAGCATGGGATTATGGCATTGGAGATCTTTGGAACCCTTTCTAATCACTGAGGACTTGCAAATAGTTGCATAGGGAAAGCAAAGAAACTGTAGATCACAGGATAAATACGACCCTTCCCTTTTATCTCCTTGGCTAACCCTCAGCGTAGAATTCGATAACCTTGTCAATATCAGTCCCATATATGGAGGCCACTGCAAAATGAAGATTGAGTGACTGTGCTGTATTAAAAGTGTATAAATACAACACACGTTATTTTGTGTTTTTTTTTAAAGGAACTCATCGTGGTTGGGCTGCTGTACAGATGCGCTTACTTCACGAGTTAGTGTATGCCTCCAGGAGAATGGGAAACCCAGCGCTTTCTGTCCGACACTTATCTTTTCTTTTACAAACCATGCTAGATTTTCTTTCTGACCAAGGTATTCATTTTATTTTTTTTATTTTTTTTTTCATGTATGTTATATATGATAATAGAATGGTACAGTGGCCTTGGGGTAGAGCTCTTGCCTCACAATCAGGAGGTTGTGAGTTTGATCCTAGGGCGGAGGAAGATATTTCCCTCTCTGGGCATAATGAGAATATACCTGCTGTGAACTCCGCATTGGCAACAGGAAGGGCATCCGGCCAGTCTGTGGAATGTTTAGTATGGTTTTGGTTTTCTCTTACTGGGTGGAAGACATGTTCTACTCTTAGCTTTCCTAACCACATTTCAAATTTCCTTCGAATCTTTGTTATTTTCAAAATGGAACATACTTTGCTCCTTTTTGAATTGTTACTCTCCTGTCTCAAAGACACAATGCAGGGAATTGCAGTGCCAGTATTATGCAAGTTTAACTTAATTAAAAACTTTTCAATTTTCCTCCCGCAATAATACTTTATGTCTACTTAATAGAAAAAAAAAATGCAAGTTGTATCTTTTAATTTGCTACTAGATTTTAGATGTTTGATATGCTGTCATGGGACTTTAGTGATCAATGGTCTAAAAAAAATCAAATAGGTCAATAAAACCTAAAATATGCAATTTATTTTTGTAAGCAGTTTTGTATCAGCATTCAAGGTCTAGAGATTATGGGCATTTCAGGGCCAAAGTAGAACTTTCAGGTAGTTGGGCAAAGGTTGGAGACAAAGTAGAACAGTTGATAAGCAAATTTTAGGGTTTTCTGTTTCAAAACTTTTGTGTGTGTCTTTTGTTTTCATAGTTGTGCTGTTTTAACAACTTTGTGATATCAAGTTGCATAAATATATGGAGCAGTGGTGGCTAACCTTTTTGGCACTGAGCGCGTGTGCGCCGAAACCCAGAAGAGCAGCTCCCTGAGGCGTGCATGCGGAAGCAGCGGAAACCGGAAGCTTAGCATGCGCGTTGGCCACCTGGTCTTCCAGGTTCTAATGCACACGTGCATGTGAAGACCAGCTGGTCAGTGCACGCATGTGCCCGGGGAGCTGCTTTCCAGTTTCCGGCACTCCTGTGCACGTGAAGATCAGCTGGCGGGTGTGCGCATGCGCTCTGGGGAGCTGCTCTTCCAGTTTCTGGCACTCCCGCATGCGCAAAGACCAGCTGGCCAGTGCGCGTGAGCACACTGGAACCCAGAAGAGCAACAGGCAACAGCTGGCGTGCCCAGAGAGATGGCTCTGCGTGCCACTTCCGGTACATGTGGCAAAGGTTCACCATCATGGATATAGGGGGTAGTATGCTACTTGTTCAAAAAACGTTTGTTCCATGTCATAAATGGCTACAAGTAAAGTTGGATCCAAATATCTACCAAAATTATTTTATAATTTGTCAAGATTATACAGTAATTTGTTCTGGAGCTTCTCAGAGTACCAAGGTGCACCCCAGGATCAGCACACAGGGAGAGGATACGTAGGAGCAATCCGGTGCATTTTGTTGTGTTTCACAAAAGAAAACCATCATAATGTGTGCCTTGATGTTGACAAAGCGGAGATTTCATTTGACGTAACCGATTGCTTTATATTGTCCATTTTATACTGTCAAATTTCCCCAAGCATGATTGTTGGTATACATCTTTTAAAAATAAAATAGATGATAGCGAAAAATGAGACAATAAAAAATAAGAGCATCTAAGGTATTTCCAGAAAAACACAATGAAGAAATATGTTAGGGTAGTGCTTTGCATGGTTAGTGCATGAAATTAAATTCCGAAACCGGAAGAGTTCAAACGTATGGCGCCCTGTAAATTTAAAGGAAGGTCCTGATGACAATAGAATAAACCTACTAAGCTTAATTGGAGAATGTTGAGAAATGGTTGGTCTGCTGTATTAATAGAATACATGTGTCTTTATCATGAATAAAATATGCCAGGGTTTATCTATCATATTGGCTGTGTGATAAAAAAAGATCAATTCTTCATTTGACCAAACTTGATTTTAAGAACAGAGTCAATGACAGTATAGTTTGGAATTTTAAATCTACAAATCAAGCAACTGCTTGGAAGTTTTCATTAACGAGGTCCCTAAATTAAGACTCGGACGATCAGATTAGGTTGCTGCGACCATTACGCTCTGCCTGAATCTGAAATAGTTTTGAGAAAGGATCTTCCATTTTCTGTTGCTTTTCTCACTTTTTTAAGTTCCAAGGTTTCCATTTCAAGCCTCTTCTTCGGTCCTCAGTTTTGAAACCATGCCGTCTGTTATAGGTTCACCTGCATCATTTTGTATTCTCTATCTTGTCTGTCTATCTTTTCTACCTTTGCATTTTCACACATAGGATACCTAAGGCAACTAACAGGTAAATGACAAACTAAGCCAGTTACAGCCTAAAACCAGAGTTCTAATAATCATTTCCACACTGAGCCTGACTGAAAGAGTAAAAGAGCTTTTACTTCGTTTATGAATTCTACCGCTTGGAAATATACAACAGCAAATATTTCTTTGCAGACTTTTTGAGGGTAGGAAGAAACATTCTTCAAAGCAACTGAAGGCAGAAGCAATGGATGGAAACTAATCAAGGAGAGAAGCAATCTAGAACTAAGGAGAAATTTCCTTACAGTTAGAACAATTAATCAGTGGAACAACTTGCCTCCAGAAGTTGTGAATGCTCCAACACTGGAAGTTTTTAAGAAGAAACTGGAGAACCATTTGTCTGAATTGGTGTAGGGGTTTCCTGCCTAAGCAGGGGGTTGGACTAGAAGACCTACAAGGCCCCTTCCAGCTCTATTAGTCTATTCTATTCTATTCCAAATGGCAGTTTGGTTTTCTTGAGATCCATGCCTTTCAGTCTTCTTTCCTATATTTCTTCTTTGTCAGTGTAGGATTTTCCTTCCCAGCTTTTAAAATCATTGGATGGACAGGTTAATCCTCAATTTACAACTATTCGTTCAGTGACTGTTCAAAGGTGTTGGGTATATGGATACACCAACTAGGTTTGGGTGATTAAATATATAAACCTAGGTTTAAGTGTTTTGTAGCTTTAAGCACCAAACTGCAATGTAATTAGATAATTAAGGGTGCGGTTGCAAGCAGCAATATAAGGCAGTAAGAGTATCGTAACACTTCTCTGGTCTCTGGTCGCTGGTTCCTGGTCTCTCTGCTCTCTGCCTGCCTGCTGTTTACTCCTGTTTGAGACGTCTGCTTGTTAATGCTTGTTGGCTACTGTGCTGAACAAAAGGACTGTTTACTTGGTGAGCTGATATCCTGTGAATACTCAGCGTTGTCTTCGAGAGAAAGGTATCGGAAGGAGAAGATAAAGACATTGTACTGACTAGTTAATGGACTAGGTTACTGGATGGATATATTGGATAATGACATATGGACTGAATGACACTGCTTAAACTCTGAATGAATTAAATAACTATTTAAAACTACAAACAGTGTTTTTGTCTCCAGTGTGTGTATACTCTTGGGCCCAGCCTCTCTCTCATTTGGCTGCCTGGCCTGACTGCTGCTGTGCACTCTGCTTGGGGGTTTGTCCCCAAACACTAACATTGGTTATGGGCCCAGTGAGCACAGTCTAACTAACCAGGTTATAGCAGTGAGAGTTGGTGTGAGTTGCACATTACTAAAAAAACTGTTTGTTGAATAGTTATTTATCTGAAGAGCAATGGCACAAGTAAATTTGCCAAGTCTGTCCATGATATCCAGACTAGATGGAACAAACTATGTTTCATGGTCAATGAAATGTAGTTTACTTCTACGAAGAGAAGGTTTGTGGGACATAATAACAAACCCACCAGATGTATCTAACTTAGATCCTAATGTTGAAGAGGATGATAAACTGATACAAGACTATAAACAAAAGAATGAGCAGGCTTTATGCATCATAGGATTGACTCTCTCTGACCAGCAACTCATTCATATCCGTGGAGAGGAATGCTGCTAACTGCTGGGAGAGTCTCAAGAAGATTTATGTTCGAGACAGTGTAGGAGCTCATATCAATCTTACACGGAAGCTGTTTAGAACACATCTTGAGAAGAATGGAGACATGTTAACTCATTTAAACTGTATGAAAAGCATTTTTCAGGAATTACAAGAAAAAGAGCTTATATTTAATGAGTTGCAACAAGTATACATCATAGTGTCTTCTTTGGATCGAAGCTATGATGATTTTGTGACTGCTTTAGAGGTATTGCCAAAAGACAGTTTATCAGTAACTGAGATTACCGGCAGGCTATTAGAAGAAGCCAGAAGAAGGTTTGAGCGTGACCAGCTGAGAGAAGATAGGCCTAATAAAGAAGAGAAATTATCTTCAAAGCTTGAAGGAAACCAGCTTAGTAAAGTAAAGCACCCGGAAGAAGAGAATTTATCTTCGACGGCATACACAATTAAAAAGTGTTTTAATTGTGGAGGCAGAGGACATTTGGCAAGATTCTGCAGAAAAGGAAAAAGCCAGAATGTAAAGAAGCCAAAGAAATTCTTTGAACTAGCCACGTTTAGCAACTGTGAAGTGAAGAATGATTTATGGGTGGTGGACAGTGGTGCATCCCACTGCATCACGAGAGATAAGACAAAGTTTATAAAAATGTCTACAAGCTCTCAACATATATCACTCGCTAACGGCTGGCACCTCAAGGCCAAGGGTGAAGGTATTGCATACTGTCCATGTTTAAACCAGAATATAAAAATGTTGTATGTACCACAGTTAAAGATGAACTTACTTTCTGTAAGAGTATTAGATAAACTAGGTTATGTAGTTACATTTAAGGATAATAAGTGCATACTTGATAAAGATAACAAAAGGGTAACTGCAGCTTTAAATGGAACATTATATGTCTTACATGATAGTAAGAAAGGGGAGGCACAGACTGTATTTAACAATATAAAGCCTCATAATGAATGTATCCATTTATTGCATAGGCGTTTGGGGCATGTAAATTTTAAAATGCTAAAACGTACAGTAGAGTTATCTGAAGGAATAAGGTTGAAACCTTGTGATAAATATTTGCGTTGTAATGTCTGCTGTGAAGATAAGAGTAAAATATTGCCTGCAAATAGGCTAAATGGTTTCAAAACTAAAGAACCTTTAGAAGTAGTATTTGCAGACATTATAGGTCCAAAGAAACCCAGTATGGGGGGTGCTCGATATATACTGAGCATTATGGACCATTACTCTAGATATGGGTTTTGCTACTTAATGAAAAGCAAAACTGAAACATATCAACATTTCTTCAACTGGTTAAAGTTTGCAGAAAGAAAGACTAAACGGCAACTGATAACCCTGGTGACAGATAATGGTACGGAATTTGTTAACAGCAAATTCCAGAATAGATTAAAGGTAGCTGGAATAGAGCACAAGAAATCTGCACCATACAGACCACAACACAACGCATTTATAGAGAGAAGAGGCCAAACACTACAGGCAATGGTTAGAACAATGTTAACTGATTCTGGATTACCTGATTCTGTGTGGGGGGAGGCCACAATGTGTGCTAATAACATATTGAACAACGTTGTTAACTCAACTACTGGTGAAATACCATTCACCATGTGGCATGGCAGGAAGCCTGATCTGAGTTACCTGCACACATTTGGTGCACCAGCATGGGTGCATATCCCTACACAACTCAGGCGTAAAGGGCAACACAGAGCTAAACAATTCTTCTTCGTTGGTTACCAAGCTAACCATAGGGCATATAGATTTTGGGAGAAAGGCACATCTAAGGTGTTATGTAGTGCCAATGCCCAATTTCTAGAGCACGTAGGATGGGATAAGTTAGAACAGGATAACAATAAAGAAGTGATTATTGAATCCTATAGAAATCCCATTAAGTATCCCTGTAACTTTAAAAATAAAGTAAAAAGAGAAATACAGGAAGAAATTGTGCCCATAGAAGAAGAAATAGAACCAATAGCTGAGCAAGATGAGGAACCTGAACAGGTAGTAATTCAAAAAAGTCCTCATACAAGCCCTGTAATTCCCAGAACTACACGAATATCTAGACCGCCTGATAGATACCAGGCTAACACAGTGTGCCAGGAAAATAGAATTCCATATACTGTGGATGAGATAAAAAAGTATCCTTCTAAAGATAAGGAAAGTTGGTATGCAGCAATGAATAAGGAATTGAAATCCTTGAAGGATATGAAAGTATATGAAAATGTGAGATTACCTGTAGATATAAAACCCATTGGCTGTAAATGGATTTTTAAGATAAAGACTGATAAAGATGGAAATATAATCCATAAGGCAAGATTAGTAGCCCAAGGTTTTAGACAAAGTGCAAATGACTATGATGAGGTATTTGCACCAAGTCTTAAAGCAGCAACATTAAGGGCAGCTTTAGTGTGGGCAGCAAGCAAGAAATATATAGTTAACCATTTAGATGTGGAAACTGCTTACTTGCATGCTCCACTAAGACATACTGTATATATGAAAAAGCCTAATGGTTTTAAAGGTGAAAATAATAATGATTGTTGGTTGTTAAAGAAGAGCCTCTATGGTCTTAAACAATCTGGCTATGAATGGAACCAGTATATTGTGAAGGAACTGAACAATATAGGGTTTAAAGCTGGTTTAGCCGATCCATGTCTGTTTAAGAGAGAGACAAATGGAAAAATATCATTATTATTGTTATTCACTGATGATATTGCGTTGATTACTGAGACTAATGATGAAGCAAATAAAATAATAGCATCATTAGCAAAGAAAATAAAAATCAAGCAATTAGGGGAGATAAAGAAATATCTAGGTTTGAATATACAGAAAACACAGAAAGGTTTTAAGATACCTCAGGAGGATAAGATATCTAAATTGCTAATAGATTATAAGATGGAACTTTGTAAGCCTGCAAAGACTCCAATGAGTCAGGATAATTGCAAAATGGATGCTCAAAGTCCCAAGTTTGATAAGGCAATATATCAATCTTTGATTGGTAGCTTATCATACATTAGCAATTGGTCAAGGCCAGATATAGCTTTTAGTATTAATCAGCTGGCAAGACATAGTAATGATCTGCTTCAATGTCATTGGATAGCATTGAAGAGAATCTTAAGATATCTTAAAGGAACATTACACCATGCACTGTATCTAGAACCAAAAGGTGATCTCATATTGAGTGCTTACGCAGATGCTAGTTTTGCATCAGAAAGAGATACAAGAAAGTCGACTTCAGGAACAGCCATAATGCTGGGTAAGACATTAATAGGTTGGAAGTCAATAAGACAACAGCATATAAGTTTGTCTACTATGGAGGCAGAATTCTCCTGTTTATCGCTATTATGTACTGAGTTAATCATGTATAAACAAATGATGAATGATATGGGTATAACTGTAAATTATCCTATAATTGTACATGAAGATAATCAGGCAGCAATTCAAATGGCCACAAATATTGCAGTAAAAACTAGGAGCAAGCATACAGATTTAAGGTATCTAAACGTTAGACAATCTGTACAGAGTAAAATGATACAGCTGGAGTACTGCATGTCGGAGGACAATGTAGCTGATAATTTTACTAAAGCCCAAGGTGCCATTAAGCACCAAGAGAGTTGTGAAAACTGCAATGTAATTAGATAATTAAGGGTGCGGTTGCAAGCAGCAATATAAGGCAGTAAGAGTATCGTAACACTTCTCTGGTCTCTGGTCGCTGGTTCCTGGTCTCTCTGCTCTCTGCCTGCCTGCTGTTTACTCCTGTTTGAGACGTCTGCTTGTTAATGCTTGTTGGCTACTGTGCTGAACAAAAGGACTGTTTACTTGGTGAGCTGATATCCTGTGAATACTCAGCGTTGTCTTCGAGAGAAAGGTATCGGAAGGAGAAGATAAAGACAGTGTACTGACTAGTTAATGGACTAGGTTACTGGATGGATATATTGGATAATGACATATGGACTGAATGACACTGCTTAAACTCTGAATGAATTAAATAACTATTTAAAACTACAAACAGTGTTTTTGTCTCCAGTGTGTGTATACTCTTGGGCCCAGCCTCTCTCTCATTTGGCTGCCTGGCCTGACTGCTGCTGTGCACTCTGCTTGGGGGTTTGTCCCCAAACACTAACAAAAGGTACAACAGCACTTCCTTAAAAATGACTTATGACCATTTTTTGCACTTGTGACCACGGCGGCGTCCTCATGGTCACGTGATCAAAATTCAGACGCTTGACGGCTTGCTTGCAGTTAAGATGGCTGCAGCCTCCGTGGGTCATGTGATTATCATTTGCAACTTTCCCAGTTGGCTTCCGACAAGCAAAGCCAACGGAGGAAGCCAGGTTTGCTTAATGACCGCAAGGTTCCCTTAACAACTGCGGTGATTCACTTAACAACTGCGGCAAGAAAGGTCATACAATGGGGCAAAACTCACTTAGCGACCGTCTTGCTTGCCAGTGAAAATTGTGTGTCTTCTGTTCCTACATCATTTGTGCGGTGGAAGCAGCCGCTTATCATTTGTTACAGTACTAATGAGAATATTCTGTTTCCTTGTAGAAAAGAAAGATGTAACACAAAGTCTAGAAAACTATACATCAAAATGCCCAGGAACAATGGACTTCATTACCCTTCCAGATGGCTTAAAGCTCCCCCCTGTGCCATTCACCAAACTTCCCATTGTCAGGTAATCTACCTTTTGTTTCCATTCTGTGTGAGAGGATATAGTAATGAATCATATGTCACATAGGGCTCCTTTGGGATGGTACCAGAGAACAATACTAGACTGAGGGCAGTGAACTGTTTCAGGAGGAAATCACTTGGGTAAAAAGCAGGTGCCTTTCGGAGGAGATTGAAAGGCCTGTAAGCAGTAATTGAAACTGCCTCTTGTATTCTGGTGGCATTCTGGGGTGCCTGTTTATAGATGTTGCTGCCCTGTCATCGCCTTAAGTGTTTTCTTGAAGAAGATGTTGAAAAAGATAAGCCCCTTTAAAGAACAGCCAATAGGTGTTGCCAGTTTTGAAGCACCTGTGTGAATTTTATGTCATTGTTTTTGAAATTCTCCTATTCTATTCTATTCTATTCTATTCTATTCTATTCTATTCTATTCTATTCTATTCTATTCTATTCCATTCCATTCCATTCCATTCCATTTATTCTCTTCTCTTCTCTTCTCTTCTCTTCTCTTCTCTTCTCTTCTCTTCTCTTCTCTTCTCTTCCCTTCCCTTCCCTTCCATTCCATTCCATTCCATTCCATTCCATTCCATTCCATATTTTATTCTATCCTATTCCATATTCTATTCTATTCTATTCCATTCCATATTCTGTTCTATTCTATTCTGTTCTGTCCTATTTTACTTGTTCTGTTCTGTTCTGTTCTTTCCGCTCCGCTCCACCCACCCTATCCCATCCCATTCTCATAGTTGATCAGTTCTTTCATGGCTGTTTTATGATGCTGTTGAACAATATCATTCCTTTGTTCAAGGAACTGAGTTTGGAGGACCTGAAGTATTTTCCCCTTTATTATTATTATTTTTAATCTTAGATTTGTATCCTAACTCTCTTGTACAGAGATTTGCAAGTCTCCTCAGGATATAGCGCTTTAGGGAATTGCTGAGAAATTGAATGTTCCACAGAGATTTTAATGTCATGAATGAAATTGTAAGATCCTGGATTGGTGCTTTCAGTGAAGAAGTGAAAGTTGAATTGAGTCTCCGTGCTCTATGTTCATACGACTATGACCTGAGCTATTGTTATTTAATAGTAGTTAGTAGTTTTAATATTAGAAAGTATGTGAAGTATGTGAAGTGTGCAGACAACACGATGGCTTGATAATATCAAACTGATACAAAGATAAGCATCCAAGAACTGAACGAAGCTGTGCTTGACAGGATAACATGGAGAGCACTTGCCTAAAAAGCCACCAAGAGTTGGACACGACTGAATGGTTAAAACAGCAAATTCACTAGAGGTAGTCCTTGACTTACAGCAGTTCATTTAGTGACCGTTCATACTGAAAAATGGGACTTACCAGCCAATTCTTACACTTAAAACTGTTGCGGCAACCCCATGATTATATGATCAGAATTCAGACTCTTGTCAACTGACTCATATTTATGATGCTTCTGGAGTTATGTGATCACCTGTAGAGTAGAGTAGAGTAGAGTAGAGTAGAGTAGAGTAGAGTAGAATACAGTAGAGTAGAACAGAACAGAACTGAACAAAACAACAGATCAGATCAGATATTGGAATGTAGAATAGAATAGAATAGAATAGAATAGAATAAAAAAAATAGAATAGAATAGAATAGAATAGAATAGAATACTTTATTGTTACTTTGAATGTCCGCTAATTAGCCCACATGAAAATGAAATTGCGTTGCATACAGCTCTCAAACCTTTGCAACTTTCTGACAAGTAAAGTAGAGAGGGAAGCCAGAATCACTTAACAGCCTTGTTACTAATTTAACAGTTGCAGTGATTCACTTAACAACTGTGGCAAGTACAGTCATAAAATGGAGCAAAACTCACTTAATGCCTGTCTCACTTAGGAAGAGAAATTTTTGCCTCAACTGTGTTCATAAGTCGAGGACTACCTGTAGTTTAGCATTTGCTAGTTATTTTTGATTGCATGATTGTCTTTTGATTATAAGACCCCCCCCCCCAAGGCTATAAAAGAAACGTGTGGATAGTTCACTTGTGCTACACTTGGGTGTCTCTTTCTAGGAGATGTTAGGCAATAATGAATGTTCGATTGTTTTTCCTCTTCTGAGTCTTTTTTGCATACTGTAGTAGATTATTCAGTGGAAATGCTCTGCTCCTCTTTGACATTGGCTTAAATCTATTGAGTATACGTTTTATATTGGAAAATTGTTGCTTAAAACTTCCTAGCTGAGTTTCTCTGTTGGAGGGGTATCAATAGATGAAGTGTTATGATCATTACCTGTAAACTATGGCGAGGGAAGTTGTAAAATGGGGCAAGACTCACTTAACAACTGTCTCACTGAACAATAAATTTTGGGCTGAATTGTGGCTGTAAGTTGAGGACAACCTGTACAGTAGTCCTGTATCTTCTTTCCATCTTTATTTCATCTAATTTGAATCTGTTATTATCTGCCCGATTGGTATCTTTTTCAGTTTCATCCCAAGTCCTGAATTCAGAGATCTTTCGAAAGGTTTTCCTTCTTTTTTTTCTATGCCTGTTTCCATCTCCAGTGATTTGATAGATGTAACATGGTTTGCCTCTTCTGAGAGCTCTCTGAAATTCTCTGAAAAGTTCCTTACGGAGTCTTTTCTCTCTCGTTGGCTTGGGCCTCTTTCTCTTGTTCTTGACCACTTCCACGATTTGTTCCGACATTCAGTTTGCTTTCTTCCGCTTCTTCGTCTCCAGCAGTCTCTTTTCACATTCTTCCGAATGGCTTCTTTAAATTCATTCCACAGTTACTCCGAGCTCCTATCAATGAGATTTCAGAGCTTCAAAGCGATCCCTGTTGTTCTTCTTGAAAACGATATGTCTGAGATCACATGGTGGAAACCGGTTGGTTTTCTTCCTCTTTAGATCTCTATTCTGAAAGATCCTCAGCAGCCTGTTGAACCTTAGGGGCCCATAAACTGGTACTGTTTTATCCATCGTATTATATATTTTTTTTCTATGTAGTTTTTCCTGCGCAATATGAATTGTTGCCTTTGTCATTAAAGAGCTCGTGACCATGGTCACTTGAAATCAATGCCTCAAGCACTTTTATATACTGTTGCCTGCTTGCTTTAATTGGACAGCTGAAAAATGTCCGTCGTACCCTGTTTCTCCAACAATACGGCCTCCCCCAATAGGAAGTCCCAGCATGTTTTATAGGCATGAAATGAAGTTAAGCCCCTCCCCCCAAATTAAGGCCTATATTAAAACATGCGAAACGGGGGGAATGGGGGGGGCTTGCCGTTAGGAAGTACTTTCGTTGCACACCCGGATATGGTGCTGCCTGCGTTGACCCCGATACGAAGTGCCCCACCAATGCCGAGGTCAACGTCCAAGCCATCGCTGCCCCGCCCACCCGAAGATGCAAGGGGGGGGAAATTAAGTCACCCCTGAAAAGACGGCCTAGCAATTTTTTCAGGGCTCAAAAAAAAAACCTAAGACCCGGCCTTATTATATGAGAAACACGGTACTTTTGTTGAGCCTGCTGGGAATACGTACAGGTAGTCCTTGACTTACGAGCACAATTGAGCCCAAAATTTCTATTGTTAAGTGAGACAGTGACTATTGCCCCATTTACGGCCTTTCTTGCCACAGTTGTTAAGTGAATCAGTTGAGGATAGTAACCCAATTGTTGAGTGACTCTGGCTTCCCCGTTGACTTTGCTTGTCAGAAGGTCTCTAAAGCTGATCACGTGACCTTGGGTCACAGCAAAGGTCATAAATATGAGCCAGTTTGCCAAGCATCTGAATTTTCATCACGTGATCATGGCGATGCTGCGAAGGTTGTTAAATGTGGAAAACGGTCATAAGTCACATTTTTCACTGCCCTTGTAACTTTGAATGGTCACTAAATGAACTGTTGTAAGTCAAGGACTACCTGTGGTCTGACCATACACTCTAGAGTTTTCACTCATCCCTCCTATGATGTGTTGTGGCCTGCCAGCAGAGCTGGCGGCAGACTTGGACAGTGAGGGGGTTGGGGAAGAACATGGGCCAGTCCTGGAGTCTAGGGAAGGCTCTGCGTCGGAGGCAGAGATGAGGCCAGGGCCATCTGGCAGTTATCAGCTGCCTTTGGAGCCGGAGATCAGTGGGGCTGAAGAACATCTGGAGCCTGTTCCCAATGTGCGCATGCGTAGCGCTGCCAGGAGAAGGGAACAGTTAGGGAACAAGGATCAACTCAGGAATAAAGGCACAGGTGGGTGGTGAATGGCCCCTCCCATAGGGAATAAAGAGGAGCGAAAGTGGAGGTGGGTTTGCAGGAGACAATTAATTCAATTCATTAAGGGGAAGATCTGTTCCTGACTTCTTGCCAAGTAATTTCTGCTACAGCGTGGCGTTTGGAAGATAGCGGCCTGGCAACTCTCCAAGCCTGATAAAGGCCTGTAGTTGTGAAATCTCATGACAGGCTGTTTGCCAGGACTTTGCTGGAGAGGAATCCAGTTTAACCTAAACAAAAGGGGTTTTATTGGGACGAGGAGTCGGCTTCATGATCTTGGGAAGCTTAGATCAGAACATGATGAGGCAGGACTTGGTGGTGAGAACGTAGTCTTTAAAGTGCCACAAAATGCCGTTGTATCTTAAGTATGCATTTGGTTAACATTGGTCTGTGTCTCGTGTACATTGCTTTGCCTAGTGAAGTTGATATTATTAATAATATTGAATGTGCATTGAATTAATATTTAGTTGTATTAAGAGTAGACCTTGAAATTTTGTATTTTAATGAGTCTCAGTGATTTTACTGGATCCGCTTTAGATCTGATTAGATTCCACCCACTGTTTATATAAATAATTTTGAATTCTCCTTTCTTGGTAACTTTGAATTGATAGAATGATCCTCTTCATTGTATTTATGGTTTCCAATTCACTAATGGGGTGTTTCTCTTCGGTGTTTACTGGGAAGTTCTAATATTGTTATGTATCTATCATTTTACACAAAAGCTTTACACTGTTGCTGTTCTTAAATGGGGAATTTATAAGAAGTGGGCAAAGAGATCAGGACAGAAGGAAAGAAGAGCTATAATTAGTGTCTATCATGCTGATAATCCATGCTATTGTGTCTGCCATCTTCATTGTCTTTCCTACATTTGAATTTTGTAGTAGCTCTACGTAAAAAACAATCCCTTGTTCGTTGAACAGATCTGTCAAGCTCTTAAACCTCCCTGTTAGCCTTCGACCGCAGAAAATGAAAAGCCTGCTGGGCCAGAACATGGCAACGAAAAGTCCCTTTATATATTCGCCAATCATCGCTCACAATCACGGAGAGGAGCAAAGCAAAAAAATAGGTGAGAAGCTCATTATTTTTTAACTTGCCTTCTCATTTTTACATGCAGGATCTCACCGGGACTTGTTTTCTGGCTTTTATGCTGCAAATTGACCCAAATCACGATTTGCCAATTTGGGGATCAATATGCTATTTCCTCTTCTTGATTATAAAATTGACAGCTTTTCGCAGACGTATCCACCTTCGTTTGTAGGGAAGGTCGCTAGCCCATTTTCACGCGAAACTTGATTTACCATATGTAGTGGAAGCATTATAGATTGACTATAAGAATGCTTCACAAAAATGTGTCCTTTTGATATTTTTACAAATGTATTGAGACCTTTCAAACAAATTTGTCCTAGATTACTGAAATAAATTAACATTATTTCTAGCCTGCTTAATACTGTTCCATTTAAAACAAAGACAAATTGGTGCGCAGCAACTATTGTGTCTTGCCAGATTATCTAAATATAGGTGGTATTCGGACCTCAGCTCTAAATTCTGCCATTTCCTTCCAACCTGTCCCATCTCATTGTGTGTAAAAATGCTTTTAAACATTTTGTAATTCAAATACCTGCTGCTTGGGAAATAGGCTTCCTTTTCTATCTCATTTACGAAAACATTCCTAAAATGCGCACAGAAAATGTATCTAATCATAGTATAGGTGAAATCTGCTGAATTGTTGATGATCTCTGAGCTTGCTTTCCTATTTGCAGATCCTTTACCAGGTTATATAAAATTATTAGCGCTTGAGACAGTAAGTTTTGCTGTCTGGTAATACGTTTTTTTCTTTGTTCATCCAAATTTTTTTTCCATCTGTGTTTCTTTTGTAGGGTGTGTGTGTGTGTGTGTGTGTGTGTGTGTGTGTGTGTGTGTTGTTTTTAAATGTTTCTAACAATTTGTAAATGGCTGGAAGTTGGGCAGCATATCCATTTAATAAATTATGCATCTCAAATGATCCATCTGTTAAAATACTGAAGTTTGCTGATGACACTACAGTGACTGGTCTCATTTGAGACAACGATGAATCCGCATACAGACGGGGAGGTTATACAACTTGCCTCGTGGTGTAACCAGAAGAATCTGGAACTGAACACACTCAAAACCGTAGAAATGGTGGTAGACTTTAGAAGAAACCCTCCCATTCTACCACCTCTTACAATACTAGACAACACAGTATCAACAGTAGAGACCTTCAAAATTCTAGGTTCTATTATATCACATGACCTAAAATGGACACCTAACATCAAAAACGTCATCAAAAAAGCACAATAAAGTATGTTCTTTCTGTGCCAACTCAGAAAGCTCAAATGCCCAAGGAGCTGCTGATCCAGTTCTACAGAGGAATTATTGAGTCTGTCATCTGCACCTCTGTCACTGTCTGGTTTGGCTCTGCAACCCAATAAGACAGACACAGACTTCAGAAGATAATTAAGACTGCAGAAAAAAACAATTACTACCCACCTGTCTTCAATCGAGGACCTGTATACTGCACGAGTCAAAAAGAGGGCTGTGAAAATATTTACAGACCCCTCACATCCCAGACATAAACTGTTTCAACTCCTTCCCTCAAAATGACGCTATAGAGCACTGCACACCAGAACAACTAGACACAAGAACAGTTTTTCCCCAAAAGCCATCACTCTGCTAAACAAACAATTCCCTCAACACTGTTCAGCTATTTACAAAGTGTACACTACTATTACTGTTAATCTTCTCATCACTCCTTATCACCCAATCCCTCCCACTTGTGATTGTAGGACTGTAACTTTGTTGCTTGTATCCGTACAATTTATATTGACTGTTTCCTAGTATGATTTGATTGCTTATTGTACTCTATGACTATCATTAAGTGTTGTACCTGATGATTCTTGACTCTTGACGGATGTACCTTTTCTTTATGTATACTGAGAGTATTTATACCAAGACAAATTCCTGGTGTGTCCAGTCACACTTGGCCAATAAAGTATTCTATTCTATTCTATTCTATTCTATTCTATTCTATTCTATTCTATTCTATTCTATTCTATTCCATTCCATTCCATTCCATTCCATTCCTTTCTATCCTATCCTATCCTATCCTATCCTATCCTATCCTATCCTATCCTATCCTAATTATTATTATGACCATTCACTGATGAAGCCATATGACATATGCTAATTTGCCTTCATTTTAATGGTAATGATGATAGTTGAGAGTTCTAGTTTCTCAAAATCCATATGCAACTTTAAATGACTGATATTAGCCTGGGTCAGACATTATATTACAGCAATATTTATTAATTTTCTGCAGTGATTTCAATGTTGTATAATTCTCTTCTGGTATTAATATTAAATTAGATTTGTTTTCAGTTATTCATATTTATTTATATACAAAATTGGAACACTGCATCTTCTCACAGAACGACTCTGAACAGTGTGCAATTAAAAGACTTATTATTAGTTTAGTTCTGGATCCTATCCCTAAAACAGTTTTTAACATGGTTATTCAATGAGGCACAGTCAAAATACAAATGTAGTAACTTGGTCCATTTCAGATAAGCATAACTAAAATTTCCCCCAGCTGTGCTTAAGTTACAACTGCAGTAAAGAAAGTCTAAACATACATGGAGTGTATGTTTTTTATTGCAGTGGTTATCATTGCTTTATTTGAATGTGGCCTTTTTTTTTTTGACTTGTAAATTTTTTGTGGTGGTTTTGAGAATGGAACAAACATTTATACTGTGTGGTTTATATAAACCATTATCTGGATAGCATTCACTTCTTAATGTCATAATATGCCATAGTGAAGGATATATAGTGA
This sequence comes from Pseudonaja textilis, assembly GCF_900518735.1. The sequence goes on along the minus strand of NW_020769389.1, from coordinate 601,179 downwards.
AGGATACATACACAAACACACACACACACACACACACAAATGTACCAGGTTACAAATTTACCAACTGCAGTGATTCATTTAACAACTGTGGCAAGAAATATCGTAAAATGGGGCAAAACTCACTTAACAAATGTCTCACTTAATAGCATAAATTTGGGGCTCAATTGTGGTCTTAAGTCGAGGACTACCTGTACTCCAAAGATGCTAGATGCCAGAATGGCCTTTTCTAGCCTAGATAACAGGTATGCGTTAATGTGTTTCTGTAATGTATTCCAGTGTGTAAAGTGTGAAAACTCACGCTTACCATACATTATGGATGATTTAGGCCATATGCTGTTTACGCTAATACCATTTATTTATTTATTGACAGAAGTTTGCTAAAGTGAGAGCAGGCCCAAAATAGTTACAAGTGCTCAGAACGTATTTATTACTATCATTAACCAGAAATCTGCACATTAACAAAACAAGCACATTTTTGGTTTCTTATAAAATAAAATGCAAACGTTAAAGGTGGTTTTTTTTTAAATGTAAACTTTAAAATGTAACTGGGTAATTGAGGCAATCAAGACATGTTGTTTTACAAAAAGTATAAAAACACTGTCATTATCAAGAAAAGGGAATTATGCTGGTTGCAATTGTACGTAAAATAAATGAGAATTATGGGGTGCTTCAATAAATAGGAAGTTATTAGGGAGGCCTTTATAAATAGTGCAGTAGAACAACATAGGCTCTGTATTCAATAGAGCTTTCTCCATAAAAACACAGTGTCTAAGGAATTTTTTAATACTTTCCATGAAGAACAGCTTTGTGAAGATTTTATATCAGCAGTCCCCAACCTTTCCGCAGACTGGCAATGATAGCGGGAGTGGCATTGAGGGGGGAGAAGGGCGCGGTTTTGCGTGCACAATCTAATCTTGTGCATGCACAAATGGAGCTTCGTGCTCTCGCCCACTGCGTTGTCCCGATACCTATCCGTAGACCAGGTGTTGGGGACCCTTGTTGGAATCTTATGTGACAATCTATAGCCACATGTGATCGCAATATCCAATTCTGCTTAAATGCGTGTCTTGTCCAGAAAACTAACTTTCTGTTTATTTCTTCTGTAGATTTTCAGTGGGTTCAGGGAGACGTTTGTGAAGTTCAGCTGATGGTGTACAATCCAATGCCGTTTGAACTCCGGGTAGAAAATATGGTACGTTTTGCATCCTGTTTCACCATAAAGCCTAATTTAGGTTTAGCTACGGGTAGCATTGGAGTCATTGTTAGTGATAGCTATAGTTAAGGTGAAATGGGGCAGTTCACTGCAGGGTTTAAAACGTTCTGAGGAATCTTCAGAAGGAATCCTTTATATTGTGTTCACACTGTCAACTCACAAAGCTTTCCTGACCTGCTCCAAAGTTGCCATAGGCAGGGGGATGGGAAATCGGGCCTCGCAGTTGCACCGAGTAATTTACAGCTCAGTCAAAACAAGACACATCCTAATTGGCTGAAGTCAAGGCCATCTCCACGGAGACCCACAATGTCTGGAGGGAGTGGCTTCTACGACCCGTAAAATTGCTTTGTTGGGGAATGTGACTGGTGATGCACCTTGGGGGGAGGGGGCAACAGGGTCAGAGGCAAGGCACTAACTGGGTGAAGTCAGAGCTGGCTTCCCTTACGTTGTGCTGACATGGCGCTCCTAATAAACAACTGGATTTTTCTTGCACGATGAGACTCCTGATTTTATTTGGGCAATGGGTCGGAACCCTGACACACACATCTTTGGAGAAGCCGCATGGATTATGCGTGCACCAGGCTAGAAATTCTGTTGTTAATCTTATCAGCCCCCCCATTGGAGCCCCAAGCCGTTGGCAGAACCAGGTCCTTAGGCTCTTACGTAAGGTCAGGAGGGTTGAAGTTGATCTCACTCTGGGTGGGGGGAGGGGCAAGATGTTTCGGAGGGTAGGCAGAACGGCAGAGAAAGCTCTTCTTCAGGACCCCGCCAACTGGAATACCTTGGCCGATGGGGCCCATAGCATGCCTTGAAGACAAAGTTTACTTGTGTTTTTAAATTTTTTATAGATGAGAATATAAAAAGCTCTAAATTGGTTGTTTGTGTCCAGATGTTTCATTACCTGACTGGGTAACATCAGCAATGCTAGTTTGCTCCCTGTTTACATATAGGTTTGCCCTGCCAATTTTGGTGGGAATGTGTTTTTTTGTCTTTGGTAGTTCCTCGATTAGGCTGTGGTTTTCTGCTTGACTGTTTGGCTGGTGTTAATTTTTACTTACTTTTACTTTGTTCTGGGTGTTGGTTGCTGTATTCTGGTCTTTTTTCTGTGATCTTTTTGACATAAGGTTGTGTTATTCTTTTAATAGCATATGTTATTTGCACAGTAACGGTCAGGCAGTTTTTGAAAATCATGCTGAGTACTTATCCATTTTGTTGGAAGATGTTGTATAAGCTGTCTGTTTCTGATTTTGGTGACAACTCACCATGGCCAACTCGCTGCAGGACAACTCAGTGCGGGACAAGAGTTATACTAATCACAAAGAAACGGTGGAATGGAATCATTAAAGAAAAGATGGAAAAGGAGGAACGGAATGAAATGTGAACGGCAAAAATTAAAATAATTATTATTTATTGTAAATAATTAAATAGAACTGTGAAATTGTCCTGCAATGAGTTGTCTCGCAGTGAGTTGGCTGTGGCGAATTTGCCTCAGAAAGTTTGCCGCAGCGAATTGGCTGTGGCCAAGTTGTCCCGTTCCTGCTGCAGTGTGTGCTCATCTGTAGTAAATAATGTTCTTCCACAGCTGCTCTGGTGGGAGGTTGGCTTGTTACTTTGGTAGTAACATTGGTTATTTTCAAATCTAGGTAGATCATGGTCCAATATGTTATGTTTGCAAATTGTACAAATGTACGCTATTATAGTTGCAACTTTTATATATATTTGAATTAAATATACAATTCAGTAATTAACAGAGATAAGCCTAAACTCTAATATTATGGGGTAAAGAGGCAAAATTATCTTTGTTGTGTACATTGCAATAAACATTGTCATCTTTCTGCTTTACTTTGTTATTTTTTTTAATGTACAGTTTCATCAGCTTTATAAAAATGATATATATGAATAAGTTATGCAGAAAAATTTTGACATTAATATGAATTATCCATTATCCCATACATCAGAAAGTGGTAAAAAATGCAATAAAATTCCATGAAAGAAAGATGCTGAACTTTTTCTATGCCAAATGACACTGATGGTCGTATTTGTGATGTTTATATTGCTTTCCGGAAAGTTGGCATAATCATTTGTCAAATATATGTCTTGTACTGTAGGTGTAAAATATATTTTTCAAGTCTTTGGTGAATAAGTGGTTCAGTCTACTGAAATTATTATATAATGGATTTGTATTTATAATTTATAATGAAATTATAAAAATTTAGTTTACTGAAATTGCTGGCATGTATTAATAGTTATGTTTAAAAAGAACCACATATTTTTAACCTGTTTGAATCAACACTGAAAAATACTGTTCTGACCCTTCCTGGATAGCTAAGGCTGCCTGGGAGGGAACTAAGGGATAGATCCAAGCGGTGGTATCTTCCTCTTTGGAGGGGCAAGGTTCCCCTTCAGTCTTGAAGGAGATTGTGGTACTTCCACTCCTGAAGAAGCTCTTTCTGAATCCTTTCATTTGGACAACTATCAGCAAGTCTCCAATATTCCCTTTATTGTGAAGGTTGTAGAGAAGGTTGGCAGATCACAGTTGGAGGAAATGATAACAATACAGAATAACAGAATTGGAAGAGACCTTGGAGGTCTTCTAGTCTAACCCCCTGTTCATGCAGGAGACCACAAGGGTCTTCAAACTTGGCAGGTTTAAGACTTGTGGACTTCAACTCCCAGAATTCCTGAGCTAACATGACTGGAGGAGGAATTCTGGGAATTGAAGTCCACAAATCTTAAAGCTGTCAAGTTTGAAGACCCCTGCTGTAACATATCAGACAAATAGCTGTTCAGTCTCTTCTTAAAAACCTCCAGTGAAGGAGCACCCACAACTTCTAGAGGCCAGCAGTTCCACTGATTCATTGTTCTCACTGTCAGGAAGTTTCTCCTTAGTTCTCCTTAGCCTTTCTCCTTGGTTAGTTTCCATCTGTTGCTTCCTGTCCTGCCCTCAGGTGCTTTGGAGAATAGGTTGACTCCTTCTTCTTTGGAGCAGCCTCTTGTCCAACTTCAGCCTGCCTTCAGACAGAAGGTATAGATATAATACAAAGACAGAATTGGTCATTCTTGTTGATGACCTGTAGCAGAGCCAGGATGGGGGTGGTGCATTCATCCATGTACTTGTCCCAAAGGTGCTTTTTTCAAGAGGCAACTGGATTTTCTGGTTTTCCTTTGAAGACGTTCTCATACAAGAAGCTTTACAGATTACAGAATACAGATAATCAGGGTTGGAAGGGACCTTGTAGGTCGTCTACCCCCCCCCCCCCATGCAGGAGACCCTACACCATTTCTGATAGATGGGAGTCCAATCTCTTATTGAAAGTCTCAAGTGATGAAGCTCCCACAACTTCAGAAGGCATCTTCTGTTCCATTGGTTGATTGTTCTCACTGTCAGAAAGTTTCTCCTTATTTCTAGATTGAATCTCTCCTTGTTCAGTTTCCATCCATGATTCCTTGTCTGGCCTTCAGGTGCTTTAGAAAATAGCTTGACCCCTCTTCCTCTCTGTGGCAGCCCCTCAAATATTGGAACACTGCTATCATGGTCCTTCTTTTCCCTAGACTAGCCAGGTCCAGTTTCTGCCACCTTTCATCGTATGTTTTATCCTCCAGTCCCCTAATCATCCCAGTTGCTCTTCTCTGAACTTTTTCTAGAGTCTCAACCTCTTTTTATAGTGTGTTGACCAAAACTGGATGCAGGACTCTAGTCCAGCTGCCTCTTGAAAAAAGCACCTTTGGGACAACCACGAGCTGGATGACTGAGAATCTCCATAGACATCCATTGACTTGTTTATCTCTCAGTGACTTTCAATACTATCAGCCACAGTATTATTCAGAACTGATTGGGATTGGAATTGGGAGGCACTATTGATGCATTTGTATTTTGAGAATGTCTTTACATTGGAAAGTGGGTTCTACTTTGCACACCTAACTGATAAGTTGAAGAACACAGGTGGTGGGTGGAGGTGCAATTATCCTCAGAACCATGATGTACAAGAATGAATGCTAGTTGTTAAGAGATAACAGTTGAACTCATGTATAGCCAAGAAAATATACTGTTTGAATGGTAGGGATTATGTAGAAAAGGATTCATAACCAAACTTTGTTATTTTGCGGCTTGATGAGAGGGTATTTGTTATAGAAAGGAAGGTTTTTACGGTGATTGTTATAAGATTGGACAATCTCTTCTTACTGAGATAATTCCTCTTGCCTTTCTAAATGGGATGAGCCATAAAACCATAGAGCTGTGGTTCGATGTGATCATTTAATCCAGCCCTTGCAATGTGCAGGAAAACCAAAGCATCCTTAAAAAATGATTGCTCAATCAACCTCTTCTTAAAAAAACTTGATATAGAAAACCCACAATCTTCCTAGATAGATGTTTCATTGCCGTACCTATTTATTGTTAGGTAGTTTTTCATCCCTTTTCGGCTGGGTAACAATTAGAACGACACCTGCTTTACGTTGTAGTAAGGTTTTTTTTTTTTTAAATGTATATGACGCATATAGACACATCTACACATATATATAGCATTGATATCACATTTACATTTGAAGAACAGCTTAACTTTTTTTGTTATTCCTTGCAAGAAAGTTTTGCTGTCACAGTTACCAGTAGAATTAGCACATCAACAGTATGAGTTGCATGAACTAATAGGATATTAAAATGGGATTTTAAAAGATGAAACTGACAAGGCAAGAGCCAGTATTTCAGGTTCTTCTCATAATCATTCCCTTCAGCCAGATGCTTTGCAGGTAATGTACTAATTAGGAATGTTTTCCACAGAATGAATAATGTATATGAATGGCTTTCTACAAATGTGCTCAGCAAGATAACATACAATAAAATGGATCCAATAAGCCCTTAAAATGCAACAGTCAGAAGGAGATTAGGAATAGTGATTACAATTCCTAATAGTATAATTATTCAAATATTTTAAAGGATAATTTTATTAGCATGGGTCATAATATAATGTCTTACCTTCAGCATGCTTTTTTGCTTAACAGAATGAAATTGAATTTGCTTTTTACATTCCCAGGGACTACTCACGAGCGGTGTTGAGTTTGAATCCCTCCCTGCAGCTCTCTCTTTACCTGCAGAATCTGGTCTCTACCCTGTGACACTTGTTGGTGTTCCTCAGTCCCCTGGCCAGATCAACGTCAATGGTAAAAATTACTAATAAGCTGTTCTCTACTTTGAGGAGTGCAAGCTGTTGCAAACCATTTCAGATTGTGTTAATATTTTTTTTAAAAATGAAGCCAGAATTGTTCATTTCTAGGTTGATATTATTACTACATTCTAAATAGCAGCAGTTGGCTGGAGAATTCTGGGGGTGTGTGTTGAAGTCCACAAGTCTTAAAATTGCCAAGTTTGGAGACCTCTGCTAAATAGTAATGAAAAGGATGACGTTTTCATGACCACATTTCAAGAGAATCTTTTAGGAAGCTAATAATCCAAAGAATCTGTTACAAGTTGTCCTTGGGACCAGAATTTCCATTGCTAAACCAAGGCAGTTGTTGAATTGAGTTGCACCTGACTTTATGACCGTTTTGCCATAGTTGCTTCAATGCTTCACGACAGTTGCTAAGTGAATTGTGCAGTCCTTTGGTGAGTGTCTTTCCCCCATTGACTTTGGGAAGCTGAGCTGGCTGGCAAAGGTGCAAACACTGTGATCACATGACCCCGGGATGCTGCCGTCATCCTAAATACATGCCAGTTGCTAAGGGCCTGATTTTTGAGCATTGTGACTGTGAGGATGCTGTGACGATTGGTGCAGTAACAAAAGCGTAACTCCCTTTTTCCAGGCGCCATTATAACTTCTAGCAGGCGCTTAAAGAATGGTTATTAAGTTGAGGGCTACCTATATTAAGATCCTCTGCAAATGTGATGAACAAAGACCTTAGATCAGAGTTCCCCAACCTTTTCAACTTGGTGAACTGATGGGGGGCATGGAGGCGGAGAGGGATTGGTTCTGCGCAAGCGGTGGGCAAGAGCACATGTGTGTGCACTCCATTTGCGTGAGCGGTAGCACACGTGCCCCACCACTCGCACAAATGGCACCCACGTGCTCTCCCACTGTTCGCGCAAGTAGGGACGCGTGCGCATGCTTGGCCGCCACTTCCATGGCCCGGTTCCGAACAGCTCAAGGTCCACAGGTGGGCCATGTTCTGGAGGTTGGAGACCCCTGCTCTAGATTATGATGAAATGAAGAAAATATTGTGACCTGATCCAGGACTGCCAGACTGATGTGTGATTTGAAATTTAGCTATCGATTAGCTTTTGTAATGTAGTTATTTTTGTTGTGTTTGGAACATAATTATGTCCGCAATTGTAGATGGCAAATTAATGAAGAGTGAAAAGAACCAACAGAAGGGCTGTGCCATAATAATCTGCCTCTGCTAAGCACTACTTTTTATTTTATCTTGTATGTTAGGAATAGATTTCTAGAGCCTCAAAAAAACGAGCAAAATGCAGAATAGATATTTTTTGCAACCCCATTTTTTATTAATCCCAAATCCACAAATTCAGGACTCTGAGACTGTTTGGCAGTATTTGCCAAATGTAGTTTTTTTGGTCAAAATAAGCAAACTATATGAATATTTGTTTCTCTGTGCTAAATTTACCTCAGCGGATAGCCCACAAATTTTGGCTTCATCACTTTCAGTAATACCACTATTGTGCCCCTTCCCCAGGATGTGATAGGTGGTTTAATTAGACAAATTCAATCTAAACATCTGGCTGACTGTGCGCCAACCATAATAATAATATTAATTAGTTGATTGTTGGCCATGAAAAGTTCTTATAATCTGCCTTAAAAGGAAAAAATGACCTGAGCTCTGTGATTTGACCAAGCTATTATGTTGACTTGAGAATGAAAATGATTCTCAACTAAATCTTCCTAATCTCTCTGCATTAGCCAATAAAATTAGCATGTTTTAATGTCAAAATCCTAGCTGAGGTTTCTTAGCCATAATGGTTCTCCTATTGTTTTTAACTGTGCGGTATCCAAACTAGAAATACGACCAACTGGCACTTAGCCTTTTCGATGTTCAGTACATTTTTCACAAATTAAATAACTCTCTGGTTCTAACAGCTGTAGTAGTATTATAGTATTTTCATTTGTGCTGGATGATTGATTATTTCTGCTCAATCTCTGACTGATTTCTCATGGTGACAGGCTATCACACCTCAGTCTTTGGAGTCTTCAGTGATTGCCTTTTGGATAAACTGCCAGGAATAAAGACCTCTGGTTGTACAGTGGAAGTCATTCCATCTTTACCTCGGTTGCAGATCAGTACTTCCCTGCCCAGGTAAGAATTCTGGTGGTTGATTTTCAAGTTGGCAAACTCTGAGTGCGTTTATCAATATCTAAAGAGCTATTACGTTAGTAATAGGTGCCTATTAATTGAATGCATTGTTTAAAACACAAACTCTTTTTCCTTTTTTTTTAAAAAAAACCCCAGAATAATTATAAATGATGCTTCTTAACCTTAAAAAACAGGTGCATTGAATAGCACCTTTTCTATTTTTCTTCAACTTTTATTCCTGCACTTTTTGCTTTTCCCTTGATCTTTCTTTTTTCCTCGTTCCTTTACATTAGTTGGCACTAGTTTTTATCTTATTCTTTAAAAGTTTTAATAAAAATCATACAAAATAAAGGGACAAAAATATCTTAACCTGTCACCTAAATGTTAAGAGTTGATAGAGGGTGAAAGTGCCTGAGGAAGAGCTTATTTTCTCTCAAACCAAATTTTAAATAATGAAATTGTATTTGCCCCAGTGCTGTATTATAAATCACTTTAAAATGGATGAGTCTTTCAAATGCAATATAGTTGAGTCCTGCTACTTTGAGATTAAAAAAAAAAGTTATTTATAAGTGGAACCTTCAGTGATTGCAATGAAAAAATTACCTTGACTGTGTCCATGGTTCATGCAGGGTTTTATGCTCTTAAAGTGAGATTTCTCTTGCTTACCTCTGCAGCCTCCAGCTTTGCTCTGGGGGAGTCCTAAATATTTTGTAAACATGTTTGGGGGGCAATTTTTCTCTGCTTGGGTTTTTTTTGGGTGTGTGTGTGTGTATGTGTTTTATTATGATTAATATTAATATTTGTCCTGAATTGAATGTTCAGCATGGTTGTCTTTTAAAACTTGCTTGAAACTATATTTAGTAAGGGATTTTAAATGGCTGATTAAAGTTATGGCTAAGAGATCGCAATTTGTAAAGGAGAGCAGTGTGTGCATGCTTATGTTAGAGTTTGCAGCAGAAATTCAAATCCAGAAAGCATACACAGATGACTGCATACACAGCAGGATACATTAACTTCTTTATATACATAACAACATATTAAGTAAAGTTTCCAATACCAATAGTAGATACTTCCAACATGGTAAAGGGTACAAGCAAAAACACAAGCAGTAGCTTCAGAGTTCAGAGCCGATTAGTTTTTGTTTCAGAGCTGAGCACAGAGCAGAGATAAATCACGGCCAGACTCTCTTTTAAGTTTCAGTTTCTAAATCAGCTGTCATTGGCTAACTTTGTTACCATGTCTTTGTCAGTTCATGAATATTCTGATAGTTTAAGTGTATGAGTCTGTCTGTCTCTCTCTCTCTCTCTCTCTGTGTGTTTTCTTAAGTTTTCGCAGGTATTTATATGTATGGTATTCAGCTTTGTTCGGGTATTTTCCCATGTCATTATAGTTGTGCTTTTAAAGTTGTAGCAACGTTTCGGCAGAATCTCATCTGCCATCATCAGGTTTCTGTATAGTGTTTGTTTGTGAGTCAGACTTTCACAGCCGTTTCTGTTTTAAATTTGGTGCTAGCCTACTTCTGTGCCAGAATGGTTTTTTCTTCATCCTGATTGGTTGGGAGTCTTGGTCTGTGTTTATTGGTCTCGGAGTTTGCTGTGTTTTGCTTGATTGGTGTTTCTAATATCTTCTGTCTGTTTTGTAGCTTTTTTTGTCTTGATTGGCTGGCAACATTGTGTTCCTGTATTGGAGGCTTTTAGTGTGGCTTGGCTCTGAGTAAACAGACGGCTATGATTTATTAGGAAGCTAGGTTTCATCTGGATGCCTGGTTGGGGTGTGTTTGAGCTGGAGGTATCAGGGGGGAGTCTGTTTGTGCCCAGGTGTTTGCTTGGCTTGTGGTGTGGAGATTTTGTTTGTTTGTGAGTGCAGGCTTCCAGATAATTGACAATATATATATATATATATATCTTCTATTCATCTCTTCTATTCATGCTGTTATTCTTCTATTCTCTTCTATTCATGCAAGAATACTATACGCTTCTATTCATGCAAGAGATGACTCCACCAGACTGTCAATTATCTGGAAGCCTGCACTCTCAAACAAAAAAATCTCCACACCACAAGCCAAGCAAACACCTGGGCACAAACAGACTCCCCCTGATACCTCCAACTCAAACACACCCCAACCAGGCACCCAGATGAAACCTAGCTTCCTAATAAATGATAGCCGTCCATTTACTCAGAGCCAAGCCACACTAAAAGCCTCCAATACAGGAAACACATTGTTGCCAGCCAATCAAGACAAAAAAAGCTACAAAACAGACAGAAGATGTTAGAAACACCAATCAAGAAGAACACAGCAAACTCCAAGACCAATAAACACAGACCAAGGCTCCCAACCAATCAGGATGAAGAAAAAAATATTCTGGCACAGCAGTAGGCTAGCACCAAATTTAAAACAGAAATGGCTGTGAAAGTCTGACTCACAGACAAACACAATACAGAAGCCTGATGATGGCAGATGAGATTCTGCTGAAACGTTGCTACAACTTTAAAAGCATAACTATAATGACATGGGAAAATACCCAAACAAAGTTGAGTACCATACATATAAATACCCATACATATAAATACATATAATATAAATTATATATATATAATCCCCAACTGACAACAGTTCATTTAGTGACTATTCTAAGTTACAACAGCACTGGAAAACAGTGAGTTATGACCATTGCAGCATCCCCATGGTCACGTGGTTTACATTTGGATGCTTGACAATTGGTTCATATTTATGACTGTTGCAGTGACCCAGACTCATGATCACAAGCAATGGGGAAGCCAGATTCACTTAACACTTAAGTGTTATTAATTTAAAAACTGCAAAAAAATGTGACAAAAGAGTCATAAAATGGGACAAAACTCCCTGGACAAATTTCTCACTTAGCAACCTAAATTCTGGGCTCAGTTGTGGTCATAATTTGAGAACTACCTGTGTATGTATCTATGTATCTATGTATGTGTATGTGTGTATGTGTGTATGTATGTGTATATATATATGTGGGTGTGTTTGAGTATGTATATGTATGTACGTTTGTATGAGAAATAATAAACTTTTCTATACAGTTCTCACAGTGAGCTGTTTCATTACAGTACCTCATTTGTTTTTTACTTTTTTTGTTAATTTATTTTGAGTGGTTAAAATGCTTGTTTCTCTTTGCTAAATTTACCTCAGAAAGATAAGTAATGTTTTGATTTTATCCCAATTAGTTTTGAATGCTAACAGTTTTGTCAGTTTTCAGAAGTTAACTTTAACCGTGCCTTTCTTTATCGTGGTTCAAAACTAAATTTCACTTAGTTTGCACTTTAGTCTCTACATCTGCCCCACCTACAGTTGTAGCTCATGCTACATCCCCATCTTCAGGTGTGGGAGGTGAAGAACTGTAACAGTAGTGCCAAACTAATTGTGGTTAAGTTTGTTTTTGGCCTGATCCATTACCCCCATGTTATTAATAATATTCATAAAGTTAGATGACACTGTTTATTAATATTTTTAAACTTCTGGTGATATCTGGAAGATCCACTTTGATGTAGTGGTGAAGGCATCAAATCAAGCACTGGGAGACCAGTGGGAGTTCTAGTCCACCTTGGTCAGGATGCCTGCTGGATGACTTGGGCCAGTCACTCTCCCTCAGCCCTAGAAGGCCAACAATGGCAAACCATTTCTGAAAAAGCTTGCTAAGAAAATTGCAGGGACTTGTCCAGTCTCAGGGAATTAGACACAATTGAATGGAAAGAAAAGCGATACGTGAATGTATTGTAAATAATATATGGGTTGATATTCTGCCGCTGGATTCATTACTCACTGGTATCTCTCCTACCCTTTTTGAAGGTCTGCTCGTACGCTTCAGCCTTCTTCGGGGGATGAAATTACCACCAGCGTGTCTGTCCAGCTGTATAACGGAGAGACTCAGCCACTCATCATTAAACTTGAAAATATTGGAACAGAACCTCTGGAGAAGCTGGAGGTTACATCAAAAATGGTCAACATAAAAGGTTAATATTATTTTGTTTTTTCAACTGCTATAAAATCACTTCTGTTGCTCCTCACACACACACACACACACACACACACACACACACACACCCTGCCCCCCCCACCCCTTTCTCTATCTGCTGAACTGCTTTGTTTTAATTTTCTGTTCTTTCCATTTTCTTTTTCAAATTGGAATTACGTTTCCTATAATCTCTGTTGCTTTCCTAGAATCTGTTGAAGATCGTATCCCCCTTTAACTTCTCCATGGCTGTGTTTTGGCTGCCAAGTATTTATTGTTTGGAGTTTGTTTTCCTATGATTTAACAGATTTAACAGATAATCAGAGCTGGAAGGGACCTTGTAGGTCATCTAGTCCAACCCCCCCGCCCAAGCAGGAGACCCTACATCATTTCTGACAAATGGCAGTCCAATCTCTTCTTGAAAGTCTCAAGTGATGGCGCTCCCACAACTTCCGAGGGCAACTTCTGTTCCATTGGTTGATTGTTCTCACTGTCAGAAAGTTTCTCCTTATTTTCAGGTTAAATCTCTCCTTGTTCAGTTTCCATCCATTATTCCTTGTCTGGGCTACAGGCTCTTTAGAAAATATCCTGACCTCTTCCTCTCTGTGGCAGCTCCTCAAATATTGGAAGACCGCTATCATGTCTTCCCTGGTCCTTCTCTTTACTAGACTAGCCAAGCCCAGTTCCTGCAACTGTTCGCTGTATGTTTTAGCCTCCAGTCCCCTAACCATCCTGGTTGCTCTTCTCTGTACTTTTTCTAGAGTCTCAACATCTTTTTTGTAATGTGGTGAACAAAGCTGGATGCAGTACTCTAGGTGTGGTCTTACTAAGGCTTTATAGAGTGGTGTTAGTACTTCCTTTGATCTTGATTGTATCCCTCTGTTAATACAATTTAGGATTACATTAGCTTTTTTGACTGCTGCTGCACAATGCTGGCTCATAGTTAGCTGGTTGTCCACTAAGGCTCCAAGATCCCTCTCATAGTTACTGCTATTGAGCCTGGTTTCACCCAGTCTATATGTGTACTTTTGGTTTTTCTTGCCTAAGTGTAGGACTTTACTTATCTCTACATTGAATTTCATTTTGTTAGATGCAGCCCAGTGTTCTAGTCTGTCAAGATCCATCTGGATCTTGAGCCTATCTTCTTGGGTGTTAGCTATTCCTGCCAGCTTAGTATCATCTGCAAATTTGGTAAGTTCCCCTTCTATTCCCTCAGCTAAGTCGTTAATGAAGATATTGAAGAGTACTGGGCCTAAGATGGAACCTTGTGGCACCCCACTGCTTACTTCCCTCCATGTAGACTTAGACCCATTAAGGACTACTCGTTGAGTACAGTTTACTAGCCAGTTGCAAGTCCATCTAGTGGTGGTGCTATCTATTCCACTTTTTTCTAGCTTACTAAGAAGTAGGTTGTGGTCTACTTTATCGAATGCCTTATTCAAATCTAAATATATTATGTCCACAGTATTTTGCTAGTCTACTAATTTAGTCACTGTGTTGAAGAATAAAATAAGGTTTGGCTTGATCTGTTCTTAACAAACCCATGCTGACTGCTAGTTATTACTTTACTTGTTTCTAGATGTTGGCAGATCTGTTTTTTTATTATCTTTTCCAGTATCTTCCTGGGTATTGATGTTAGGCTGATTGGTCTATAGTTTCCTGGGTCTGTTTTTTTTCCTTTTATGAAGATGGGAACCACATCAGCTCTTTTCCAGTCCTCTGGTAGTTCCCCGGTGCTCCAGGATTTTTGAAAGATATGGTGCAATGGTTCTGAGATGACCTCTGCCAGCTCCTTTAAAACTCTGGGATGTAATCATTCAGGCCCCGGTGATTTGTTTTCATCAAGATCAGACAGGTGTTCTCTTACTATTTTTTTTGCTTATTTTAACTTTTATTTCTGGTCTGACTTTTACAGTTATGTTTTGGGTGGGTTGAGCTATAGTTTCTTTTTGAGTGAAGATGGATGCAAAGAATGAGTTAAGCAGTTCTGCCTTCTCTCTGTTGCCTGTTACTTCCTTGCCATCTTCTCTCTTTGGTAGACCAACTGCTTCCTTGATTTTTTTCTTATTATTTATATGTTAGAAGAAACATTTTTTAGTATCTTTGACTTTGTTGATGGAACAATTCTGGCAACTGTTCTGAAATCTAAATGTCTTTGAAATCTATTTTTTCTTAAAATCTGTCTAAATGATGTATATATTTGACCTTTTAAGGTGGGGCGGGAGAAATATTACATTTTGTCATCACCCCAAGTACTTCCACCATTCCTTTTGGAGGGAGGATTTCTCTGTTTTGCATACAATGTATGTACTGTGTGGTGTTTTCAGTTACAATAACATCAAGATGTAGTGCATGATTGGTTTTATTCTTATCAGGAATCTTCAGATGGTCATAGTCAGATCTTATTACATGGGATTCAAACCCATTAACTTCTATCTCTCTTGAGCTTAAAGAAAAGGTATACCATATTAGATATATAAGAATATGAGATGCAGATGTTACATTATACCATGTGGACTACATGTGGACTGTAGATTCCATTCTGATAGACTGTATGTATTTCTTCCTTGAAGAGCACTTTGCTGCTGAACAGCAGAACCTGGTTAGTTTCTAAAGTGATTAATATGTTTTTATTTACTTAATATCATTCACTCATCTCACCCTTCGCAGTGTGCTGTATGTAGCAATGTAAAGATTATCCATGAGTTCAGCTCCCTGCAATTGGCTTGAACCACATAGAATAAGATCTGGCTATGTACATTCAATGATTCCTATAAGAATAAAGCAGATTGCTTTGTCTTTTAAATCACCACAGTTTGAATCCATACTCCTTTCCTCACCTTTCCCACAGACTAACAGACATCTTCCTTTGTCAATAGAATAGAATAGCATAGCACAGCACAGCACAGCACAGCACAGCACAGCACAGCATAGCATAGCATAGCATAGAATAGAACAGAGCTGTGGTGGCACAGTGATCAGAGTCCAGTACTTCAGGCTACTTCTGCTGACTGCTGATTGTCAGCAGTTTGGCAGTTCAAGTCCCACTCAAGGTTGACTCAGCCTTCCATCCTTCCAAGGTTTGTAAAATGAGGACCCAGATTGTTGGGGGCAAGAGGCTGACTCTGTAAACTGCTTAGAGAGGGCTGTAAAGGCACCGTTGAAGCGGTATATAAGTCTAAGGGCTATTGCTATTGCTAATAGAATAGAATAGGATTCTTTATTAGCCAAGTGTGATTGTACGCACAAGGAATTTGTCTCCGGTGCAGAAGCTCTCAGTGTACATACAAGCAACAAGTGGTAAAATCATGCTCATAATCATAAAATACAATCATCGTAAATCATAAGATACAACATCCAGTGATAGTCACAGGATACTAAATAAGCAATCAACATAAATCATAATAGGATACTAATAAAAGCAATCAACATAAACCAAAAGATACAAACACCAAAGTTACAGTCATAAGAAGCTAAGGAAATAGATAATAGGAAAAATGAGAAGGATAATAGCAATGCATCCCTACTAGGTGGTTTGACATCCCAGGGCATAAGACAAGTGTTGTGGGAATTAGTTGTTTAGCAAAGTGATGGCATGAGGGGAAAAACTGTCTTTATGTCTGGTTGCCGTCTTGGGGGAAGAAATTGAAACAGTTTATGTCCAAGATATGAGGGGTCTGAAGATATTTTTTCATAGCCCTCTTTTTTACCATGCTTTCTTTCTAAGAATCAGTTGGGTGTTAAAATAAGTAGCACGCCCGCACTGGGAAATTTTAGCTCTTAATGTAACTGTCATTCATGCAGACATAAAGACAAATTTCAATTTGAATACTACATCAGGATAGATTGAAGGCTCTTACGCTTAACAAGCAGAGAGATTTATCTGCACTAATAAATGTCATTTTTTAAAATCTCCCAATAGCAGTTTTATACATGTTTTAAATACATCACATACTATGGAGAATTTCAAGTTCCTTCTAAGACGGTTTTTACTAGGCTAGAGGACACTGTTTTCCCCACTCCAAAATCATATTCTGAGTTGAAATATAGGAATTATCATTCTTATTACCTTGGGTGGAAGTAGAAGACTTATGTTTATGTAGACCAGGGGTCCCCCAACTTGGCAACTTTAAGACTTGTGGACTTCAACTCCCAGAATTCCTCAGCGAGCTTTCTGGGAGTTCAAGTCCACAAGTCTTAAAGGTGCCAAGTTTGGAGACCTCTGAGGTAGACTAACCATATATAATTAAAAAACAGAAGTCAAGAACTGGCAGTTCAAATCTTCATAAATATTATATAGACTTACCATTTTAAATATCTTTTATTAAAATTTAATTCGGCATCATTAATTTTAGAGTACATTCTAAGTCAACAGTTTTTATATTCTGTTACCTGATTAGGAGGGGAAAGCCTTCCCAATTTGTTCCTGAAAATAGTGGATATATGGTATTTACCTTATAGTAGTTCTTTTTGTTGCATTACAAAAACATTGGATGATGGAAAACATTTTTTTTTAATTTCCTGAGAAAATATTTAAAAACATCAACATCTCTGCAAAAGCAGGGATGCTTTTATTGAAGGGATATACACGAATTGTGTTTCCATTTACATGTTTTTATTTTAGGAAAGCTGTTTGGTGACTTCTTGAGTTGGAATCTAGAAGATACACTCTCCCAATTTCCTTTAAAGCCCGGAAATGTTGCTGTATTTACTGTGTATATTAAAGTCAAGCTTGATTTCTCCTGTCACGAAAACCTTCTACAAGATCTGAATGATGGTGGGTTTAAAGTTTTATCTAATATCAATAGCTACATTTTATTTTTTAACATGCTTCTCTCATTTAATATACATTATTAATATGAATTTTTTGTATTTTAGATGTTGCTTTTCGATTTGTTGTTTTAATAGTTTGTTGTTAATCTCTCTATATAAAAGTGAAATACCACTCACGCATCATCACAAAATCTCCAGAACCGTAAAGCCTACAAACTTGAAATTTGGCACGTCTGTTCCTCTTAGGTGCTCACTAAGAAAGGATTTTTCAAAATGACCATCAGAGCCTTAGTATTTCATATATTATTATTAACACGCTCTGATGCTAAGGAGTTCTACTCCCCACCTGAAAAGAAATCTATTCCAAGTACAAAACACAAACAGGTGGGAAAGGAAAAAAGAAATCTTGCCCTTTAAGGAATAGGCAAAGTTCTTTCCTTTTGTGGATTCAAATTTCCCGGCTGGGAGAAATGCAAAATGATTTGGTCAGCTGTGTTGAAAGTCAGAATCAGTTTATTAATAGGAAGGCAGGTAGGAAATCTCACAACGTTTTCTAGGATTAATCTAATCTTGTGAGTAGAGAAACCCTTTTTTATACCCTTCAGATCCTTTGATTTTGTAAGTGTGAACCTTTGAAGTCTTTGATTTGTGTGTGTGGTAATTGTTTTATGGTAGCTGTTTGTTGCATTAGGTTGCAATATCCTGAGTTTCCTGTTATGCCTTTTGATTTGCTTTTCACACGTTTTATAGCTTGCCATCTATTTGATCCATGTACAAAGCAGACAAGGTTATAATGCAACAACGATCCACTGCTTTTATCATCCCCCCTCCCAATCCCTATATACATGTCTGAACTGGGAAAACAATCAAGGCTTGATAATTTTCCAAATACAAAGTATTAGCAATTCAGGACAATGCACAACAAATAATAAAAGCAGTGGTTCACTGTTGCATTACAAACCTTGTCTGCTTTGTAGATGGATCATGCATGTTCATATGAAAAGGGTAAAAAATTGCATTCCCCATGGTATAATCCTGCCACTATCATTTTGATTAAGGCATCCGATCCTACTGAAGCCTCTCTGTAATTCCTTTTAAAAGAATTATGGTTCATTCACACCCAATGGAGGGTTCCATAAAGAGGTACATAAACATCATAGTACATAGTGGGAGGTAATGGACTTCTGTTCTTACTCCTCCTGTCATGTGTGCAGAAAGCAAAAAAGAAAGAGAAAAAACCCTATAAAACGATAGGATGGACTGTATTTGTCTGTATATTTGAAATCAGCTTCCTTCTCAGCTTGAGTTATGAACTGTTTGGTATTGTACTGTTATAAGCACCTAAATTGCGGTAGCTGTGGACTAAACAAGCTATTTTTAATTCCCCCCCAGAACTCTTTAAAACCAACCTACCCCAGAAATTCATAGTACAATGCAAAGAAATGTTACTTAGGAGAACAGGGTAAACAAGAAAAGCTATGCGCTACATTAACTAACATTTCTGGGAGCTGAAAGATGTGAATAATTTTTATTGTCGTCTCTGAAACATATATATGGCTTATTTATTTTAAAACATACACGGTGATTTTCATTTTTCTAAACATGTAAATGGAATTTACATTAAAATAATTCTAACAAGGTCAATAAAACAGTAAATATCATCATGTGTAAAATTAAGAATAATAAAATCAGTGGTTACAAGGGAGGACTGCAGTTAGGCTGATAGGAAAAAACATTGTTTTGCAAATAAAAATCTTTAACCTAAGTCTCTTCTGACTGGAACGATGATTCTACATTTTTAAAACGTCTTCCAAAATGCTGCCAAGTAAATAAGCAGAAGGTTTTCTCAGAATGCAAAATCTCAAAGTCTGCCATAGAAGCAGAGATCTTTTCAGCAACTTCCTCTTAAACAGCTTCAGAACCTATGGAACAAATATAACTCCCAAAACAAGGTTGATATGTTATAATTGGTTGCTAGAGTCTAACTTGGAAAGGCTTTGGGGAAAATACAAGAAATATTGGCCCTAGTTTTCCATCCCAGGCAATCGTTAGCTCAACCAGATTATATTTACGAGAAAATGGCAATAGCTATGTAAAACTCATCACCCAGGAGGCCCTTGTAACCCCATGAATTTAACAGAAAAAGTTTTGGTGAGGTTTCATGATTGCTATTAGTTTCTTTTCTGGAAGGCTATGGTGGAATCACTGGGGCATTGCAACCATGAATGTTTGGAAGGATTGTTTTGTGCTGTTGAACCTTGGCAGTTCTGTAGCGAAGGGGCTTTTCAGTTGTTCTTTAGCATTTTTTCCCACCTGACCTGCAAGGTACAACTGCCTGGTCTGTTGTATAGTCTTATAAAAACAACTCCATATTTTTGTAACCCTCAGTTTTGGGATGAAATTCTCTGAAAGTTAGTTGATTGAGCCCATTCAACCTTTTTTTTTTTATTAATTCCAGTCTAATGGACCAATTCAAAGAAACTGTGAAAGGGGTCTTGGAAGCTTGTCAGTTGTCCATGCCTCAGCAGGATAGTTGTCCAAACCAAAGCAGACCAGGATCATATTGATGTAGGATAAGAAGAAACGGGGAAATAATTTTTTTTTTCCACTAGTGATTCCTGTAGGAGAGACACTTGGGGAGTGGGCTTCCAGTCCAAGTCTCACATGACCAGAGCAGGATTAATATGAAAGAACTGTAGAAGATGTGCTCCAGAACAAGGCTTTGCCTACCTTGTTTAGTTTTCCTGTAACACATTCCTTCCACTGTATTGAAGCCAGATGCAAAGAACAAAGAATGACACTGTGAATTTCTCTGAGTAGTTTCTTTATTCTGGGTTGCCCATAGGCAGGAATCTTGCCAGACTAAAGCACGCCCAGCATAACTATCAGATATATAAAATCATACATTGCAATGTCCTACCTGTCAATGAATACTTCAGCTTCAACCATAACAACACAAGAGCACACAACAGATACAAACTCAAGGTTAACCGCACCAAACTTGATTGCAGGAAATACGACTTCAGCAACCGAGGGGTCAATGTCTGGAATACTCTACCCGACTCTGTAGTTTCTTCCCCAAACCCCAAAAACTTTAACCTTAGACTGTCTACTATTGACCTCACCCCTTTCCTAAGAGGTCTGTAGGGGGCGTGCATTGTTTCTTTTATTTTTCTTTTATTTTTCTTATATGTACTCATTTCATGTATTCATAATTATGTATACAATTTTACTTATCTCGTAAACAATTGACAAATAAATAAAATAAAAATAAAATAAAAATAAAATATCCTGTGAAAGGGTTAGGTTGGGTTCCTTCCGGGCTTCTTTCTATATAGTAAAGATTCAGGGCTGATTTAAGTTCAGAATGTAGCTGGAAGGGACCTCAGAGGTCTTCCAATCTAGCCCCCTGCTCATGCAGGAGACCCTATACTATTTCAGACAAAGGCTGCCCAGTCTTTTCTTAAAAGCCTCCAGCGATGGGAGCACCCAGTCTTTCTGAAAGCAAGCTGTTCCTTTGCCTCTTAGCTCCTTAGGAAAGATTTGGAACTCAGTGTCAGATTCCAACACATTGGCCCAGTGAAAGATGATAGAGGAACAGACCTCCTGAGTTGGTTTTACATTGCTAAGTATACTTTTACATAATAAAGCAGAGAGGAAAAATATTTTCCAGCATTTTCTAGGATGTAATTGAAAAGCTGCATTGCACAGTATCTCATAAACCTGGTAATTTCAATAATGCAAGAGAAATACCATATACATAATTTATAAGTTTTGGGTTGGCGCCCCACAAATTCTTCCAGGCAAAAGTATTATTGTCACATATTGATAAAAATCTAACGGCTTCATATTTTAATTAAGAGTCGCAGTACTAAATACATGGTGTTTATTTTCTACTTCACTATAAATTATTTACTATTAAACCAGTATTAATAAAGGTAAGTTAATTACTTTCTTCTACAGTAATGAATTTTAGATTAAAAGTCATTTGCTGTTTGATTGGAGAAGTTAACAAATCTGGATGAAAGTGTATTGTCCTTTGAGTCTGAAGTTTTAGACTGATACAATAATATATATTAAAATAACCCTTGCCCCAAAGAGAAATTATTTCAGGCTATTTGAGGTTTGCTTATGGAAGCAATGCTAATTCATTTGTTTTTTTCATTTTATTTATTTGCATCCCACCTTTATAATTTTTTACAAATAAGGTGGTGAACATATCCAACACACCGTCCTTCCTCCTATTTCCCACAACAGCCCTGTGAGGTGAGTTGGGTTGAGAGAGAGTGACTAGCCCAAAGTCACTTAGCTTTTTAAGGTAAGGAGGGATTTGAATCCATAAGTTTCCCACATTCTAGCCTGGTGTTTAACCACTAGATTTAAGCTGATATTCTATAAATATCCCTATTCAGAGCAGAAAAGGACTGGGCTAGTCTTTGATCTTGCTTTCTGAGCCGTGAAATGAATCAATCTATCTTTCTCTCTTTCTCTTTCTCCCTCTCTTCCCTCCCTCCTCTCTCTCTCACACATATATACCCACAGAGGCAGAGAATAACGGCAGATTAGTCCTTCATGTGACTTGTGTTCTTGTATGCTGCAGATTAGCAAATTAGAGAACGTTCGCAAGGAGCTGGAAAGGACCTTCCTATTCCAGTTACTCTAGGATTGGATAATGAGCTCTGTTGGTTGTTTTCCCTTGGTTGTATTTATTTTTCTCTTTCTCATTGAACAATCAATTCATTTCTGGGTTAGAGTTAGGACTGCTTGCCTGCACTTCATAAGCAGTCAGTTAGTACCAGCTAACTCCTTTTTCTAAGAAGTGCAAAGGAATCTAGCACTGATTTATTTATCTTAATTGGGTTTGTAGACTACTCAAATTGCAAATGGATACAAGTGCCATACATCACAATTTACATCAGTCATGTTAAAACGTAACATGCACAATAAATATCAAAACAAATCAATATCAGATATAGCAACTAATATAACAGCTAGTTGATATTTATTTAAATTGGATCAAAGCTAAAGGTTGAAATCCATTTCTCGCTTTTGAAATAACAGCTATGGTCACCTCTTTTCCCTTTTAGAGAAAAGCTACTCGTTTAAAAGTCAATCATTTTGATGGCATAGCAATAAATATCGGTTATGATATGAATTTTAAAAGGCAGGCTTTTAGTCACTTCTGTAATATATAGAATGGCAAATTTAAAGTATTATGTAAATCACTTGTAAAATATTCTTGGTATAATATCACATTTATGTTTAAGTATGGTTATTAATATTATGCTATTTGACCAAAATTAATGCTGTTTTACCGGGGATAATTCATACTAATAAATATCCATTCAACATTTATTGTATATTGCATTATTTGGTCACATTTAAACTTAGCATTTATATTACTTTTAAAATATATCGATTTCTTTCTCCTCAATTTTTTTAAAAACTGCTTTCAAATAAAGTATTGCCAAAGTATATTATTCCAATTATGAATAAGCTTTGGACATCTGTGCTTTTTGTCTTCGCATGGTCACATTATGTAGCATGTTTAGTTCTGAATTAGCTACAATTTCCAATCACATTGCAAAGCAAAAGAGCAAGTTATGATTTAGTAGCAATTTGCAATTCTTCCAGCACTTCTTTTGGTTTTATTGTCCCCGTTCTTTTCAAATTTCAGTTCAAACAGTGTAATCTTCTCTTCTTCACATTATGTAAAACATTCAAATCTATTTGAATCGGATTCCACGTTATTGGTTCTGTTCATGTACCATACTGAAATTATTCAGCTAGAATTTAGCCTAATATGTAGTATTTGTTGACTGTGGTTCAGTTTATGCTGTGAACAATGAAAATTGAGCTTAGTAAATAAACGATGGGAAAACATACCAGGCAAATACAATCTTTAGATAAGAATCTGGAAAGTATCCTAGAAAATGAAATGTAGTAATTTTGACCTTTCCCCCATTTTTGTAGATGGAATTAGTGTGAGTGGTCTTCCACTTTCCAGTCCGTTTCGACAAGTGATAAAGCCACGTATAGAAAATAAGCCCATGAATCCACAGGAAGCCACTAAAGTTGGTGACTTCAGCCACATAAAGGTAGGTGAGCGGCCCGTCGATAATCAGTTTTGTAACATATTAAATCGGGAATGGACAATTGACTTCCCCAAGGGAGCCACGTGAGAAACTGGGATTGTTGTGAAGGACTGCCGCTGCCCACTCCTGTCCCCCCGCTTGCCCGTTGCTTTCTGCTACACTGCAATTCATGTGCAGTAGAAAAGAAAATATTTAGCTCAACGTTGAACTGTGAAGTTGTTGCTACTCTGATCGTGGTTATTTGCTTGGAGACACCTCCTTATTCAACTAGGTAACAACATCAGTACTAGTAGGCGTGGTGTTTGCTGCTTGTTTACATTTATGTACTCAAATTTATACAGCCATAATGTGGGTGTTGATTCCCTGTTTATCAGAATATTGGAGGGGAATGTATTTCACTCTTTTTTGCCCCCTTCCTATGATTTTTATTTCCTCTTTTCAATGATGTGTAAATGTGACTTTTATCTATGTGTCTCTTGGTAGCTGATTTGTTTGAATGCCAAATTTCAGGAATTTCCTAGCATTTTTTAATGTGGCTTGATCTTTGCATCTGAATGTCAGGCGTCTTTAGAACTTGTTGTGCACCGTCTCTAGATCAGGCCTAGTGTGCAGGAAAAGCTAGACTCCAGCTCTCATAAAATAACGTATTTTATTGTTCAAGCAAAGATGGGTCCTCCCATAAGGCTGGGAAAGGACCACTTACAAAATTCCAGCAGGCATTTATACTTCATTAGTTAATCATTAGCTATTTGACATATCTCAAACATCTTGTCTTCAAAATTCACACAATTTAACATAGGGACTTATATAGAAATTACTCATGTCAGCCTGACTTACGAATTAATTTGAGTTTATATTCATTTTCCTTAACATCTTTTATGGCTAACAAAGTCATAAATGAATATATTTATAAAGCAACTAAAACTTGGAAATATCTGGTATATCAGTAAAAGATAGTCCACTGTTATTTTGCTTTACAGTGCTGCTGCAGGAATAGCAGAAACCTCATTAGTTTCTTACATTGGAATTTCCACCATAGGTCAAGAGTAGAAATACAGACGTAGCATGAATATATGAAACTTGCTGAAGTAAAGCAATCTTGGGGAAGATCATCCACCCATTTTCTATAACCCTTAGAGAGTTAAACATGTGGGATGCAGATTTAAATTCTGGTCCCCAAAATCATGGCTTGTCGGACTAGACCAGGGGTCCTCAAACTTGGCAACTTTTAAGACTTGTGGACTTTAACTCCCAGCTATGCTGGCTGGAGAATTCTGGGAGTTGAAGTCCACAAGTCTTAAAAGTTGCCAAGTTTGGAGACCTCCGGACTAGACCCTTAGGTTCTACTTTAGGCAAGGCATCCTAACTCATTGTGTGAAAAGGCTGAAGCCAGCAAGATGGGAATCAATGTCATTGTATCAACAATGAAGTGAATGGTCACTAAAAGAATGATTGTAAGTCGAGGACTTTTTGAAGGTAGCCCTCATTAAATGACCACTCATCAGTGACTGATCAGTGTTATGATGGTACGTATAGCAATAGCCCTTAGACTTATATACCTCTTCACAGTGCTGTACAGCCCTCTCTAAGCAGTTTACAGAGTCAGCCTACTGCCCCCGACAATTTTGGGTCCTCCTTTTACCCACCTCGGAAGGATGGTAGGCTGAGTCAACCTTGAGCCGGGTGAGATTCGAACTGCCAAATTGCAGGCAGCTGGCAGTTGGCAGCAGTACCTTGCAGTACTGCACTCTTAACCACTGGGCCACCATGGCTCATAACTTAGATTTTCTAGAATTTATTTCATCTAATAAATCTGTTAAATTCAAATGTATTAAATCTCATCAATTCTTTAAATGCCCAGAAGGGGCATGCTATGGATCCTGTCAGCCAAAAACTTTGGTTGGCATGGGGTCCAGGAGAATGGCCTTGTCTGCTATGACTTTCACTCTAGGGAACATCAGGATAGAGCCAGGGTGGCACAGTGGCTAGAATGCAGTATTGCAGGCTAATTCTGTCGACTGCCAGCAGTTTGAGTCTCACCAGATGAAGGTTGACTCAGCCTTCCATCTTTCCGAAGTCGGTAAAGTGAAGACCCGGATTGTTGGGGGCAAATATGCTGACTCTGTAAGCCACTTATAGTAGAGCACTATAAAATGATATATATAAGTACTATTAATATGGCCACCATGTTCCTTGAGCAGAGGTATAACCCCCAAAGCGCCTCAAAATTGACTCTGCCGATTGGGTTGGGGTTGCAATGCGGGCATCCCTTGCCGAAGGCAATTGATAGAATGAGAAGACGATTCCTCCTCCACCTCCTGTCTGTGTAGCGCTTCCTATTTTTAGCCAGTTGTTATTAATTTTTAATGCTCTTGCTTTTAATACTTTTGCGTTTTAATATTTTACGTTGCTGTTTTTATGATGTCGCAAGCTGCCCAGGGTCGTTCAACAGAGAGAGGGGCGCCACGTAAATTTAATAAACAAACAAAATCGATTTATATCCCTCAGGAAACTGGTTTAGCTCATTCTCGGCTTAGGACCGCAATTGAGCCCAGCATGTCCGTCGTGAAGTGAAGCATTCGCTAAATGAGTTTTGCCCCATTTAGCGACTATGTTTTGCCACAGTTTTTAAGAGTGAGTCACTGCAGTTGTTCAATTAGTCAGTGAACCTGGCTTCCCCATTGACTTCTCTTGCCAGAAGGTTGCAAAAGAGGATCACGTGACCCCAAGAGACTCCAACCGTCGTAAACAGGAGTCGGTTGTCAATTGCGCCTGAATTTTGATCACGTGGCCGTGGGGATGCTACAATGGTCGTAAGTGTGAATACGGGCCATAAGGCCCTTTTTTCCGTGCTGTTTTAACTTTGAACGGTCACTAAATGAACTGTTGCAAGTCAAGGACTACCTGTACAGATAGCCCTCAACCTACAACACTTCGTTTAGTGACTCTTCCAAGTTACAACAGCACAGGAAAAAATGACTTACGACCCTTTTTCACACTTATAACCGTTGCAGCATCTCGTTGGTCCCGTGATCCAAATTTGGACGCTTGAGAATTGACTCACATTTCTGACCGTTGCAGTGTTCAGGGATCACGCCAGAGGTGGTATTCAGCCGGTTCTGACTGGTTCTGGAGAACCGGTAGTGGAAATTTTGACTGGTTTGGCGAACCGGCAAATCCCATCTCTGATTGGCCCCGCCCACCTGTTAGCTTTCCTATATTGCCTTGTTTTTTTAATCTCAGCTGATCCACGCGGCAGAGCTCAGCTCACTCACCAGCGTTCGGACAGCGTTTGAGTCCTGCGCGCATCCGTAGAACCGCTGACAGAACCGGTAGGAAAAAGAAAATTGGAAACCCAACACGGGATCACACGATCCCCTTTGACGACTTTCTAGCCAGCAAAGTCAACAGGGAAGCCAGATTCAGTTAACAGCCACGATCCTTAATGAACAACTGCAGTGATTCATAAAAGGTGGTGAGTCGTAACCTGGGGCCAAATTTGCTTAACCCATATCTCGCTTAGCAACAGAAATGTTGGGCTCGATTGTAGTCGTAAGTCGAGGACTACCTGTACTTAATATTCCGGCCCGTCCTGCCCGTTGGCTTGCTTCCCCCTCCCCCCCAGTGTGTCAGCCCATCATACATTGGTTAAGGGAGCCTCAGCGGAGAGGGAGAGAGGGAGAGGACGAGAGAGAAGGAGGAAGAGAGGGAGGGAGAGGAGAGAGGGAGAAGCAGAGAGGGGGGAGGGAGAGGGAGGAGGAGAGAAAGAAAGAAAGATGGAGAGAGAGAAGCAGAGAGAAAGAAAAAGAGAGAGAGAAGGAGGGAGAGGAAGAGAGAGAAGGAGGAAGAGAGGGGGAGGGAGAAAGAGGGGGGAGGGAGAGAGAGAAGGAGGGAGGGAGAGAGAAAGATAGAGAGAGGGAGGGAGGGAGGAAGAGAAGGAGAGAGAAAGGAAGATCGAGGGAGAGAGAAAGAAAAAGAAAGAGAGGAAGAGAAGGAGGGAGAAAGGGAGAGGGAGGGAGAGGAAGAGAGAGAAAGAGAGGGAGAGAGAGAAGGAGGGAGGGAGAGAGAAAGAGAGAGGGAGGGAGAAAGAAAGAAAAAGAAAGAGGGAGAGAAGGAGGGAGAAAGGCAGAGGGAGGGAGAGGAAGAGAGAGGGGGAGGGAGAGGGAGAGGGAGGGAGAAAGAGAGAGAGGGAGAGAGAGAAGGAGGGAGGAAGAGAGAAAGAGGGAGGGAGAAAGAAAAAGAAAGAGAGGGAGAGAAGGAGGGAGAAAGGGAGAGAGAGAGAGAAAGAGGGAGGGGGAGAGGGGTAAAGGGGGGGAGGCGTGTCACAGAATTGTTGTCCTGCCTGTCTTGCCTGCGCCGTAAGATGTTCATTTTGAACTACACGGAGGGAGAAATTGAAATTCACCTGATGTAGGCACGAGAGAGAGGGAGAGAGAGAGAGAGGGGCGGGGAGACAGAGACGCAGAGACCGAGAGCTTCTCGGGCCAAGTGCTCAAACTCAGCCTTGCAGGACTATATTTAGACTGCCGCTGCCGCTCTTGCGCTGTTTTTAAAAATTCAGCTGAGATTGCTGATAGGGGTATTTATATCCGTCCTGCCGGTTGCCACCTGCCGCATAAACTCCCTTACCCTTAATATACTATTCCCAGAGACCCCACTACGGTTTACCCTGGCTCCCTTCCTTTAAAGACCTGGCGATACATCCGTGCTCTTTCCGGAAACGTACCTATTAATGTACATTATTTTATTTTATTTTTATTTCATTTTTATTTTTTAATATTGCAAGGATAACTTGACAGGCAGATTAACCCAGTTAGCAGGAGCCCCATTAAAGCTGTCTGCCTTTTCAAACAGTTTTTTTTTCACGTCAAGGTAAAAAACCTAAAAGTAGAATGCTTTTGAGTTATTTATGGGCAGCATTGTAGGTTGTTTTTTTTTTTTCCTTCCTTTTTTTCCAGAGCTAGAATTTTTATTTGTTTGCCAATTTGGGGCCTGGTGTGGGGGGGGGAGAAGCCCCACTGTTGCTAGGATACAGATATTTCAGAAAGTGAACTTGGCCGGGCAGTTGCCATAGCATTGCACCAAATAAATACAGCGTTATCTCTTTGATTCCCCAGTGTGTGTGTGTGTGTCTGTGTGTGTGTGTGCGCGTGCATTTGAATTTTCCTCTGCCTTGTGGTGGTAGTTGTATGGAGCTTGGGTACCTAGGATGAAACTTGAATCAGTTTTGAACCCGAAAATCGCTTGACGGAGGAAGGATAAGTTGTGCTACTTGCGTAATCTTGGGAAACAGTTGCAGTTTGATGCATTGAGCTCAATCACAATGGAGCTGGAAGGGACTTTGGAGGTCTTCTAGTCCAACCCCCTACGCAAGCAGGAGATCCCATACAATTTGAAACACGTGGCTGTGAGGTCTCTTCTTAAAAGCCTCCCGTGTTGGAGTGCCCACAATTTCTGGTGGGAAGCTGTTCCACTGGTTGATAGTCCTCACTTTTAGGAAGTTTCTCCTTAATTCCAGGTTGCTTCACTCCTTGATTAGTTTCCATCCATTGTTTCTTGTCCTGCCTTCTGATGCTTTGTAAAATAAATGCATCCCCTCCTCTTTATGGCAGCCCTTCAAATGCTAGAATACTGCTATCAAGTCACCCCTAGTCCTTCTTTTCTCTAGACTAGCCATACCCAGTTCTTGCAACCACTCTTCATATGTTTTAGTCTCCAAGGCTAAATTAGTTTTGATTATGTAGTTACCGTATTTATCGGCGTATAACACGCACTTTTTCCCCCTGAAAATAGGGGGCAAATGATGTATGCGTGTTATACGCCGATGTCCAGGGAGCAGAATCCTCTTTAAGGGATCCCGTTCCCAATAGTGCCTAGCGGCGGCGCAGCGTCGTGACGTGATGTCAGCGCTGCGCCCGCCGCATATTTTTTTCCTGAAATTTCCCTCTTAAAGGGAATGCGTGTTATACGCCTGTGCGTGTTATACGCCGATAAATACGGTAGTTAGTATTAATGTTAGCTTTGATTATGTAGCTCGCACAAAGATAAAATGCTAATACGGACCGTTCTCGAGTTTACAGCCACTCATTCAGTGACCATTCAAAAGTAAGAGGGGGCTGAATGAGGAGTGGGGGACGACGTACGATTGGCCTGCAGAGTTGCAGACGTGACAAGGTCCCTGTGGTTGCGCGATCATGATCCAGGTGCTTGGCGGGCAGTTCACAGTTACAGTATTGCGCTTTCCCACAGTCGCATGATTTCCAACATTGTTCTACGACGTGGGCCACCTTACAACAGGAAGCAACGCAATGCAGGTTCTTTGTGAAAATGTTTCTTTGTTTTTTAAAAAAAGAAGCGATTTGTAAGCTGATTTTTTTGAACTCTCCGGTGTTTAAATGTTGCTGTTTCACTCTCAATTTAGGACTGAATAATCATGGGGTCCTTTTTTTGTGTGTGTGGGGGCAATAATAGGCAGACTCTGCTACCTATTTAAATCCACGTGTTTCTCTTAAGTCTTTTTTTTTTTTTTAACAAATGCCTGCATTTCTAACTGCTCGGTTGACATTTAAAAGCCTTCGACTTCTCTATCGGTAAATGTTTTTTGTAACCCTGTAATTTTTTCCTGGCCTGTTTATAGCCATCTCAAGCCTTAACCAAGGGCCTCTTTGGATGACCTCTAGATGTTTGAAGTTACGGAGCAGAAGGAGTATAATTACCCGTTTGGAATTTAGCTAGATCGCCCTGGTTAATATTGTTTCTCTTCGAAAAAGTCATTGGGGAGTTTCTAACGACGGCACCAAGGCTCCAGTTATTAGTTCTGGTCGAAAGATGTTTCCTTGGTGTAACAGCAAGAGGTTTTAGGGGCTCAAGCAGATTTCCACTCCTCAGAGCACACAAGAGTTTTTCATTCCACGTCCTTTTTCTTTGCAAAACTCCTTTGCTTGTCCCCCGAAATTATAAAGCAGTTTTTGTCCCCGTTTCCAAGCTCCAAACTGTTTGTTTCATCCCTTGGCTTTCATGGCTCCTTACACATTTTTCTTCTTCTAGTTTTCCAATACAGGTAAGTCCTCGAGTTAACAGCCGTTCATTTAGTGACCGTTTGAAGTTATAGCGGCGATGAAAAAAGTGACTTACGGCCATTTTTTACTGTTATGACCTTTGCAGCATGCCCGTGATCATGCGATCAAATTTCAGGGGCTCAGCAACTGGTTCATACTTATGACGGTTGCAGTGCCCCCACGGTCACGCGATCCCCTTTTGTGACCTTCTAAAGAAGCCAAGTCGATGGGGAAGCCAGGTTCACTTAACAACCGTGTTGCTAACTTACCAACTGCATTGATTTACTTAAGGACTGTGGCAAGGAAGTCCGTAACATGAGGCAAAGTTCGCTTAGCAAATGTCTCGCTTAGCAACATAAATTTGGGGCTCGATTGTGGTCGTAAGTCGAGAACTACCTATCATTTAGATGGGTTAAATTATCTTCTTTCTTTTTTTTCGTTGCAGGAAGAGAAAGAGGCTGATTCTGGATTTCGGGAGAGATAAAGGCATAAAAAATGCTGATGTTGCACCAATCACGCTTCATCACTTGAAGCGTAATAAGCATTCAGTGGTGTTTTTTGACAGGATAATGGGTGCTTAAGTGAGTCAGCAGTTTCCTCTTTCGACAGGTGGACAGAAAGGTCAAGGAAAGGACAAGAAGCAAGGATTTAATTAAGGCCCTCAATTTCAGGAATTGGAGGGTTGTTACTTTCAGTCTGGATTCAAATTGAATATTGTCTGGAGAGAATAATTTGGGGGTTCCAACTTGAGTCGGGACTGTGCAAGAATAAATAAAAATGAGATCCAGAAAGCCGTGAGGAAGGAAGAAATATTTATTCCTAAAAGCCAAAGAGTTTGCCTTTAGGGGCAACTGCAGAAAAACGGAGTCCAGCAGCAGCCTTTTATAGGGGAGATTCTCCTAGCGTGGAATTGCCCACATGCTAACTCTAGGGGGATACGTGTGTGTGTGTTTAGGGATGTCTGTGGTCTTTATTCTTGTGAACATGCTGGGAGACCTAATTTCATTAACTCTGATTTGTGTTTGCAGACCTTATCCTTTGATATGTGGATTAGGTCTGGGTAGCTTCTTTGGAGGTTTGAGGAATTTTGGGTAAAAGATTCCCCCCCCAATCCCCATTTGCTATTTTTACTTGATTAGTTTAGTTTCAGCTTGACTGTCAATTATCTAGTGGAGACTCGTGATCCTCATTCCGTTGTGGAATTGGTTAATGTTTTAAGGGAAGATGGAAACAGTATAAAGAATAAAATAGAGTTTGATATAAAACGTCAGTATTTCTACATAAATATTTGCTGAGTAAAGTTTACTTTTTTGAGTAGGCGTCATACTTTTGGATAAGGATAGCTTGGAAAAACCAGAACATAGGTAGTTCTTGACTTACGACTATACTTGAGCCCCAAATTTCCATTTGCTAAGTGCGACAACGGTTACATGAGTTTTGCCCCATTTTACAATCTTTCTTGCCACAGTTATTAAGCAAATTCACTGTAGTTGTTAAGTGAATGTCGCAGTTATTAAGTGAATTGGTTTCCCCATTGACTTGGCTTGTTAGAAGGTCGCAAAAATCGGACACATGACCCCAGGACACTGCAACCGTCATAAATATGAGTCAGTTGCCAAGGAGCCAAATTTTGATCACGTGACCATTGGGGGAGTCTACAACAGTGGTAAATTTGCAAAACGGTCGTAAGTCATTTGTCAGGGCTCCAGTAAATCCACCCCCGTTCAAATCATGTCTCTATCCGCATCTCTCAGAGTAAAAAAAAAAAATTATTAGAAGTGGCCATGCAGCTGACACTAAAATGCATCATTCATTTCCCCCTTGACCCTGGTCGCCCCCCCCCCGCCCCAATGTATATTCTCCAATGGGACACATCCATAGCCAAGAGTCATCAATCATGCTCTCCAGTAATAATCTTGCGCACCGACAACTTTGGGCTGCCCAAGTGATTATCTGAGGCATTCGCGGAATGCACTGTTTCCCCCCATTCCCTTTTTGCTGGCAGCTAAAAAGACCAAAGGAGTAACCTTTTAGTTGACATCACCTTTTTCACTGTTGTTGTAACTTCCAATGTCCAACCGTCACTAAACTACCTGTCAACGTCCTTCAAATTGCAAACTAACAACTATTTTGAGGGTAGCCGGTAAAGCCCCTTCTATACCTCCCGAAGATCTTCTGTGTTCTCCACAATCATAATGTTACCCCAATTAAATCATGAATCTCAAGCCAAACTTCCAAAACTTCAAAAGGATTTATTGGGAGTTAACACATCTGGCATTGCCTGGGTGAAGCCGACTCTGAGACACATCATTCATTGTCACCCATGACTTTGGTTTCCCCCCCACCCCTTGGATGTATCATAATTGATATTCTCCAATGGGGCACATCCATAGCCAAGAGTCCTCAATCATGTTCTCCAGTTAGATATTTGCACAGCAGAAACTTCAGTCACCTAGTTACTATCTTTGAAAAACTATTTATGGAATGCACTTTTGATTTCCAAGCTGCTGCACTGCTCTTTCAAACCCCCTTCCCCCCTCCCTTTCTGTTGGCAACTCTAAAAAGACCATGGAAATATTTTATGAGTTAACGCATAAGGTCTTAAGAAATACGAAATACAGCTAAATAAATGCAAATCGGGTTTGCCTGCGACTCTGTGTGCACCGTGCTCTGAGGCTTATATCATTTGGATGTTCTGTGGCCCATTGTACTGAGGATGATGAACATCTGTTCTGCCTCCTGGGCACTTCTGTTCCCCATTTCCTGATGTTCTGATTGTGTAGTTTCCTTGTGGGGTGGGGAGAAGAAATATATTTGCATAATTGCATTTAGTATACCACCTACGACCATTCCTGAGCAATATTGGCCTGTGTTTATAACATCACACATACGCTAGTGAAATTAATTCTGTGTACAGCTACCTTCTCGAGGCTTCCTTGGTGAAATGTATGGCAATTAAGCTTCAAAATAGTGTGAAGCACTAGGATTACGTTAAAAGAGCGGCACAATTCATCAAGTCTTTTTTTCTGGGTTTGATTTCAAAGTGTTACTCCTAACATTGAACTCTTTAAGCAACTTAAGAGCCAAACTAGCCGAAAAGCCATCAATTTTATTACACATCTAGACTAATTACTGAGATAATCATGAAAGTCCCTGCAAATTTTTATAAGGTTTATAAAGAAAAAGGGGCTTTTTAAAACATATATCTACTGCTGAACCTGTTGTCGATGGAGGTTCTCAATCATCCAGTTCATGTTTTCCCCAAAAGGTAACTAGATTCCCTGGGTTGTTTTATTTTTTTTTCTTTGAAGATGTTTTGCTTCTCATCCAAGAAGTTTCCTCAGTTTTGACTGTTGTCTTTCAATTCCTAATGGATTGCTGAATCTTCTCCTAACGAGTTTGTTCTTCTGTGTTGTGCCAGGCAATTTCCCATTGCTGTTGTTAGGCTTATTGTTTTACTACTAATCTTTGATCTTCACGTTTTCCTGATGTTTTTTTTCTCACGGTGGGCATCTATGGAAGCAGCTTGGATTGCAGGTCTCGTGTTCTTAGTCTCTGGTGAAACGTTTGAATTAACACAGGAATGCCACACTAAATCCAAATTAATATTATTTAGCTGCCGAAACCGACT
>NW_020769389.1:514092-567108 GCF_900518735.1 Pseudonaja textilis | reverse complement strand
GTTTGAGTCCAAGTTATGTGTTCTTGTATGCATTTTCATTATTTTGGGATTTTTAGATTGCCCTGAGTCTACCAAAATAAGCAGCTGTAGCAAATTTATTTATAATACTGATGCTCATGATAATGTTACTATTATTTGGGGACATTCCACTTTCTGTATCTCCTTAGGAAAATCGACCAACCAGCATCTCTTCTCGTCTTTGAAACGTGGTACTATTCTGCTCACACTTGCAATCTTTATAAGCTAGGCTATTTTCAGCCAGCTGGAATTTAAAATATTCCTCCTGTACCTGCAAAGTCAATGCTTCATGAGAGTCGAGTACTACACGGTGTGGCTGAGAAAGCAGGCGGAGGACTCGGCCATGCATTAATTAAAATAAATCTCAGATCAGAATAGAGCTGGGAGGGTCTTTGATGAACCCCCCTGCTGAAGTAGGAGACCCTATACCATTCCAGACAAGTGACTATTCAATCTCTTCTTAAAAACCTTAAAAGTGATGAAGTGCCCATGATTTCTAAAGGCAAGTTATTCCACTAATTAACAGTTCTCACTTTAGTTCTATACTGGTTCTTTCCTTGATTAGTTTCCATCTACAGTTTCTTACCTTGCCTTCTGCTCCTTTAGAAAATTTGACCCCCTCTTCCTCCAGTAAACTGGAATACTGCAATCCATCCATCCATCCATCCAGAATGGAGCTGGAAGGGACCTTGGAGGTCTTCTAGTCCAACCCCTTGCTCAAGCGGAAGACCCTATACCATTTGAGACAAGTGGCTGTCCAGTCTCTTCTTTAAAAGCCTCTGTCATGCCCCTGTTAGAATCTGATTGAGGGGGAGGCCAAGCAGCTGACAGGGAGTGGGAGTGTGGCTGCGTTGGCTGTGGAAGAAAATGGGGAAGGGCACAGTCCGACTGGGCAGAGCAGGGAAGAGGTAGAGCAAGGGAGAGGGAATTTGGCAGAAGACCCAGGCCCACCCCCTCTTCATCCTAGGGCACGCCGGGAGGAATGGAGAAGGGAACAACGTGAGTTGCATGGCTTACGGGGGAGGAAAGGGCCCTGATTCCCTTCATTAGCTGCAGCTGGGAACACAGTATTTAAAAAGGGAAGCTGCGCACAGCAAGTTGTTGGGAGCAAATTTTATCTGGTCTCGTCATGGCTTATCTGGGTTCCTGGCGTCTTCCCAACTGTGTGAGTGTTGCCATGCTTTCAAATCTGAAAGTCCTTCTCCTGCCCTGTCAAGTTAATTACTGCAGCTTGGTTTGTTTGGATTTTTAGTTATAGTCTGTATGTCCCTTGTTTGGGATTGAATTTTCTCCAGTTAAAGGCTGTTCCTGGGAGAGTTTTTCTCCAGCCGAAGGTATCCTGGACATTGGGGGCAAAGTTGGAAATAATAAAGAGACTTCTTGCTTACTTGACTGTGTTGCCTTTGTGCCACGCCCTGGGTCATCACAGCCTCCAGTGATGGAGCACCCAAAACAGCAAGCTGGTTAATTGTCTTCAGTTAGGAACTTTCTCCTTAATTTCAGGTTGCTTCTTATCCTGTCCTCAGGTGCTTTGGAGAATAAGTTAAACACCCCCCCCCTTCTTTATGGCAGCCCCTCAAATACTGGAATCTTGTATTAATGAGACAATCCTGTAATGACGAAACGGTGACTGATTAAACAATCCATCCTTAGGTTTTCTTTCTCTCCCAGGGCTACTCCTGCTGTGTTGTTATATAAAGAGATGATGCCATTTCAGTGCTCAGGGGTCTGATGGGACATTCATAGAATGGAGCCAAGCACATGGCCTCGTGCACATGCTGTCGCTAAAATTCTGCTTTCCATGCCTTGCGTTTTAAAAGAAAGCTTTCACAGCTTGGCAGAACCATTGTAAGTAATTGTGCCCCTAAACATTTGGTCAGCATACAGCTAAACCGTTCAAGCTCTCAAGGGCAATTAACCTCACTGAAGGCTTGCTTTAAATAGAGAACTATTTTAAGCCGTTAGAACAGAAACAGACCCTCCGATGTTGTCGCGTGGCTTTGCATATATCTCAGCAGCTTCAGATTTATTAGATGATTGGACAGCGAGTCACCCTAGTGCGCAAAAGGGCCTTTTGGTCAATCATATTTGTTTCAAGTAGTTTTATAGAAGTTATAGGCAATCTGTGTGTGTTGGTTTAGCTTTTGGAGGAATCGATAGTTAAAAACGCAGCTATTTTTCAGGATCAGTCTTCCTCACAGCTTACTGCATTTTAAACAGTGAGATGTCCACAGAGATAATGCCATTGCATGAAGTTTATAGGGTATGACTAATTTTCTTTTCTTTTCTCTCTCGTAACTTGATTTTTGCAAAGTCTAACTGTGTCCCAAGTGTTCTTCCTTTGCCAGCTTTGGGCTAACATCCCTTTGTTACCTTTTCCTCAGAGATTGTAGTTCACACTTCATGCTGAACTGGTATATTTTTCTCACCTGGATATTCATTTTTCCAAGACTATTTTTAATGTGTTTGAGGGGCACCGAAAATTAATTTGTCATCGTTGCAGACTGGCTGCTTTGATCTGCAAAAAAAAAAAAAAGAAAGAAAAAGAAAAAACAGTGCTATTTCTCGTAATGTTAATATATTGGACGGTTGCTCTGGACTGATGAAATTTTAGGAAGCATTGTGCCCGTTTTTCTGTAAGTTCAGAAACAACTACAAATTTGCCTTTGCTGATTTTTGCCGTATCCTCCTTTGCAGAGTTATGAAACGCATACACGCGCACACAAATGCAGAGTGGATAGATGCTTTGGGGATGTTGGAGGTCTTCTCAGCAATCTAGAAAAGAAAAGGATAAGAGATAATAAGCCTAGGAGGGAACTCTAGGCTGGGCAGACCAGTTGCAGGAGAAAATTGTAACCATTGGCCTTACTGGTAAAGAACTTTTGTAATGGGTTACCCACAAGTGATGTTTTAGGACAGGATTCGAAACCGCTCCAGATTGTTGACAGTCCCTCTCCCACTCCACTGTCTCCCATAAAACCAAGTTCT
Source organism: Pseudonaja textilis (assembly GCF_900518735.1). The sequence continues at coordinate 564,102 of NW_020769389.1, read as the reverse complement.
AAATATACCCTGTTTCTCCCAAAATTAGACCTAACCAGAAAATAAGCCTAATATGTCTTTTGCAGCAAAAATTAATATAAGATCCGGTCTTATTTGGGGGGAAACATGGTATTTTTCAGGTAAAGAGTATCTTTGTCGTAATTGAGCAACACCCATTATATGTGATTGACTGTCCATATGTTCACATACTCCATCAATAAATGTTTGAGAAACAGGCACCCAAAAGTGCTTTTTCCAAAAGGCAACTGAACTTTCTCAGTTATTTTCTTTGAAAACATTTCGCTGCCCATCCAAGAAGATTCTTCAGTTTTCAGAAGAAACTTCTCGGATGAGAAACAAAACATTTCAAAGAGAAAAACCAAGAAAGTCCAGTTGCCTTTTGGTTGTCCCATTTTTGGGACAACCATGACCTGGCTGATTGAGAATCTCCACAGACAGACAATAGGTACCTACCTAAATACCAATATTAAACTGAAAAAAGTCAGGTGTGAGCATAATAAACATTTAAGTTTCTGGCAAATACACCCCCGCCCCCCCGTGACCTGAAACCCATTTGGTGCCTCAAACCCAACATACTTTCACAGCCCTAGAAACCAGTTGAACGATAAAAAGCAGTTCCAAATAGAGCGGTCTTCAAGTGGAACCGGTGACCAGAAGGGTGATCGACTCATGTTCATAAGAAGCATTGGATAGCTATCTAAACGAGATGCTTTATTTTGGATTCCCAGGCGGAGCGCGTGTCAGCGTTCCAAGTAATAGATCCATAACAAGCAAAGCTCCAAGGCAGGTAGATTCCTCAAAGAATAGCTTTATTGGATATATCATATTGGAACATATCTGGTGAAAAGTGACTCTGAAGTTTCCTGTGGTTTTCGCCTAATTAAAAGTAAAAGTTTTTCTACTTTCTCCAAGCAGTCATTCACATGGTCCAGTCACCGTGCAGATTGACAGCTGGGTGGCATCACTCCGCCTTCCTCTGACCAGGTGTGAGAACGTCCTTGGTTCCCAAAAGAAAATATTTCGTTTTGGCCCTCATCTCAAATCCCCCTCTCCCTATCCCTCAGCTCCAGTGTGGCAACACTGAAGCTGCCAAAAATAGCTTCGGTCAAGTTAGCTTCAGGGTTGACAGCATGCTGTTGAGACTCTCTGCCTCAAGGGCCCCCATCAATTAGAACAGGCATGTCCAAAGTCCAGCCTGGGGGCCAATTGTGGCCCATTTTCAAATTTCGAGCGGGCCGCGGCCTCTTCTCCTTGCCAGCTCAGCCTGTCACCCATCCCCACTGGCCGGCATTTTTTCCCATTTAATGTTAATGGTTCAAAGGATGTCAGGCTGAATGGTCAGCCCCCACACATTTTCATCTCACCAAATCTGGCCCTCCTTGCAAACGGTCCCCAAATATCTGGCTACGGATCAATACTGGTCTGTGGCCTGTTAGGAACCAGGCTGGGCAAGCGAGTGAAGCTTCATCTTCATATGCACGAGATCTGGGTAGCACGTGACTCCCTGGCCGTACAAAAATGGTTCTCCTTGGTCCCTGGTACCAGGGGTGGGATTTTACCAGTTTGCACCTATTCGCTAGAACCGGTTGTTAACATTCTAAGTAGTTCGGAGAACCGGTTGTTAGAAGAAATTACTGGCCTAATCCTGTAAGGATGGCAGGAAGGAAACATTCTGGGGTTGCTTACAGAAACTGCCTTTCCATTAACCCTTATTACATTCTTGGCAGGGCTAGACTTCCTGTCTCTGGAGTTTTTTTCCCCTCCTTTGCTGGTACTTTGCTTGTATGGAGTGACCGTTCAAAGTTACAGTGGCACTGAAAAATGTGACTTATGATCATTTTTCACACTTATGACTGTTGCAGCATCCCCACAGTCATGAGAGGCCAGGCAAGGAGATGCGTGTCTCGATATGAGTGGTATTGAGTTGACCACACCCACAGAACCGGTTGTTAAAAAATTTGAATCCCACCCCTGCCTGGTACCCAAAAGATTGAGGTCCACTGAATTAGAAAAATAATTCATGTCCCACCCTCTAGGGTTCAGGTTCAGTTCTTTACATTAAGGCGATGGAATTCCGTCTGTTTTCCCACAAGTCATTCATTCATGGGGTTTATCTCTATATTGCAAATAGAAAACCATCGTTCATCAATTTAATAATATTTTCCATTATGTTCTGTGCTGCACTTTAGATGTGCTTTCGGTGCAGTCAATGGGCCTCTAGCTTTCGGTGCAGTCAATGGGCCTCTAGCTGTGAAGTCTGCATTAAGGTTAATGGACGTCGCACAGTAAGATCACGGACACTTTTGCTGTAAATTTACTTCGCTGCAGGTAACCATTACTTCTCAAGGTCTTGAGAATAGGAAGAGCTGTAGAACAATGCAGCTGTTCGACACTCCCCCTCCCCAGATCCAAACTTTCTTTCTCAGAAAACTGCTAACCCCTTTCACGAACGCCCTGTTCCATTTTTATGACATTTTTAATTTCAAGACTTGGGGTGCGGTGGGGAACAAGACTGAAGTAATTCATGTGAAAAGCCAAACAAAGCCATCAACACTCCAGAGTGCCAGTTTTCTGTGAGTCAGTGGGGCAGGTCAGGTTAAGTGCTTTGAGGTTGGGAGCACTGAATGGAACCCAGTGGATTTCTACATTATTGCTATGATGGTTGGTCAGCCAAAGGTTTAGTCTTTATTTGGCGTTTTTATTCACCTATTAAATCCTTCCCAAAGTCCTGAAATAGGCAGGTATTGTTTTTGATGGGGTTAATGATAAAATATGATGTAAGCTGTTCAAATAAAGCTACCTATCATCCTCCTCCACGACCACCGCCACCATCTTCGTCGTTGTCGTGGTCTTCATCTCTTTATCTGAAACATGTGTGTTTGTATAGGAGTGGTGGCCTAGAGGGTGGAGCTCTCAACTCGCAATCAGGAGGCCGTGAGTTCGATCCTAGGTAGAGGCAGATATTTCTCTCTCTGGGCACAATGTGAATATATCTGCTGAACAAAACTCCGCATTGGCAACAGGAAGATCATCCGGCCATTAAAATACGCTGCTACCTCCATTCAGTTGCCCAGAGTCCACCCCACAATAGATTATGGGGTAGTTAAAAGATGATGACGATGATGTGTGTGTTTGTGTGATGTGTGTGTTAACTCAAAGCAATGAACATACATAATGTTCCTTCCTCCTCCTGTTCCCCTCCCCATAACAACGACCAGTTGAGGTGGGTTGGGTTGAGAGAGAGTGACTGGTCCAAGGTCACCCAGCTAACCTTCATGCCTAAGGCAGGACTGGAGCTCACCGTCTCCTGCGAGCTTTTTAGACCAGCAACTTCACCACTACACCAGCAATATTTTGAAGATATATTGATGGAGAAGGCAGTTTTCTTCAACCTTGTATTCTTTAAGAATTCCATCATCCTCAGCCAATATGATCCAAAGTCAGCAATTATAAAAATGTAATTAGACATCTGGAGGGCAGGAAGTGATGACAATAATTGTAATCAAAGCCTCTGAAGTCAAATGTAATTAGCTAATTAATATTTACAATACAGTACATAATTTGTATTTTCAATCCCACAAGTTTTGGCTGGCTTTCAACAATGTATAAATTAAACTAATTAAAAATGGCATTCTAAAAAAAAAAATCCCACCCAATATTTTACTTTCTTTGGGTTTTAGAATCCACAGTTCCTTTCACCCAACAGTCAGATTACAGGAAACTCAGACATCCAACTAAGGAATGATGGATTTCATCTGGATCCCCATATATTTGCACATTCTTTCCCTTCCTTGTTGTGCATTTTTCTTTATGTACTTAAGAGGGGTTATCACTTACTAGCTGATGAAAAGGAAAATGAATTCATTAGGTACAGGAAGTCCGTAGCCTAGGACCACAATCGACACCAGAATTTCTAATACTAAGCAAGGTGATTGTTAAGGGTGCCCGATCATATTTTGCACTGGTTTTTAAGAGAATCACTGCAGTTGTTCAATTAATTTGGCTTCCCCTGTTCACTTCGCTTGGCAAACGTTGGTTGGGAAAATCATAATGGAGATCTCATGTTCCCAGTACCATTTTGATGAGCAGCTGAATGTTGATCATGTGACCTTGTGGTTGCTGCAAACAGACCTAAGTGGAAGAATTGATTGTAAGTCCTTTTTTTCAGTATCGTAACTTTGAACGGTCACTAAATGAATGAGGGAGGGTGTAGTCCTTTTCTCTGACTAATTGTCGCCACACTCAATTCATTTGTAAGGTTCCTAACTTTACACGAGGACACATTTAGAATTCTCTTTACATGAGAATTTGTGTCTATGGAGGTTCTCAGTCATCCAGGTTATGGTTGTTCCAAAGGTGCTTTTTTTTTTCCAAGAGGCAACTGGACTTTCTGGTTTGTCTTTGAAGATGTTTCGGTTCTCATCCAAGAAGCTTCTTCAGCTCAGACTGGATGATGGGGAGTGGAAGAATCTATACTTCTTGCAAGCAGCTGGTCACTTGCATTCTTTTAGAGAGTAGCTGAGGCCACCTGGAGGTTTGCCTATGTCATCAGAGGTCATTCATGTCAAAACTGAACAGCTCTCTCTCAGCAGACGGGGTGGGATACAACATCATTCATCTCCAGTCTACAATACAGTCCTTTCAACAGTTCCAAGAAGGCTCCACACCTGTTTGCACCACTCATTTGACCCTGAGGATACAGATAAACCTCCAGGTGGCCTCAATGACCCTCTAAAAAGGATGCCAATGACCAGCTGTCTGAAAGGGATATAAATCCTTCCATTCCCCACCATCCAGTCAGAGCTGAAGAAGCTTCTTGGATGAGAAGCGAAACATCTTCAAGGAAAAAACAGAAAGTCCAGTTGCCTCTTGAAGAAGCACCTTTGGGATCTTCAATTCGTGTACTTTTCCCACTTGAGTTTAATGGAGAGCGCATTGTCTCATCATCTAGTTCAGGGTGATGAATTCAATTCAATGATCTAATTCAATGCTATAAAAAAATCCTTTCGTTTCACTTTAGTGTCCATTTCTGCTGTAGATTAGACTGGTTTTGCTTTACTTCTGAAACTGTTTTCCCCTTGGCTTCTTTTTCACATCTGACAGTTATTTATAGGAAACGGCGCCTCTGGGATAGCAAATATTATCCAGATAGAAGATGAGTCTGAGCAGAAAATGCTTTGGACAGGGAAAATGTTCCTGCTTGGGATTTTATAAAATGTAATGTAAATGTTGAGGTTGATTTAAACAATAGACTAACCTCATACACAGTTTAACTTTAAGTGCTAAGACTTCAAAACGAAAGATCGGACAAGCATTGTAGTCTGTTTTACAAAATTGGACACAATTGTCATTGTCACAAGTAATAGGTTTGGTAGATGTGAAGGTAGCTTCACTGCAAAATTGCTTTAAATAAATGATCTGGAAATGTTATTTGTAAAATCTTGCTTAATTTGGCAGTCTTCCATATGAATAATACCAAGAAAAGTACACGGATAGACATGAACTTACCTTGAAGATTTATTATACAAATACATTGGATGTTTACTAATATTTTTACTGTTGTCTAGAAGTAAACCTTCTGTCCATTGCCAAGTATCCAAAAGGCAAAAAGAATTAAATTATATTCAGCGAAGCCAGAGGCTCCCTCCTCAAAATAGTGATACAATCTGGCAGTTAATGTATTAATACAGCACAAGTTTGTATTAATACAATTTGTAAAGCTTTTAAGGACAAAGGGTAGCATTGGAGCTCCAACTTTTCCAGGTCTCAGTGCTTTCTCAATAGGGGTGCAGAAAAATGGTCAATAAGGTTCTTTCCTTAAGAATTAAATAAATTCAGCTTTTGTCCCATTGGCAAATAATGGAGGTGATGATTACAAGTGGACTCTGTTCCAGTATATTGTGACTTTTTTAATCTCTGTGAATTCATATTTGACAAACCAGAGAAACTACCTGAAATGAATCTAAGCTAAAACTTTTAATTAACTAAATCTCTCTATGGACATACCCAGGTTTGCACTGATTGAAACATGATTCAATTAGGATACTTTCATCTCTGTATGCAGAGGTGGGCTGTTGTCAACTTTGGAAATCTTATTCAACGCTGCCACATAGCTTAAGAAAGTAGGAGGGGGGTTGATTTCTTTTGAGTAGCTCTAAGTAGACAAAATAGAATTCTTTTGTTAGTTCAAGGTCACGAAGTGTGGCGCAGGAACAAAAAGGATCTTTGGGATTAGTTCATGTGACGTGATGATGGGGGGGGGGGAAGGGGATGCGTTGTAGGTTGGGACCTTGTGGAAAGTTCCGAGGAATTTAGTTCCGAGATTCCACAGCTGGGCCAGGTGCTATTCTAATAAAAGTACTTTTGAGATGACGCTTGTCTCGGAGTTACTGATTGGAATGGAGGTTTGCTGGAACGCTGACAGGTTGTCCTTACATTAACAACCGGTTCACTAGTTATATATGGAAAGGATAGCGTAGGGGCGGGTGGACGTGCCCAGCCTGTGATCACAACTACTGGTTCTCCTGAACCAATGTGACCAGGCAGTGTGTCTGTATACCCTCTGGAATATCCTGACTCCCCCTCAGGGTGTAATTTATCGCTACCCTCCTATCCTTCTGCAAAAGCCTAAAGCTCTGCCAGTTGGCCTGGGGCCCAATAGTGGAGCTTATCACTGGAGATGGTTGCTTAGACTAACTGGCTGGACCCACACCTCCCCGCTAATATTGTACTTCCTTTGTTTATTTTTTATTGTTTTAGTCCTTTGCTAGTGTTATATTTACAAGTTTAATCCATTTTATTGTTGTAAACCTCCCAGATTAGCCACAGTGAGATGGTTGACAAATTTTAACAAACAAATCTGCCTCCTACTTTGTGTCTGTAACCTTTAATTGGGCCGAAACAGTGCACTATAGGGCAACCGTTTTTGAACCAAGGTATCTGAAATGGACTAACGTACAGAATGCATCCAAAAGGTTATCAGCAATAATCAAGCCAGCAGGAAGTCAAAAGTTGCTCTTACTCCCAAGTTTGAACTTGTATGTTTAAGCTCTCTATAAGAATCTGAACTATTAACAGCCAAAGCAAACTGGCGGTAGATAAGAATTAATGGAAGTCAAAGTGGGCTGGACTTAGATCTCTTGTGGGTGGGAAGGAACTCAAGACTGATAATTCATTTGACCCCACCCTTGGGCTCAGCCTGATCATCTCCTATACAACATCTCCTTAATGTTGAAATTCTGCATTTGATGATATGTTTATCATGTTACACCGGTAATTAGATACTTACATGTTTGGGTAAAGCATTTGAAGCTATCTGAACAACGTAGAAACGAATAGCACCATGGCAGAAATAAATAGATTTTAACTATTCCATTTTTAGACGCTGGAAGCCATCTTGAATTTCAGATACTCAGGAGGCCCTGGACATATTGATGGATATTATAGGAACTTGTCCCTGGGACTTCATGTGGAAGTTGAGCCATCTGTGTTCTTCACACGTGTCAGTACCTTGCCTGCAACAAGGTAAGTTGTGGTTATTGAGAAAAAAAATATTTCTTCATTTAAGGTGAATAATGGTATAATCAACTCCTGTTTAGGTTGTAGTTGTTCATAACAGCTCCTCATCACAGTTGTGCCATGTGCAGTATTCCCTGCTGTATTATTGGTGCAGTTCTGGTACATTTGACCAGGATGCCACAAGTATTTGTGTAGAGGATAAGATGAAATTTGCTTTGGGATCAAATGAATGTATGTAATTAATTAATAATTAATAATAATTAATGGCAAGTACAAGGAAAATATTTTTAAGTAGCCTAGTAAGTGAGCTCATTGTTGCCAAGGGGATGACATCTCACAGAAAGGAAAGTCAGAAAACCTAATCTGCTCTCAACATAGTTGTAGCAGCCTTTCCCCCTTTATAGGTAAATTATTTGGGAAAAATATTTCCTTTTAGATAATTAGAGTCTCATTCAATGATGAAATTGTGCGATAGAATTGAATTGAATTGAATTGAATTCTTTATTGGCCAAGTGTGATTGGATACACAAGGAATTGATCTTTGGTGCATATGCTCTCAGTGTACATAAGAAAAAATAAAATGCATTCATCAAGAATCATAAGATACAACACTTAGTGATAGTCATAGGTTACTATAAGCAATCAAATCATACATAGGTTACTAATATGCAATCAAAACATACTAAGAAAACAAATAAAGCAATATAAATTTTGACACACGACAACGAATAGGTTAGCCATCACTGAGATAGGTAATAGGAAGGATGAAAAGAATAATAGTAATATAGTCTTACTAAGTAATTTGACAGTGTTGTGGAAGTTACTTGTTTCTCAGAGTGATGGCATTCGGGGAAAAACTGTCCTTATGTTTAGTTGTTCTGGTGTGCAGTGCCCTATGGTGTCATTTTGAAGGTAGAAGTTGAAATGATTTATGTCCAGGATGTGAGGGCTCTATAGATATTTTCACAGCCCACTTTTTGACTCATGCAGTATACAGGTCCTCCATGGAAGGCAGGCTGTTAGTAACTATTTTTTTCTGAAGTACTAATTACTCTCTGAAGTCTGTGTCCTGTTGGGTTGCAGAGCCAAACCAGACCGTTATAGAGGTGCAGATGACAGACTCAATAATTCCTCTGTAGAACTGAATCAGGAGTTTGAGTTTTCTGAATTGGTGCAGGAAAAACATTCTTTGTTGTGCTTTTTGACGATGTTTTTTTTATATTAGGTGTCCATTTTAAGTCCTGAGACATGATAGGCCTTAGAAACTTGAAGGTCTCTACTGTTGATACTCTGTTGTCTAGTATTGTAAAAGGTGGTAGTTTAAGAACTCTGTATTTTGTAGGTTGCATATGGGTTGTGTCATGCCCCCGTTGGAGTCCCCTGAATGGGAGGTGGATGAACTGGAACAAGAGGTTGACAGAGGTTGACAGGGCGGCTCTGTTGGCTTCGGAGAAAACTGGAGAAGGGCAGAGTCAGTCTGGGCAGGGTTTTTTCAGGATTAGAAAGGCGTGCAGACAGGGAGGAGTAGGAGAGGCAGAGCTCAGGCGAAGAGCAAGGACCGCCCGCTCCTGATCTTAGGGCGCGGAGAGAAGAGAGAAGGAGAGAACAACGCAGACTGAGACAGCTACGAGGGAGGAGAGGGCCCCGCCCCACTTCACAAGGCATACCTGGGGACTGAGATGTAGGAAGTGCCGGTGGGAAGGAGAATTTGTTGGGAATGGAGTCTAGTGTGCACTTGCTGATGCCTAGAGATGACTGTGCTCTATACTTCTTGCTCTGGTTACTATTTGGCTAACCTGGATTACTTAAGACTGCTGGCCCTGGTTGTTGTTCGGCTAACCTGGCTTACTGGACTACTTGCAGCCAGAGGCTGTTGAAGATGCGCGTGAGAGCTTTGCTCCAGGACTTGTAGTAAACATGGGGATGTTTGAGGGCAAAGCTGGAGCAACAAAGGAGTGTTAGACCTGTTCACTGGCTGTGTTGCTTTCGTGCCACGCCCCGGGTCATCACAGATTGTATGAAAGTGTACAGTATGTTTAATAATAATTGTTGCTACCATGTGTTTGATGGGATATTTATTTTAATTTTCCAAATAGTACTCGCCAATGCCATTTGCTCCTTGATGTGTTCAACTCAACGGAACATGAACTCATGATCAGTGCAAAGAACAATGAAGATTTAGTGTTGCATGCTGGAGAATGCCAGCGGTAAGTTCAGGCTTTCTTTTTTCATTGGGTTCTCCTCTTTTACAAGATACATCAGTGTGTCTATCCAGCCTTATACGGAAGAAGGTATTTTAATTTGAAAAGTTTATTTGGTTGAATTGATTTTTGTATGAGTAAGATTTTTGCATTTCCCCGCCATATGACAATATATGGAGGAGGACTTGAGAGAAAAACAAGAAAGAAAGAAAGAAAAGAAAAGAAAAGAAAAGAAAAGAAAAGAAAAGAAAAGAAAAGAAAAATTATATAAGAACAGTAAGAGACAGTTTGGTCTAGTGGTTAAAGCACCAGACTGGAAAACAGGAGACCGTAAGTTCAAATCTTCTCTTAGCCATAAAAGCCAGTTGGGTGATCTTGGTTCAATCTCCCTCTCCCTCCCTCCCTCCCTCCCTCTCTCTCTCTTTCTCTCTCTCTTTTTCTCTCAGCCCAACCTACCTCACAGGGTTTTTGTTCTGGGGAAAATCAGAGGAGGAAGGGATGTTTGATATGTTTGCCACCTTCAGTTATTTGTAAAAACAAGAGGAAGATGCAAATAAATACAGAAATGTCATATGATATTGCAGTTAACTAAACAGCACAGCTGAGTTTAACAGAGTTATGTTATAGCAATAGCACTTAAGACCTATATACCGCTTTACAGTGCTTTACAACACACTCTGGGCAGTTTACAATGTCAGTATATTTCCCCCAACAATATGGGCCCTCATTTTACTGACCTTAGAAGAGGACGGAAGGCTGAGTCAACCTTGAGCCCTTCAGAATCGAACACCTGGCAATGGGCAGAATCAGCCTGCAATACTGCATTCTAACCATTGCGTCGCCAGAGCCTAGAGTTTTCCCCAGGGGAAAGAAAAAGTCATTTTAGGGTAGTCTGGATTATCTGATAACAATGACAATGACAACTTGATCACAGTTCATATTCAACAACCATTTTAGTGACTTATTTTCCTTGTAAAAATCCAGTGATTTAATTCCAGTTTGGTGGCAACCTGATGGACTCACCTCTTCCTTTTCTCACAATAAAAAGAGTATTTTTTTTACTGCAATAGCAGGTTAGCAATAAAAGGAAGAGCTGGTCAGGAAGAAGATAGGCAAAGTATGCAATTAAAGGTGATTAAAAGTAGGAAAAGAGGTGAAGCATATCATTAAATGCCGCTCTTTCGTTTGCATTTTAAAATAGTTTCTTTGGCAACCGATGAATGTGCTGGCTATAGAAAATTTAGGCTGATCTGTATAATCAGCTTCTGGACGTCAAAAAAAAAGCAAAAAGTTGTTATTTTATTATTGTTTTCTTGAGGAAACCTGCAATTTCCAAATTTCCAACTGCCTCATTCTCCCTTCCGCATTAATGGAGATTTTCTTTTCATTTGTCTTGAAACTGAAATGCTTGTCAGCCAGCGGAACACGTCGGGTATTCATTTGTTATCATTTATGTAACCCTTTTGGCATTAATAGAGCCACAAACCTCCTCTGAAAGTATTAGCTGAAGCTTGGGAAGTGATGTTCTGACTATGGAAAAGAGCGGCAGCTTTTCCAATTTCCTTTCGTGTGCATTCCCAGAAAATAATGAACTCACCTAAACAATAAGCCAGACAAGAGATAGGAAACTGATCCATGTAAACATTTTATGTTAGCATCAGCTGTTTTCCTAGAGTGCAAACTACAAGTAGTCCTCCACTTACAATCACAATGGAGCCCAAAATTCCTATTGTTAAGCAAGACAGTTGTTCAGTGAATTCTGCCTCGTTTTATAACCTTTCTTGCCACAAATGTTAAGTGAATCACTAGTGTTGTTAGCTACCATGTTTCCCCCCAAATAAGACCCGGCTGGAAAATAAGCCCTAGCATGATTTTTCCTGATGCTCGTAATATAAGCCACAAATGTGAGCCAATTGCCAAGCATCCAATTTTTTTTATCAGGTGACCATGGGCATGCTGCAAAGGTCATAAATGTGAAAAAGGATAAGTCATTTTTTTTCCCAGTGCCGTTGTAACTTCAAATGGTCGCTAAATGAATGGTTGTAAGTCAAAGACTACTTGTACTTTTTTTTTTAGTACAGCGCAGAGGATTGTTATTGAAAAGGACCTCACATGAATGTTGAAAATGGAACATCATTCTCTCTTGTCATACTTGATAGCAAGCTGCATGCTATTTTCAGAGACAATTTAAAAATTCTCTACTTATAAATATTTTGCACACAGAACACAAACAGTTTTTGGAGGGACGGATATAGGCCAGAGCAGTGGTGCTCTTCTGCCGGATCGGTCTAGTTCTGGCCTACCGGTAGCGCCGAAGATCAGCTGAGACCGAACTGGTCCTCTCTGACAAGCTGCTGTTGGGCCCGCCCGCCCGCTGGGCTCGCTTTATTCCTTGCTTTTGAAGCGCAGCTGTTTTGCGCGGCACAGCCGATTGCCGCACGTCAGCTGTTGAAGCTATAGGGAGAGTGCGGGATTGCAGGAGGTGAGTAGGAAAGTCTCTTGAGCGCGCGCAAAGTGTGCGTTTGGCATACTCGTGTGCGCAAAGTTAATACACACATGCAAAGCGCGCTCACCAAGCCACGCCCACCAAACCGGCGGTAAATCACTTTCAAAACCATTACTGGGCCACAGATCAAGGACTCGAAACATTGGGGTGGGGGTTTTGCATAAATGTTTTTCATTTTATTTTTATTACAAATGTATCTTCTTCCATTTCACGACGTGTCATCTGGTTACAGATATTTTGTGCAATACAGATAATGTTTACAATCATATTCATTACATAGTATCGTTCTCTAGACTTGTCTTATACTTACTGTACTTAATACCACTACCTCTTTTTCTTTCATCTTAGCTTATATATTTCTATCAACGAAAAATATCTATTGTCCTTCTTAACTAATCCATTCATTATATCTAGCTTTCATATTTTTTTTTCTCTAACTGAAAGATCGTGTTTGCGTGTTGGATTGCTACCCCTAGCAAACCCTCTCACTGGGATTGCTTATTCCTGGATCCTGGATATTCCTGTATGTGCACATGTGACACACAGGCTACAGACCAAGATATAGCTGAAAATTGAAAATTTTCTCATTTTCAATTTAAGGACCTAATGTCATTTTGGGATCATCCAGTATGATGATTATAAAGATGTTAAACAGTCTGTCCTGGCCCCTTTACTCTATACTACTTCTTGGAGCAGAACAAAAATATCACATTCTTTAAATAGTGGCAGCTAACAACAGCATCCAGGTTCTTCTGTGACACAAATACTGCATTTCTCATTAATGGTGACTTGAAGTTGCCTTCAGTTGCTATAGTAACTCGATCAGTTTTACACATAGCATTTATTCTGAGAAAGGTTATTGTGGCAAATGCTACTAATTGGGAAGCTTTCCCAAAGAAGCTACTATTTTTAAACTATGTTAATAATCCACCTGTTAAATATAGCAAAAACGATAGATCGGCAGTAAACGGTAAATTTTAACTAGTGCGGTTGCTTTTATTAAACATGGGATGGATGTATTTTCTGATTAGTAAGTGCAAGAGAGGTGATGTTATAGTTGATTACCCTACCCAATTGAAGGACTCTGAAATCACATGTGATATCACTGATAGGTCCCCTCTCCTTCTTTTTCCTTCCCTTCATCTTTCCCTTCCCATCCCTTCACTCCCCTCCCCTCCCGTACCACCAGGTAGGTTCTTCTGCTTGATCAGGGGGTTGGACTATAAGACCTCCAAGGTCCCTTTCAATCTTCCAATTGATCTGAGGTTAGATTTACCTACTTTTAAAAATTGCTAAGGACCTTATGATTTGCGTTACGTCCTGATTGAACTCAAAGAGAGTGTGTTTATTTCTTTCACACGACTGTACATATACTGAAATATGGCGTAGTGAAAATAAATTCCAAATTTCAGAAAAAACATTTGAAGTAACCAAATAAAACGCAAGTATTCATGTGTATATCTAATACAGAAAAACATGCAAAATGTGAACAAATGGAAAATGTTTTGACAACAGCAGAAATGGTAGAATAATGAATGAAGAAGGTGGAAGACGTATATGCGCACAAGGAAAAGATGAGCTTTGTAGAGTTTTGGCTCAGAGACCCTATTAATTTTTATTCTCGCCTTGCAAAAAAAAAATATCGAACAACTGTTGCAGCAAGGATGAACAGCTGACTGGTCCAATGAACCCTTTCCAGTTTGATTATGACCTTTTTTGAGGTCCTGACCTTAGAACAATAAAGATCATTCCAAATTGAATTGCACCGTTGGTTATATAAAGCTGTTACGATAGTGACCGTTTTATTTCAAATTTCTGGTCTAATGATCTTCATCATTTGTCTCGACAATGGCTGTGGTTGTATGCAACAGAGATTGTACACGAGGTATTAACGAGGACTTCTCTGTGACCTCAAGATTCCTTAAATTTTGGATTTGACCTTGATATTGTTGATTGTAATATGTCTTTGTGTAATTTGCAATTTCTAACTCTTCGGCATACTCACTTTGTGCAAAAAATGGTGCCATATCATAGAAAATTTCCATATCGCTAATAATGCACATTCTGACTAATCAGTATTGACTTTTTGGGGGGCAGTTTATTCTTTCATCTCTTCCCAGCAATTGGAAGGATGGAAGAGACAGACTTTTAACTCTGACGACTAACTTTTAATTCAAATGTGTGCACACTAGTAGCAGAAGGCATTGTATGCTATTTCTCCCTTTAAGTGGGACAAAGGTGTCTCTTGTGCTGAAAGATAAAGCTCTAAAAGGAACCTGGTTCATCTTTTATAGAAATATCAAATAATAGCAATAGCAATAAGACTTATATATCGCTTCACAGTGCTTTTACAGCCCTCTCTAAACGGTTTACAGAGTCAGCCTATTGCCCCCAACAATCTGGGTCCTCATTTTACCATTCTCGGAAGGATGGAAGGTTGAGTCACAACCCTGACCCTGGTGAGATTCGAACTGCCAAATTGCAGGCATCCGGCAGTCAGCAGAAGTAGCTTGCAGTACTGCATTCTAACCACTGAGCCATGATGGCTCTCAAAGAAAAGGTACACTTATAGTGTTGTGGCCTGTCGGCTGCCACCCCGTCCAGCGGCCAAATCAGAGGAGGAGGAGGAGGCATGGGAGTCGGGGTCAGCCTCAAGACAACCTGAGAGTTCCGAGGAGGGAAGAAGGAATGGAGCTGGCAGAGAGAGAGAGAGAGAGATAGAGAGTCAGAGGTGGAGCCTGGGCTGTCCGTCAGCCCTCAGATGGAGAGTCAACAGCCTTGGAGGTGGCTGATGAGGAAGAGGTGGAACAGCTGAGTCCAGTACCTAATGCACGGATATGCAGAAGGCAGAGGAGAGGAGAGCAGTGGAAATCTATGGGCCGGTCCTCAGGACGGTAGAGCCACCACTGCTAGCAAAGCCCCCAGCCTAGCTCTGGGGATCAAAGGCAGGGGATAGAGACGAATAGGTGTGGCAGCCAACGATTCCTCTTCCGGCTGGACTGACTTGTTAGCCTGCAGTGAGAGAGAAACCTTTTGCCGGGGCTGCTGGCACTCCTAATAAAGGAATCTTTGAGTTTACTTCAGAGGGTTTGTGTTTGGAGAGCTGGGTCAGAGCATATAGAAAGTGTACACTTACCTGTAAAGGTTACACTTACGATGCCACCTATATATAAAGTAGTTGTGGGGCTGGGCAGGCTAGAAATGACCCGTACCATATTTCCAGAACCAAGTACAAGTAGACAGATTGGAAGGAGAAATATCACGGAACGCTCTAAAGCAGCCAAGAGGAGCCTGCTACTCTCTAGTCAAGTCAGCAGATCACTGCATATGGCAGCTCGTTATTATCCGAGAATTGAAACAGAATCTTAAGATATATAAGTGCCATATATCTACTGACGTCCCCAACTGGCATGTAGTACTTCAAGATGAAACAAGTATTGTGATCATACTCTTTTCAGTAAGGTGACAGACCCAATCAATTTTAGGTGTTCTTTCAAAAAGGAATGATATATTACTTCAATCCAAAATTCCAGGTTTTACACTTCGGCGGATCTCTGAAACTTCATTATGATTAGTGCTGGAGCACCAGGAATAATACGCACAAGTAAATCAGTACAGAATTAATCAGCAGCAGACTAAATGCATTTTTTCCTTTGTGTACTCTTAAACCAGGAACAAGGACTGCTTGAGGCTGAAAGATTGGAGCAATAAAGCATCACCTTCCTTTATTGAATATTATCTTCATAGATGAAAAGTGGCTTAAAGGATATAAGCCGTGTTAATCAGCAAGAGTACAAATGAATACTTGTAATCATTACAAATTTATCAATCAGAAGCTTTAGGGCCACAATAGGTTGGCCTCCCATTTATCACCATGTAACAACAGTTTGAAGTTAATGATCGTGGCGAAAAAAGTTACTTATGACTGAGTTACTTAAGACTATTATAGCAGTGGTCCCCAACCTTTTTTGTGCCACGGCCCGGTACCGGCATCACAAAATGATCCGCGGCCCGGTACCAGCATCAGCACGCATGACAAGGCAAGGCGAGCCGAGCGACCAGCCAGCCAGCCGTCCCCCGCTTCTCCCTGCCACCTTCAACTCCTCCTTTGTACCTTTGTCGATGGGCTTCGCTTCGGGACGGCTTCGGGACGGTCGCTCGGCTCACCTTGCCTTGGGTGCTGAAAGAATCCTCGCGCCTTAGTTTCGTTCGAAGGCCCCCACCTTCGATGAAACTAAGGTGCGAGGATTTTTTCAGCACCCAAACGCCGCTTTCCAACTGGAAAAGCTCACCCGGAAGCACTTCCTTGTCAAACAAGATGGCGGCACCCAGAAAACCGGCAGCCCGGTAGGAAATGTTCCACGGACCGGTACTGGTCCGTGGCCCGGTGATTGGGGACCCCTGTATTATAGCATCCCCGGGGTCGTGTGATTGCCATGTGTAACCTTCCCAGGAGACTTCTGACAAGCGAAGTTAGTGGGGGAAACCAGATTCGTTTAATGACCACGTGATTTGCTTTAACAACCGTGGCATAAAAAGTTGTAAAATAAGGTACAACCACATCAGTTAGGGAGCAAAGTTCCAGTTCTAACTGTGGTTGTAAGTCAAGGATCAACTGTTGTTTCTAGCATTAGTTCAGATTTTAATTTTTAAAATGTTTTTCCCCCTAACATTAAAGCTTCTGCAGGTGATCCATTGTAAAATTTCAGATTTAAGATGGATTGCTATATGTCTCTAGTATTTGCGTTTATTCTGACTAAGGTTTTTTTTTTTCCTTTTGGTTTCTGTTTAAATGCTGGCTTTGGGTTGTAATAAATAAAACTTAAATTATCTTCACTACAGGAAGGCAAATTTCATAACTGATGGTTTTACAATTTTGCTAACAGTTTTTATAAGCAGGCCTTTAGGCAAATTTTGATCATTGTGATGAGATCATGATTCCTTCACAGTTAATTGAGATAAGATATCCAGAACTTCATGGAATCATTCTGTGTCAACCGCAAATACATTCTTTGTCATTTTGCGTGTAAAAATGCCAGAACCGTGGATGAAATGGACCAAGCAATAGCAATAACACTTAGACTTATATATCACTTCAAGGTGCTTTTGCAGCCCTCTCTAAGCGGTTTACAGAGTCAGCCTCTTGCCCCCAACAATCTGGGTCCTCATTTTATCGACCTTAGAAAGATGGAAGGCTGAATTAGTCAGAATCGAACTGCTGGCAGTCAGGCAGAATTAGCCTGCAATACTGTATATTCTAACCACTGCGCCACCAGGGTGATACCAAGAATCAAGGTTTGATACAACTTTGCATAAGATTGGCATAATTTGGCAATTATGGAATGGTAGTTAGCTCCATACAACTGATCTGTAATACCATCTAGTCCACCAGTCTCCGACTTGAGATTGCTGAGCTTTTATCATCCTTCCTGTAGATATAGGTTGAGTGGTGTGGTGGCCTAGTGATGAAGACAAAATTTTAAAAAATTTTAAAAAATAGTGGTGAAGAAAAAATCGGAAGTTCAATCCTAAGTAGCAGCAGATGTTTATCTCCTAGGGTGCCCAGAAAAAAAAAAAATCTGCTGTGAACTTCGCTTAGGTGTCAGGAAGGGCATCCAGACAGTAAATGCTCAGCTCCACCCAGTTGCCCTGACTCTACCCCAAATTAAGGGATTACAGTGTTATAAAAAGGGAGTTACTGTAGATATAGGTCCCAGAAATAGAAATCTAATAAAAGGTACCTCTTCTTAAAAAAAATGCATGCTACCCAAAATTTTGAATGAAGTTTTATAGCAGTCTTGTCAGGCTGTAAATGAGATTCAGGTTGTGCAAATAGAAGTGTAGAACCACCAAGTTATTGAAAGAAGAGCTCCTAGTTGGAGATAAGTAATCTTGATTTGAGAAGATCAGAATCAAATCCCGGTCTTCAAATACTTAACCTTTTTATTGCTCTTCATGTTGCTACTCCATTAATTGAGCATATCAGTGTATCATTGCAAAAATTTTGGAGTGTAAAAAAATAGGTGGTAGGAGTCATTTTTCTTCTAGCTTTTTGGGTTTCTCTGGCATTTATATAATTTAGATACTGTAGATAATCTTGAATTTAAAAAAAGAAAGAATGAAAAGAGAGAGAGAGAAAGAGAGAGAGAGACCCCAGCGTCGATGCGCAGAAGGCAGAGGAGAACAGAGCAGTGGGAATCGTGGGCTGATCCTTGGGATGGAAGAGCCGCCACTGCTAGCGAAGCCACCCTAGCTCTGGGGATAAAAGGCATGAGGCGGAGATGAATAGGTATATAGTAGATAACCTTTCATCTCCTTGCCGGATAGACTTTAGCCTGCTGCGTGAGAGAAACTTTTGTCAGGAGCTGCTGGCCTTCCTAATAAAGGAATCATTCCTTCAACTACGGAGGGTTTGTCGTGTTTGGGGACCTGGGGTCAGAATACCACCAAACTTTTCAGAAGCATAGCAGGACACTTAACTTTGAGAAGGTATACAAGGTAGATTGCTTGTCAGGTTCTTGCGCATTTCCACCGGCGTTGCAATAATGTCCTGGCTGCCGGACAGCCACCTTGGAGATTATGACAGATGAGGGCAATTACTCTCTG
This sequence comes from Pseudonaja textilis, assembly GCF_900518735.1. Next base: position 545,271 of record NW_020769389.1, on the reverse strand, counting down.
ATCTTTTCAATCCTCTCCAATTTTAAACTTGGTAATACCAAGCTAGGAAATTGTTGGAGGTGTTCTTTATGAACGTTACAGAAATGTCTATGAGAAAGTGGCCAGTGCCACTTTTATCAGGCAGAATTATTAGATAATTGCTTTAAAATCTAGATTGGTTCCTCAGAGATAAAGAGTGACAAATTGATCTATAATCCAGCTCTTCAATTTCAGATGCTCCTGGATAAAACAAATCACAAATATGGAGATGGGGGGGGGAAGAGTGTAATACGCAACTGCTCCTGCAGGAATCCTCCATGGTGCTTTTCACCTTCTTCCCTTCTTCCCTTTACTGCAGTCCTCGACTTAACAATCCTAATTGGGGGGGCGGGCTTTCTGTATCTAAGTAATGTGGTCATAGAGCAGATCGCGTGACCATATTGCTTAGTGATGGAAAGCCTGGCGTTTGCAGTTGCCCTCATAACTCCAGATGCATGGGGTCATTAACTGGGGAACGCTAGGTAAAGTGTTCTGACCCAGCCTTCGCAAGTAGTGATAAGACATTTACTCATGAGTAAAACAAACTTCTTTTGATAATAGGGAAGTCAAGTCTTTTATTCACAGGGATAAACCAAAAAAAAAAAAATTCAAACATAAATAGTCCCAAGAAACCTGGGTTTATCCAAGAAATCCGAATTGCTTGCTGTATACTAGAAACAAAAGGTTGTCTGAGATAACCAGCCACTTCCAAACCCTTCCCATTTATTTCCCAGCCAGGGAAGGACTGGCTATCACCTACATCTGCTTTTCCCCGAGAGCCGGCTTATTGCTTTTCTTTGCTCTCCTCTCCTCTCTGGGATGGGCCCCATCTGTTCCTCCCCCTCACTCAGCTCAGGCCCCGAAGACAGCTGCCTCTCCATCTGGGGAGGACGGAAGGCCCCGGCTCTGCCTCTCTCTTTGATGCTGTTTCCTTATCAGAGCCTTCCGAAGGCTTCGAAGCTGGCCCGAGCTCTCCCTTTCCCTCAGCCTGTTCCTCATCTGACTCTGCAGCTAGCTCTATTGGCAGCTGATGGGTCACAACAGTAAAGATAGGAGGAGATGGGGGAGGCTCTGGGAAGATTGGCTCACCATCAGAAAGCTTGCATCAGATCACATGATGATGTGTTTAACGACGTGACCAAATTGTAGTCATTTGCAGTCAGAAGTCAAGGACTGCCTGTATTAGCAGAAATACATCTCATCACTGTTTCCTGTTACTTCACTGAGGTGGTGCATATTTGCCGCAGGATCCACAAAATCTATCTCTATATCAATGGCTCTGTGTGTGTGTGTGTTTATATATGTTCCAGCATAATTCTGGAACGCCTCAACCAAAGTTGGTACACAGATTACTTTCTCTCTGGAAACAAATACAGTGGGGGTAAGACACCCCTAACACCCCTCGGTGTGTGTATTCTGTTAAGAAACAGCCTGTTGTGCCTTCAAATGGCTTCTACCGTACTGCCTTAAAATGGCTTCTACTGTACAGCACTGTGGAGTTGCCATGGTAATGGCTTCACAGTACTCCACAAGGGGGCTCTTTCTGGTAAGGGGGAAAATCCAACATTAGAAATTACGTTAAATAAATATACCGGGTTATCGGCTAGTGTTCCATAAAAGTTGGCCAGTAAATTATTTCTCTTTTCAATTGTAGCATGGCTATTCAAGTTGACAAATTCACCTTCGAAAGTAACCTAGACTCACCTGGTGAAAGAACACAATATGCAAATCCAAAGCAGCTGGAAGAAGAAAGAAAGCAAGCAAAAAGCCTGGAGATCAACAACAAGTTAGACATCGTCTGGAAAATTATATCCTTTTTTTCAGTAATTCTCAACTTGGGCTTTTTGAGTTTTAATTCGTTTCTAGGAATGCATATGAAAAAGACACGGTTTAAAATGGAGCATTTCCCATAACTGCAAACTTTTAAACTAATTTTAACAAGCACTTTGATTTCTCTTCAGGTTTCTTTTCAAGCCGTCTTATTTTTCTCCTTCAGTTGAGCGTTCCAGACAACTTTTATGTTTTAAATAATGAAGAACTGTAGTGTGTATTTTTATGAACATTGGCATAACTCCGAGTCTTCCAAGACATCCCTTTGAGAATATCTGTAAGAAAATAGAATCTGACCCCTGACCGCAATCCGCTGGATATAAGGAGAAGAAATATGATTAAAGAGATGCTAGAAATACTTTTGCTCTGACCCCAGCGGCATTAAAAGTTGCAGACGTATCTTTAATGGAAAGCACAGTGTCAAGTGCAGGAAATCTGGAGTCAGAATAACAGAGTTGGAAGGAACATTTGAGGTCTTCTAGTCTAACCCCCTGCTTGGGCAGAAGACCATATACCATTTCAAACAAGAGACTGTCCGGTCTCTTCTTAAAAACTTCCAGTGTTGGAGCAGTCACAACTTCTGGAAGCAAAGTTGTTCCATTGGACTTTCTTGTTTTTGTTTTCCCTTGAAAACAATTTGCTTCTTCTCCAAGAAGCTGCTTCAGTTCTGGCTCAGCTATATCCCCGGCAAGTGGTTAGTTAAGGAGTATCAAACCAAAAGTAATGTTTAAAACCAAAATAAATATGTCTTTAACCAATTATAGCTTGCTTCCATTGCAGCAAAACTAAATTTAGCTACCGCTCAAGTAATGAATGAATTTAAGGTCTGAAGGAGAAGGTTCATGTAAAATTTATCTGACCACTCACCCGTTTCTGCTCTTACAAATCATAAGTAAGCAGGCAATTATTTTGAACCGTTGGAGCAGAAATCGATGAGAGAAAATTGGCTTAGGTAGAAAAAATAGACAAGCTGGTTGGAGTAGTTTTGCAGACCTATTTTGCCCGTGGCCCTGATATCAAATGAGTAGGCATCTTCTTATATGTGTCAGACAAACAAATCACAGTCAGGAAGAGCTTCTGCCCAGCATCTTATGATAAAATTCTCTCTCTATATTGGAACATTATACATAGTGTTTCTCCTTCACGTAGGGGAATATCTTTTTAGGTTTCTAATAATACATTTTTTAAAAAATTCTTATTTAAATAAGAGCCTCTGGCAACTTTTTCCCCCTTCAGCTATTCAAATCCCAATATTGGAAAGTTTCTACATCTGAATGTAGCATGTGCTAAGGGCATCTGCTGTTGTCTGTGGAACAGAATGTTGTTTCTGCTATTCAGCGTTGGAGCAGATGGCAGACAATTTTTAGACTGGTTAATATTCTTCAGCCCCTTTCGTTTGATTAATATTTGCTAAATATTTAATAGGTAGTTCAGATTTTACTGCTTTGTGTGGAGGAGTTTTCCAACTGAAAGGACAATTTTGGTAAGGAATTTGGCTGGGGTTTTGAAAGAGATGCAAAATGTCCTCAGATGCAAAATGAAAATTCACATTTTTTTTAAAAAAAAAAGTCTGATGTGGATGAAAAAAAAAAAAGAAAAAGAAAGCTCCAGGGTGTAGTCCTTTTTCTGTTTTTCATGTATTTTTCAATATATCTATAGAACAGTGCCATAAGCTCCTGAAATTCCACCCCTCTTCTGGGTAGACTCTTGGAAGAGATAAGATTGCTGGTATCAGGTGCAATAATCAGGAAGCAATTAACCAATGGCACAGCTTGCCATCAGATGTTGGAGGTGCTCCATCACTGTAGGCTTTCAGAAAGAGATTGGACAACCATTTGTCTGAAATGATACAGGATCTCCTGCTTGAGGGGGGGCGGGGGGGTTGGACTTGGAAGACCTCCGAATTCCTCCCAGGTCTATTGTTCTGTGTTCCATGCACGCTCTCTACAGGAATCTGAATTAACCACCGTCAAAGCAAATTGGTGGTAGATAAGAGTCAACAGAATTCAAGGTGGGCTGGACTTCGATCTCTTGCGGGCTCGAAGGGACTTGAGACTAATGATGCATTTGACCCCTCCCTCAGGCTCAGCCTGGTCATCTCCTACATCGGTGGGGAATGGTTAGAAATGGCCACGTATGAAAGGAATGAATAAAACGGAGAGTAACTGTCATTAACCATTGATGAAAATCAAACTTTAATTATTCAGTTAAGTTTCAATCAGTATTAGTTTGAAATACACTTGGCCACTGGTGATTACTCAACCCGGGCATGGGGCACTAAAATGATCACCCGTCATCATGCACTTGATTCTCGAAAGCCCATTATATTTTTGAAAAGGTGAAAAATGTTCTAATGATAGTTGAGTGAGGACAAGTATTTTATCCTATCTCCGGGGTTGTCAAAACACCACATCTCTAAATAGCATGAAGCCACGTCCCCTGAGTTTATACCTGCAATTTTTCTTGAAGCTCTAAAATCATTAAACAAAGGAACAAAAACCCCAAAGGAAGGATTAGATTGGAAAAACATGGGAAGGTTATTACGTGGTAACAATAGCAGCAGAAATCTCTATGAATAAATTATATTGCTGAGGAAAGAGTGGGCAAACACCCTGAACAAATGAATTCAGCCAGATGACAATTTCTCTGGTATTTTTGTTGAAGTCTGTACATAGTGTCTGGATCCCATTTTGTTGAGTTTGTATTATTATTTTTAATACATTGTGTACCTTCCAGTTGGAATCAAGTACAGGTTGCCCTTGACTTATGACCACAGTTGAGCCTTAGTGACTAAGCAAGACATTTGTTAAGTGAGTTTTGCCCCATTATATGACCTTTCCTTTCACAGTTGTTAAGTCAATCACTGCAATTGTTAAGTTAGTAACCTGGTTGTTAAGCGAATCTGGCTTTCCCATTGACTTTTGCTTGTCAGAAGTTCGCAAAAGGTGATCACATGACCCCGGGACACTGCAACTGTCATAAACATGCGTCCATTGCCAAGCCTCTGAATGTTGATCACGTGATCATGGAGATGCTGTTCTGACCCAAACCTGGTTCCAAGGAAGCAAACACGAGACAAAGGTAACAGCACAACCTTTTAATGTTTCTTAACGAATCCCGTTTCTTCATGGATAAAAGGCTGCTTCAAACCAATTAGCTCCGATAAGAAAGAGCCTTGCCAAGGTTTTGCCTGGCTGCCAAGAACATCAGATAAAGTTACTAAGCAATAATTCCAACACAAAGAGTCTCCAAACACCAACTCAGATATTCCTAACGTCCACCAGGCTCGAGTGTAAAACTTCTTTGCTTTCTGCAAAGAACTCTGGTTTCTCAGCTGGCTTTTATCTCCTCAGGGAGGGGCCATTACCTTGCAGCCTTACTCCCGAGTCGCCCATGCTGCAGCAGCTGCTCTTTCCTTCGAGCTGCCCTGCGCGCACACGCACTTGGCACAGGCTCCTCGGGGACCTCTTCATCACTGCTGCCAGCCTCCACAATCTCCGAAGGCAGCTTTCTACTCCCTGATGGTCCTGGCCCCATCGCATCTGCTGCCGGCGAACCACAACAGATGCTGCAAAGGATGTAACTTTGAAAAATGGTCATAAGTCACATTTGCCAGTGCTGTTGTAACTTTGAACGATCACTAAACGAACTGTTGTAAGTCAAGGACTATCTAGTGCCAAAACTGAGTGCTCTTACGGGCGCCTTTCAGTCAGTATTGAATCCTGGAAGCTGCCTCAACTAACCCCTGTCGTATTTTTCGGAAATGGTTTGCCATTTCTTGCTTCTTAGGGCTGAGAGAGAATGACTGGGTTAGGGTCACCCCGCTGGCTTTTTGCCGAAGGTGAGACTAGAACTCACAGCCTCCCAGGTTCTACCTTTAACCACCGCACCAAACTGAATAGATTTTTTTTTAAAAAATTGATCCTCGGTATTGCAAAATTTGCAATGGAAATAAGAACAGAAAATTATAGATCGATCTATTAATCATTATACGAGCATTTTTTGTTAGTATAGTTTCTATTTATGAAACTCTTTATTAATTGGTGCAAAAGTAGGACATTTGCTCACCTGTATTTATTCCTATGGGAAATTATAAGGGAAACATCTTCTTAATTAAATGCCGGAGGTCAAACTGCATAGCAAAGTGATTAAGGGCTGAGAAACAGTAGAGGCCGTGGAATCATGTAGTTGATGCCTGCAAATAAGGGTTATGTTGAAATTACATGAAAGGAAAAAGGAAATTTAACCACCAGCTTCTTCAACTTCCTTAAAAATAGAATAGAATAGAATAAACAGAGTTGGAAGGGGCCTTGGAGGTCTTCTAGTCTAACCCCCTGCTTAGGCAGGAAACCCTATAGACGTGATGACGAACCTATGGCACGTGGGCCACAGGTGGCATGCAGAGCTATTTGTGCCAGCACGCAAGCCGCAGGCAAACTTACTTCACTGCACATGCGCTCACCTCCCAGCTGATTTTGGGCTGGTTTGAGGCCTTTTTCGGCCTCCCGGGCTTGAGGGAAGCCTCTTGCAGCCTGAAAAAATAGGCCCGTTTCATCACTTCCTATATTTCTAGAAATACCGGAAGTGACAAATTGGGCCTATTTTTCAGGCTGCAAGAGGCTTCCCTCAAGCCTGGGAGGCCGAAAATCATCTGGGAGGCACAGTGCAGGTAAGGAGGCGGGGGAATTGCATGCGCATGTGCAGGGGGCGTGGGGGGGGCATGCCCATTGCCTTCTGGGTACTGGCACGCATGCCCACACAATTTTTTGGCACAGGAGCCCCAAAAGGTTATCCACCACTGCCCTATAGCATTTCAGGCAATTGATTGCCCAATCTCTTCTTAAATACTTGCAGTGTTGGAGCATTCACAACTTCTGGAGGCAAGTTGTTCCACTGCTTGCCTCCAGAAGTTGTGAATTCTCCAAGAAATGGAGGGATTAAATTAATTTACTTCAGCATTTCTATGATTATTACTAATGTGTGAATGCAGGTACTCTTTGACTTACAACAGTTTGCTTAGTGAGCATTTGAAGTTGCAACGGTATTGAAAATAGTGTCTTATGACCGTTTTTCACACTTAACAACCGTTGAAGCATCCCCGTGGCCACATGAACAAAATTCAGAGGCTTAGCAACTGACTCATATTTATGACGGTTGCAGTGTCCCAGGGTCACATGATCCCTTTTTCGCGACCTTTTGGCAAGCAATGGGGAATCCAGATTCGTTTAACAGCTGTCGTACTAACTTAAGAAAGGCAGTGATTCGCCTAACGACTGTGACAGTGGGGCAAAACTCACTTAACATCCGTCTCGCTTAGCAACAATTTTGGGGCTCAATTGTGATCGCAAGTCGAGGACTCCCCTTATTGATACAAAACCAACTTTTAGGTCATCATGTCCAATATTTCTACCTTACAGGACATTCAAGAATTTGGAAATTTTTTGTCGTTGGGAAGATTTCACATCTCCTTTCTTTTGGTTCTGTCATTGCAGTACTCAATGGGAATTACAGGCCTAACACATCCTTTGGGGAAGACTTGAATGCACAATATTTGTAAAGATTTAATAGTGATCACATCCTTGAGGTAGAGTAGTTTCTCCTCTTCCTGTGATATCTAGATTTCTTGACTCAGAATACAAAACACGACTCAGATTTCTTTTTGGCACAGATTGCTTATCCAACTATAACGTGCTCCTACGGAATAACAGATTACTGCAAACATCAAGCTTGGTAGCACACTAAGCCGCAATTATAGTTTACAAACAAACCACTTTTAGAGCTTATCTAATGCTCTTTGAATGCTGCATTCAGTTTTGGTCCACAATGTAAAAAAGATGTTGAGACTCAAGAAAGAGTGCAGAGGAGAGCAACAAAGATGATTAGGGGACTGGAGGCTAAAATACATGAAGAGCAGTTGCAGGAATTGGGTATGTCTAGTCTGATGAAGAGAAGGACTAGGGGTGACATGTTAGCAGTGTTCCAGTATCTGAGGGGCTGCCCCAAAGAAGAGGGAGTCAAGCTATTCTCCAAAGCACCTGAAGGCAGGACAAGAAGCAACGGGTGGAAACTGATCAAGGAGAGAAGCAATCTGGAAATAAGGAGGAATTTCCTGACACTTAGAACAATGAACCAGTGGAACAACTTGCCTCCAGAAGTTGTGAATGCTCCAACACTGGAAGTTTTTAAAAAGATATTGGATAACCATTTGTCTGAAGTGGTGTAGGGTTTCCCGCCTAAGCAGGGGGTTGGACTAGAAGATCTCCAAGGTCCCTTCGAACTCTGTTTATTCTATTCTATTCTATTCTATTCTATTCTATTCTATTCTATTCTATTCTATTCTATTCTATTCTATTCTTTGGTTTAAGCACTGGCTGTAACATCTAGGAGCAGCATGGGCTAAATTTTCCAATTACTGTAGCTTCTTTTTTCCCCATCCCAAAAAGGAAAATATTTGAAGAAGGCTTCATTGGGACGGGATCTTGAATTCTTACTTTGATCTCCCTCCTCTGAAATTCTTTGTGCGGATTCACCCTGAAAGACTGTGTGTAAGTGTGCTTCTTTTCGGTGTTCCTTAACTATCATTTACCCCTCTCTGAAGCGTGAAGGGGAGGCCAGCGTGGAAGGGATCCTTAATCAGGTTGTCCTGGATCACCTGCAGTTGGCGCCTCTCCAGTGGGGTGAGTAATGCGAAGACTGATAGTTCGGCAAAGTAGTTTTTTTATTTTTTATTTTTATTGGATTGCTTCTTGCTGAAATAACTTTGCAAAAAGCGCTGAGAAACTTTGTCAAACGTTGAATGATGCAAAACGCCACTCATGCTTCTTCGGAGGGGGATCGTTTATTAAATCATTGTGACAAAATGGCTTACTATGAAATTATCGCCTCTATATTTAGTTCATGTAGTCCTGGGGAATCATCCGGAGTAGACATTATTTTCCTCATAAGCAGTTGCTAAGTGCGGGGATATAATTTTGCTGTTGGTTACAGTTTTTGGTACTTTGAATTGTACAGTGATTGTCTTCCTTGGTGAGTTATCAATTGCTGAGAATGTTCTTTGGTTTCGGCTCCTACCTGGCTGCCCTTTCTAGAAGTTGATCTGAGCACTCTTATTCTTTCTTAGTGACGGGCCTGGAGGCTTAATTTTGTATATTAACTATACAATCTGTCTATGAAAACCACGAGGTTGAATGCAGGATGACCTGCTTTGTTACTGCTGCTGCTGGGCGTAACTTGGTTTTGTTGCCTTACTAGTTCGATTTTAAATACATGCAATCTTCGTTTTAACAAAGCCCCCTAAATGGGGCTGGAATTTTGATTGCTAAGTGAAGCGATCATTGGATGAAACATCAGGTTGTGGTAATACTGGCCATCAGCACTACAGTCAACCAATAAAAAAACCCACACCCAGCCAGGCACCACATAAATACTACACACACAATAGCCAAAAGTACACATTCTGGTAGAGAGAAGTTGCCTGTGGATGGGCTCCAGTATGAGTTCAAAAGCTCAGAAGACTAATCCTCTGATCCAAGTGACCGACCCAGGTTGGATCAGGAAACATCACGTAATCTCATTGCTTAGTGATACAGTTGTGGCATGCCTAGTTGTGGTTGTTAAGCCAGCAGCCTCATAACCAGAACAGAAGAGGATACTTTATTGGACAAGTGTGATTGGACACACAAGGAATTTGTCTCCACTGCAGAAGCTCTCAGGGCACATACCAGGAACAGGTGTTAAATCATTATAACTCATACGATACAACATTCAGCGATAGTTACAAGATGCTGAATAAGCAATCAACATAAATCATAACAGTATACTAATGAAAGCAATCGACATAAATCATAAGATACAACCCACAAACTTATAAGTCATAAGAAGCTAAGGAAATCGGCAATAGGAAAGATAAGGATGATAGTAGCAGTGCAGCCCTACTAGGTGGTTTGACATCCCAGGGCATAAGACAGTGTTGTGGGGATTAGTTGTTCAGCAAAGTGATGGCATGGGGGTGGGTCAGAGAAATGTCCTTGTGCCTAGTTAGTTTTGTGTGCAATACCCTGTAGTGTCGTCTTGAGGGAAGAAGTTGAAACCATGGCGGGTTCAGGAGAGGCAGCTGAGTGCTGGACAGCCAGAAGGTCGGAGATGAGAAAGAGATAGGCTGGTGGGAGAGTTAGTGGTGAAGTGAAGTGGCCCTTTGGTCATTAAATGGGATGGGCTTCCAAGCACCTGAATTTTGATCACATGACTGTGGGGCACCTCAGTGGCCGTAATTTCAGGGACCAGGTATAACTACCACTTGTTCTGCACCACCATAACTGTGAATGTATTGGGAAGGTCCCAGCCTAGCAGGGCGGAGAGATCAAGCACAGAGTTAGCCTGGAATCAACTACACAACTGGAAAAGGGCTAAATCCAACCTCCCAAGTTCCTTGGAGACTTATCTATTTGTTCCCACGAGTAGGCTGCCAGTCTGGGAACATTCCTATATTATAGGCAGAATGTAATGAAGTAGTTAGCTCGAGTTCTGCACATGTAGCTCTGGTTGTTTGCACCTGACAAGATGCTTGCTGAGCAAAGATCATTCATCGAGGACCACCTGTAATGTGTTTCCTTTCTCTGAAAGCCTTTGAAATGAAGTGTTTCGAAATGTGGTCTTTAATAAAGAAAGATCCTGGGATTTTTGTGTGGCTGTGATAATTCTGTCGTTACTGGGTGTTGATTAGACGGTTTGCTTCACTCTCTAATTAAAAAGCCCAGAGTTCATTTCCAAATTGCCTTTCGGTAAAATAATCAGATGGATTGGCACCTGCTGGTGTCCATGACTTTGCATACAGCCTCCCTGCCTACTTTAATAAAGTACCTTTCTCAAATAGGAAAAAGATAATCAATCTTTGTGGACTCAAAGTAAGTCAATCAGTACTTGTATTAGTTTGTGATGGCGTATGTTCACTGCACGTTATCCATATAAGTCATCATACTTTAGTGGTTCAAACTAGCTGCCGTTAATTACGTGCAGTAAAACTTGTGCAATTGAACAATAATAATCTTGCTAAAGCTTCAAAATACTTTCATAAATTTATCCTAAATTTGGCTTTACTGTTAGACACTAAATCTAAGAGATGATGTAATCTTAGAGACGTAACAGCAATTATAGGAAATCAACTTTAGGTGGACAAAAAATAATTTTCTTTGTCTGATTAACCAAAGGGATGTGTCTAGATTTTTAAGTGGAGTTTAAATACTTATTGTAAAACGATGCTTTATTAACAATCACCAAATCTGTGAAAAGCGGGTAGAGAGTGATTCTAATTAGATTTAGACATTTATGGTGGAGATGAGGCCTGAATAGGCCTCATCTCCAAGAGCACCCCTATAACACTTAGTAGAAATTAGCAATGGTATCTCCCAATTTTGGCAGAGGATGTAGGGAGAATAGCAAGGAGAGCTGGAGGGTGGAGTTAAGTATGTCATGAGCTTAGAGTCATTACATTACCATAAAAGATTCGACTTCAACCCCTCTTGAACTCTGTTGACCCTTATCTGGCACCAAGTTAGTATTGTACTTTAGTTGACTAGATTCTTGTGTGTAGGTTTGAACATTAAATCCCTGAACTGCAACTTGATGTATGCTCTTGATCTTTGCACCTGAGAGAAGTTTAGAAACATTCTGTCCTAATGTGAAAATCTGTTTAGTCCTTATTTTCGACTGAGTAGCCATAAAAGCAGTTAGTACTTTCAGTTGCTGTAGAAATCATGTTAACTTCTGAAGTTGGGAGATTCTTGGTCCTGGCATCTACCATCCCAACTCAGTGCATCTTGTCAGTCATCGTTACGATCTTTATATTTATATCTTTATATTTAGGGTCGTAGCTCTGTCAACTTTTCCCAACCTTCTTTTCTGTTCCTAATGAGAGATGTTGGAAGAGTTTGTGTGCTTCTTGTCCAGATTTGATTTCTTCTGCTGCTGCTAGTCATGCCTCTTCCCTCAAGAAAATTCAAGGAAAGAACATCCAAATTAACTCTGTATTATGGTGTTGATTTGGTGTTTGTCGCTGAGTTTGCACTCTTGCTACAGATACTCCAATGGAAACAGCAGAGATCTTCTGGCTCAGAACTATCACTTTAAAAAAATGAGAAAAAGAGAGAACAGATCTTCAACACTTGTAGGATAAGTACAGGTGGATGATCAGACTTCTATGGTAGTGCGGGAATGAAACAGCAAAGTGTTCTTCACAGTGTTCTTCGTTCAACAATAGTATTTGTTCCTATTATTTTCATACTTACTGTATTTTTGTAGCCCTTATTTGTTAAAACAGTCTTTTCTCCAAGGCTTTTTTTGCGTGTTCCAATAATTCCAGACCTGAAATCCATTTATTTTTATAGTTTTAAGAAAATAATCCATTTGATCACAGCTGCTTCTAGATGGTTGCTAGGGACATTTCTTGCTTTCAGCATCAGCTTTTAATCAATGTTTGTATCTTGGGAGTTTCTAATATAATAGTCAGGTTTTCAGTATGACTTGTTATGAGGAAAGACCAAATTTGAAAGCATTACATTATTTGTTATTTGACCCAGCATGCAATTTACTCACTGGTTTAAAAAAAAAGGGCAACAGAAGCGTTCTTGATAATTCTTTTCCAAAGACAGAGCCTGGAAAGAGAAGTAAACTAAGAGGATCCAAATTTCTAGTTTGGCTGTATCTGAACAATAAAAATAAATAATCGGAATCGGTTGCCTTCCTTCCAGTTAGTGCTAATCACAAATATTTGGAAATTTATGGTAGCAGGAGACCGAGCACCTGGATGGACGTTCTGTTAATCATAGAATCATTAGACTGGAATCTGCTGCTCAGGTCAGAAGTCTTGTACCATCCCAGTCAACTGTATATATTTTTATTTAAAATGATGAAAGAAGAAAGTAGTATTTTAAGAAAGCTGCTGTGGTGGAATGTAGTCTGGATCCCCAGGATGGAGGGGCTGCATTCTAGAGCTATAAGAGGCAACTCAGCCCAGATATCCTGTGTGAGAGAAAGAGGGTGAAGACCGCCCCTCTTTAATAGTTCCTAGAGTACAACGGTACCTTGGTACTCAACTCCTTTGAAAATCACCAAATTTGGTACTCTACTCAACGTATTTTGATGCGTTGATATCATTTATTTGGTACTCGACACGTAAGCTAGAACTTTTTCATGTCGGCTGCCTTGTTTGTCACTACGTTATTCCTTATGGGAAAAATTTGTTTGGTACTTACAGTTTTTGGTACTCATTGCGCCTCCCAGAACCAATCAATGATGAGGACTGAGGTACCACCGTATATCCTTTTATGTAGGTAGTGGTCCCTTCAGTTTGGTAAGATTCTGCCTATAGATGTGACATAATAAAGTAATCTGCTTGGAAGAATCACTCCCCATCTTTCTTGATTTCTGGAGTCTGACAGCTGCTACTGTACATAAATTCTGAATAAGGTTTCAGAAAGAAAAATTCAATATTGGAAAGAGTTAAAGTATTAATTCTGCTGCCTTTAAATCCAGTATAACATCCTGACCTAGAAGAACTCGCCAGATACATACATTAGTCATCCAAGGAGGAGTAATTGTGAGAATGTAACAATAACAGATGGACAGAGTGATGGGAGAGCTAAATAAAATTGTTAGCTGATTGTTTCTGAGTCTTTATAAATTTGCAGTCTTGAGATTTTTAGACTCCTTTATAACTATAATTCTCAAGAAGATGTTGGCCAAGAAAAAGGTCTACTGGATGTAGATTGATAATGTCACATCTGTGTAAGAAAGGTATACAATAACAATGCAATGTAAAAAAAAAAGTGTAGAAAAGAGTGTACAATTTGGTAAGTTTACAAAAATTAGTGACGTGAGGAAAATTTAGAATTTACTGTGTCTTGAAACAAGTTGTTCTGAAAGATAAGCGAAATAAAAGGCCTGCTTTGAGGTAAATAAAGTTTTAATCTTTTGCCTGACCTAGCAGAAGGTCTAATGAACAAGGCAAATAATATTAGCCTTTTTGATTCCTGGAAAATTTATAGCTTAGAGGGAGCTGGGTGTGTACTTTAGTGGTCAGGAAATAGACTGAAATGAACTTGACAATGGCAGGAACAACTTTTTGGAGTGATTTTCCTGCCAGCTTCTCCAGTGACTTTGCTTGTGAGAAAATGGCAGGGAAGGTTGCATATACCGATCACGTGATGGCCAGATTTGGCAACTGTGGTAAGTCTGAGCTAGATGCCAAGTTCTTGGATCGCAATCATATCACCATTGCGATAGCCAAACTCTGATGAATGATTGTAAGTACCGGTCATTCAGTGCCACCACAGTTTTGAACAGTCAAAATAACAGAAAAACAGAATAGAATAATAGAGTTGGATGGGATTTTGAAGATTTTTCTAGTCCAGGGGTGTTAAACTCGTGGCCCGTGGACCGGATGCGTAATTCACTGGCCACCCCAGTTTTAGCGAAGCGGGGGGGGAATTGTGGAGCACCCACAATTTCAGAAGGGAAGCCAAGTGAGAGTACTAATACCACGCTATAAAGCCTTAGTAAGACCACACCTAGAGTACTGCATCCAATTTTGGTCACCACACTATAAAAAGATGTTGGGACTCTAGAAAAAGTGCAGAGAAGATCAACCAGGATGATTAGGGGACTGGAGACTAAAACATATGAAGAACGGTTGCAGGAACTGGGCTTGGCTAGTCTAGTAAAGAGAAGGACCAGGGGAGACATGATAGTGGTCTTCCAATATTTGAGATGCTGCCACAGAGAGGAGGAAGGGGTCAAGCTATTTTCTAAAGCACCTAAAGGCTAGACAGGGAATAATGGATGGAAACTGAACAAGGAGAGATTCAACCTGGAAATAAGGAGAAACTTTCTGACAGTGAGAACCATCAACCAATGGAACAGCTGCCCTCAGAAGTCGTGGAGTGTTATCACTTGAGACTTTCAAGAAGAGATTGGACTGCCATTTGTCAGAAATGGTGTAGGGTCTCCCGCTTGTGTGGGGGGTTGGACTAGGTGACCTACAAGGTCCCTTCCAACTCTGATTACTGTTATCCGAAGCCGTTCCACTGGTTAATTGTTCTCTCCTTGATTAGTTTCTATCCATTGCTTCTTGTCCTGCCTTCAGGTACTTTAGAGAATAGCTTGACTCCCTCTTATTCAGTCATTGAATAAGTGGTCATAAATCAAGGTCTACCTGTACTTCTTGAAATCATTTCCATCAAATTTCAAAAAGTACAGCTTGATCTCTGTTTTAATTTTGTTTAATATTACTAATATCACAGTCCACCGTTCTGCAATTATTTTTTCTTTGCTGGCCTGTTTCTTGTTAAAAAGCTCCCCTTTTTGCAATAGTAGGAAATCCAGTGTTATCTTACCTGTTAAATCTCCCTTGCCTTCTTGTTCTGCATTTTTATTCCTTTTCTAATATATAGTTGCATTCTTTCATCACTATAACATCCCATAAGTGGCTGAGTAAGCATAACAGTTTATGAGCTGCTTGAAACCTTCCTTTCTTTGGCAGTTGTGCAAATCGTATCATATCCTGCCTTTTAGAAAAAAGAACACCGATCTAGAAGTTTTGCTATTTCTGTTTGTTTTAAAATTCTGCTTCTAAGCCCATCTCATTGCCAGCCAGGAAAAGGTGAATAATAATTTTCACTAACAATGTTGACACTGAATAAATAACCCTCACATATTCCCCAATTAGGTAATGTGAGTTGTTTCTTTTCAGTCATGTTCTGCTCTCTGTGAACAAACTAACAAAACAACAGCAGGAGCTAATTTTGTGTACCATTTCAAATGTTATCCATGGAAGCTACTATAAAATATAAGAAACATTGTTTTAAACAGTTTCTCAATAACATTTAGACATCTGAGAATGCTGAATTATTCTATATCTGCAATTAACTGTCTATTTTCTCAGGCATTCCTTGGTATTATATAAGTTGAATTCAGAAATGTCTATGGAGAGTCTCGGTCAGCCAGGTCATAGTTGTCCCAAAGACGCTTTTTATCAAAAGGCATTTTTTCCTTGAAGACGTTTCTGATCTGATCTGAACTGAACTGAAGAAGCTTCTTGGATGAGAAGCGAAACGCCTTCAAGGAAAAAAGAAAATCCAGCTGCTTTTTGAAAAAAGATCTTTGGGATTGAATTCAGAAATTGGCATTGCGAAGATCTGAACTGTAGCCATTTCCAAATGACAGAACAACCACAAGACAAGATTTGTCTTGTGCCTTCAGGGTCACCTGAGTAGGGCACACCCATTTGCAATACTCAGGTGACCCTGAGGACACAGATAAACCTCCAAGTGGCCTCAACGACTATCTAAAATAATGCAAATGACTAGTTGTCTGCAAAGAGTATAAACCCTTCCATTCCCCACCATCCAGTCAGACTTGAAGAAGCTTCTTGGATGAGAAGCAAAAGGTCTTCAAGGAAAAAAAACCAACACACTCCAGTCGCTTCATGAAAAACCACCTTTGGGACGATCGAAAGAGATGTTTAGCCTTCAGAAAAGTCAACCAAGGTGAGATGTGATAGCATTCTTCAAAACTCAGAAAGCATGTCATATAGAAAGTCAAGTGATGCACCCTCTCATTCCAGAGAGCAGAACATGGAATAATAGGTTTAAGTCACAAAAGGAAGAGTCTGGTTGATTATAAGAAAGAACCGCTCAACATTGACACCAAATACTCCAACAGGTGATTGCCGTACCTTCCTTGAGCACTGGTGATGCAGTGGTTAGAATGCCGTATGGCAGGCTACCTCCTCTGCCCCCAGCCAGGAGTTTGATCCTGATGGCACTCGAGGTCGACTGAGCCTTCCATTCTTCCAAGGTCGGTAAAACGAGGACCCGGATTGTTAGCGGCAACATTGCAAACCTCCCCGAGGGTGCTGTAAAGTGCTATGGAGCAGTATATAAGCCTAAAAAGAGCCACAGTGGTGCAGTGGTTAGGATGCGGTATTGCAGGCTGACTCTACCCACAGCCAGGAGTTTGATCATGACTGATTCAGCCTTCCATCCTTCTGAGGTGGGTAAAATGAGGACTCAGATTGTTGGGGGCAAGAGGCTGACTATAAACCACTTAGAGAGGGCTGGAAAGCACCATGGAGTGATATGTTAGTTCTAAGGGCTATTGCTCCTGGATCTGTTCATCCAGAGGCCAGATAAGGGTCTGTCTAGGATTGTTTAATTGGATTCTCTGCAGTGCTTTATAACCCTTCTTGCATTTTGTGCAAGAAGCCAGATGTCGAATCTTTTTGCGATAAGTCCTCCCATTCCCTTCCCCAGTTCCCACGGCTTAGCTCTGCGCTTATAAATTATGCAGTGTGCCATGGTAGTTAAAAATCTCGGGCAGGCAATGAAAAAAATGGACTAGAACAATGTAGATAACAGAAAGCAGTTCAGAAAAAGAGCGGGTTTACTCACGATAAGGCATGTATTTCTTACCAGCTGCATTAGATGCAAAAAAAAAAAAAAATTGATAAAGCAACACGTAATTCAGAGCGTAGAATTAGGATGCTGCAAATGTATGATGCTTAGCAGATCTGAAAGAAGATAGTAACGTGAGGGATATGCAGTTGTAACATGAAATCTACCTTTTTTAAAAATAAAAATGACATCTGGTAGAAGTATATTACTGAGTGAGAGTCATCATTAAATCAAAAACAGAATTTTGAATTTTTATGTCTATATCTAAATCCCTAGGTTATGGAAAATCCAAGATTTATATTTGAGTATATGAGAATATAGCTGTCATTTTTCCCCCCTCACTAAAGAAAGCCAGCAAATATTTTCTCTAAGGCCTTTTTCATCTACTCCACCCCTCCTTTTTCTGCCCTTCCCTTCCCCACCTCTCTTTGGAGGGTTGACCTTATCAAAGTGCAGTGAAGCTTATATGGCTTGCAGGTTTCAGATTTGCTCCAGGGTGTAAAGAAAAAAAAAAAGTCTTTATGCTACCAGAAAAAAAGAGGGTGTGTGTGGTAGGGTGGAATCAGCTTCCATTCTGGAAAGTAGAGTAATTTTACCACTGCTTTACACAATAAATCTGGCATGGCTTTGAGAAAAATTGATGATGAGAGCTGAGATTGGAGTCTGCTGCAGTCATTACCATTGTTGTTATTATTACTCCAATAGGGGGAAAGTAATTGAGCTTCATTCTACGCGCAATTCATTATTAAAAATAGTATTTTTTCGGACACAAATGTAAATTCCCAACTCATTTTTGCATCACCTAACAGCGCCATATCTTAAATGACAGTTGTATGCTACAGTTTGCATCTCCCTTACGGGGAGCTCATTGGCATCCAAGCTTATAGCGAGAGCGTAATTATTTCCATTTCATTGTGATGTCTTTGGGTGGCAGAGATATTTTTAGCTGTGAAATTGGATCTGGAGGAGAAAGTTCAGGAATTTTGATGAGGCTAAAAGTCTCTTTTCTTGAAAGGCTGCTGTGCATCGAGGGTTTCTCTCTTTCTCCGTAGTCCCCTCAGTTACTGTGATATGGGAGTTGAAGCATTTCAACAATTCTGCTTGTGGTGCAGAGGTGGTATTCAGCAGGTTCTGACCAGTTCTGGAGAAACAGTAGCGGGAATTTTGAGTAGTTCGGAGAACCGGCAAATCCCACCTCTGACTGGCCCCACCAACCCCATCTATTCTCTGCTTCCCGAGTCCCAGCTGATCGGCTGGGTCTTCTTTTGTTGCCCTGCAGAGGAGAACGGAGCTGGGAAGCAGGTTAGTGGGGTGGGGAGGGAATGGGGATTTTGCAGGATCCTTCCCCTGCCACGCCCACAGAACCGGTAGTAAAAAAAATTGAATCCCACCACTGTTGTGGTGCAATTGCCATCCTGTAATAGAAGCGCTACTAAAGCACGCTTTGTTACCCAAGCTGTTCAAAATTCTGCACCCTGGATCAGAAACGGACCTTTATTATTGCATTATTTACATATAGAAGAAGCTGTGTACAGTCAGAGCCCCAGGAGTCAAGTGCTGTGAAACCAATATTGTGACCTTGTTGTTTCCCAGGTGGGCAAATGGTGCAAAATGGCAAGTCCGAACAAATTATGAAGTCCACATCGTACGCCATTCGGTTTGTACTGTTTTGTGAAATCCAACGGCTAATATGGGGTAGCAGGAGTGTCAAACTCGATTTCGTTGAGGGCTGCCTCAGGGTTGGGTTTGACCTCGGGAGGCCTCGGGGGCATAGCTAGGGTGGGCGTGTCCAGTTCGACATCCCTCGTGTCGGGGAGCACCTGTGGTGGCCAAGTGCTAAGGCAGGCCTTCCCTCAGACCTTCCTTCTCTTTCATTATAATCTTCCTTCCTTCCTTCTTTTCTTCCTTCCTTTTCTTCTTTTTCCTTCCCTCTTCATATGTTTTAGGAACTGGGCATGGCTAGTCTAGGGAAGAGAAGGACCAGGGGAGACATGATAGCAGTCTTCCAATATTTGAGGGGCTGCCACAGAGAGGAGGAAGGGGGTCAAGCTATTTTCTAAAGCACCCAAAGGCCAAACAAGGAACAGTGGATGGAAACTCAACAAGGAGAGATTCAACCTGGAAATAAGGAGAAACTTTCTGACAGTGAGAACAATCAACCCATGGAACAGAAGTTGCCTTTGGAAGTTGTGGGAGCTTCATCACTGGAAGCTTTCAAGAAGAGAGTGGACTGCCATTTGTCGGAAATGGTGTAGGGTCTCCTGCTTGGGTGGGGGCTTGGACTAGATGACCTACAAGGTCCCTTCCAATTCTGGTTATCTGTTAAGATGTTCTGTAGAACTGCACCCGTCATCAGTTGTGGCAGAGTGGAAATATATTAAGACCAGTAGCTGGACCAGAATACCTTGTTTTTCTCTTGAGGAAGTTTTAAAATAGGTGAGAACCTACTATAGGATCAGAGTTTGAAGAAACGGACTGGTTTGACAAGAAAGGGAATGAGGCAAAGATGCACAGTGTACCCATACCTCTGTGACTTAGACCGTTGATATAAGAATGGCAGGATTGATGTAGGACAGCTACAATCAAAATTGAAGGTTAAGATAGCAATATTTTCAGATACGCGGATGACACTCTTCTGTTATCAGAAAGTATAGACTATCAGTCCCCAAGCTTTCCAAGGCTTGAAAGACCAATGGGGGTGGGGGAAGAGGGAATGCGAAAGTGATCGTGTGCAACTCCATTTGCGCAAGTGGAGTTTCGCGCACAAGCGTGTACACCTGCTGCTCATACAAATGGAGCTGCAAGTCCTTTAGAATAGAATAACAGAGTTGGAAGGGACCTTGGATGTCTTCTAGTCCAACCCCCTGTCTAGGCAGGAAACCCCACATCACTTCAGACAAATGATTATCCAACATCTTTGTAAAAACTTCCAGGGTTGGAGCATTCACAACTTTCTGGAGCCAAGTTGTTCCACTGATTAATTGTTCTAACCGTCAGGAAATTTCTCCTTAATTCCAGGTTGCTTCTCTCCTCGATTACTTTCCACCCATTGCCTGCCACTTGCGTAAATGGATTGGCACACATGCACATTTCACCTGCCGCTCGCATGGCCCAGTTCTGAACGGGACACGGGCCAGTACCGGGCCACAGCCGGGGGGGTTGGCGACCCTTGGTATAGACTTTGAAGAGCTCATTATTCAAATCCAAGCCCTCAGGGTGACAGTTTAGAGACGCAGTAAGACACCATATTATGCTGTCTGACCTAGCAGCCAGGGCATACATTGTCAGATTTCTCGCATAGATCCCCAAAAGTTTGAAGTGTCAAACCTGAAGCTGTCCTGACTGAGGCCATCTTGGAGGCTTCAGTGTTGTCACACTGGAGCTGAGGGATAGGGAGTGGGGAGTTGTGGTAATATATCTTATTCATCATTTTCTGTAAATCCTTCGTACAGCTAATGCATAAGATCTAGGGATCTACAAATGCTCCTGGTGAGGGCAGTATTGCCTTTGCTATGGGTGTTTCGTCCTGTTTTGATCTGCAAAGCTTAGAGGGACCAGGAATATAGGTAAAAGTTCACAGTACACAGCCGAGCCATTCCCATGGGACTTTTCGTGCTTGGATGTTCTCATGGGACTTTCCACTTTGTATATTTTCACCCTGCTGAGATAATGTTGAGGTCATTGTTTTGATTTTGTACTTGCATTTTCTTTCTCAATAAAAGCTGGTACCTGGGTTCTCTCGGGGCTGGCATTTGCTCAGACGGTTCCCTGCGTCTCATTTCAAGTGCCAGACCACCACAGGGAGTGGAGATAGCTGGGGTTTTGTAGCCAAAACAAAATCCTTTTTCCTGGGAACCAAGGACATTCTCACACCTGATTAGAGGAAGGAGGAGTGATGTCACCAGACGGCACCTTGATTGGACTATGTGACTCATTGTTTGGGGAGAGGGGGAAAACTTTTAATTAGGTGAAAAACTGTGGGAACCTTCAGAGTCAGTTTTCACCCGAACTGTGCCAATATGATATATCCAAATAAAACTATTCTTTGAGGAATCTACCTGCCTCAGAGTTTTGCTCGTCACGGGTGTATTGCTTGGAACCCTGTCATCGATCTGCCTGTCATGCCCCTGTCAGAGTCTGAATCCGAGGAGGAAGCCAGACAGCTGACAGGGAATGGGAGCGTGGCTCTGTTGGCTGTGGAGGAAAATGGGGAAGGGCAAAGTCCGGCTGGGCAGAGTAGGGAAGAGATAGAACAAGGGAGAGGGAGTTCAGAGGAAGACCCAGCCCACCCCTCTTCATCCTAGGGCATGCAGGGAGGAACGGAGAAGAGAGCAACATGGGTTGTGTGGCTTACTGGGGAGGAAAGGGTCCTGATCCCCTTCATTAACCACAGCTGGGAAGACACTTGATAAGAAAGGCAGGCTGCATGTAGCATGGCTGTTGGGAGCAAACATGACTTTATCCTTTGTTATCATGGCTTATCTTTGTTCCTGGCGTCTTCCCAACCTTGTGAGTTTTGCCGCGCCTTCAAGTCTGAAATTCTTGCTCCTGCTCTGCCAAACTAACTACTTCAGTTTGGCTTGTTTGGACTTTAAGTTACAGTTTGTGTTGACCATGTTTTGGACTTAACTTTCTGCAGTCAAAGGCTGTTCCTGAGAGAGTTTTTCTCCAGCCAGAAGGTAACCTGGACATTGGAGGCAAAGTTGGAGATAATAAAGGGACTCTACTTGCTTATCTGACTGTGTTACCTTTGTGCCATGCCCCGGGTCCTTACACTGCCTGACTGGATCACATGCCAGGATCTTTTCAAAGACAGGACATTGGTATTCCTCAGCTAAAAGTGCTAAAGAATAAGTCTTGATCCCCTTTATTTATCTGGGTGAGTGCGTGATTGGTAAAATATTTAGATTGTATAATCAGTAATGAAAAAGGAGCGATGGGTGGAATATTTGAATACAGGCAGACCTCAAATTACAACCATTCATTTAGCTACAGTTTACAGGGGCGCAAAAAAAAAATGTCAATGGTGTCTCGCCATTGCTACATTTGCAGTATCTCCAGGGTCAGGTGATCAAAACTCAGGTGCTTGGCACCTAGTAGGTATATACAACATCTCAGGATCATGTGATCTGCATTTGCAGCCTTCCCACCTGGCTTCCCACAGGCAAAGTCAGCACAGAAAAACAGATTCACTTAATGACGGCACAATTTGCTAAACTGCAGGAATTCCCTTAACAGCCGTGGCCAAAAAAAAAAAAAAAGGAGGTTGTAAAATTTGATGCAAGTCAGTTAACAACTTCCATGCTTGGTGACAGAATTATGGTTGATTCCCAATTATGGTAAGTCGAGGGTTACCTGTCCCAAAGGTGCGCTTTTTTTTTTTTTTCAAGAGGCAACTGGACTGTTTTTTCTTTCGAAGACCTTTCACTTCTCATCCAAGAAGCTTCTTCAGCTCTGACAGGATGGTGGGGAACAGAAGGATTTATATTCCTTGTAGACAAAGCTGGTAATTTGCGTCCTTTTTAGGGAGCCGTTGAGGGCACCTGGAGGTTTATGCGTGTCCTCAGAGTCACCTGAGTGGTGCAAATAGATGTGGAGCCTTCTTGGAACGGTGGAAAGGACTGTGTTGTAGACTGGAGATAGATGGTGTCGCATCCCTCTCTCCCTGTTGAGAAAGAACTGTTCAATTTTGACATAGATGGCCTCTTTGACCCCTCTTTCATACCAGCAATTCTTCCTTTTCAATCGCTCTTCACAGATTTTAGTATCTAATTCTAAACCTGGTACAATTTACTGAATTACAGAACTAAATGCTAAAACCTGTGAAGAGAGATTGAAAAAGGAGGGCTTATTTAGCCTTTAGAAGACAAAAATTGATTGCTTCCTTCGGATACCCAAAGAAGTATCACATATAAGGAAACAGATCTGTTGTTATTGCTTTAGATTGCAGGGTGGGGATTTATATTCTTAACTTGCTG
The DNA here is from genome assembly GCF_900518735.1 of Pseudonaja textilis. The sequence continues at coordinate 521,999 of NW_020769389.1, read as the reverse complement.
GAAAATCCGTTGTACTCGAATGTTAGATTTTTTTTAAAAAAAGAAGAGTTGACTGGAGGAAATGGAGATGTTAATAACAGAATAACAGAGTTGGAAGGGACCTTGGAGGTCTTCTAGTCCAACCCCCTGCTCAGGCAGAAAACGCTATAGTACAATTGCAGACAAATGGTTGTGCAGTCTCCCTCTGAATACAGAGACCAGACCATGATCTGTCAGAGATGCTTTGATGTGGTCACTTGCCTTGACCAAGGAAGTTAAAAGAAGTGGCTTCAATGGCCTTTCCAGTTGTACGATTCCACGTAGTAAAACAGTTTGGTCTTTGATATAAAACTACATCTGCAGGTTTCTGCTATCAGATGTTTTTAAAATTCTCAGCGCAAGCAGCTCAGATACATCGTCGTTGTGGAGTTTTTCTGTTTACACAATGGGTGCAAGCCTGAAAAATAGGCTTTACAGAAATGTTTTTTATACAAGTATCCTGCATAGTGAAAATATAATGAATTATGAATGATTTCCAACCAGGGACATTTTGTTGGATGATTCATCTTTTTTTCCTTTAAAGTAGGTTTTGTTTTTTGTTTTTTTTGGTTTGGCTTGTTGTACTGCTGTTTCTTTTCTGCCTTGAGAAAAACCTATCTGAAGAAGAAAAAAAATAATTAAATTGAGAAAGAAAGACTTTTATGAGGTAAAACACCAGTCTTCCCAGCTTAGAAAAACCAACGTAGTTTATAGTACCGAGCATATTAAATCAGCTAAAAGGTGGTTTACAATGTGATGAGTACTACTAGATAGCAAAATATTTCCGTAATGATTAACGTATGTTGAAATCAGAATCATCGTACCAGTTCTAATTCTATTTGAAGCAAGATCTAATTGTAATTGTAACAAGTGAGCAGAAAAAAAAACAACAACAATAGGTGGATCATAGAAAATTTAATTTGGATTCTTCTCTTGAACAAAGGTTGAAGATGATGATCTAAGGCAGGAATCCCCAACCCTTGGGCCACGCTCTATTTCTGGACCTGTGGCCCATTCAGAACCGGGCCACGGAAGTGGCGGACAAACGCATGTACGGCTTCATTTGTGTGCACAGCAGGTGGGCAAGCGTGCACGTGCAGCTCTTATTTGTACAAGCATCAGGCACACATGCGCGCGGGGGGGGGATTCACTTGCCCACCACTCACAGGGAATCGTCCCCTCTACCCCCCCCCCCCCCCCCCCCCCAGTCTGCAAAGCTGGAACAGTTGTGGACCACTGATCTAAGGGTTTGTTTCCGCTGTTCAGCGTATGATTATGGTCCTATTCAGACCTTATTATCAAAGACAAAGTTCGCTAGGTAAGAGTGAGTTAGGAGTTGTAGAGAGCAAGGAAAATTACCTCAGTGGAGATACACGGGATCTGTTGCCTCAGTAAAAGGAGCCGAGAGAATGTCTTTAGTCCAGAACTGCAAAATACCAATTGAAAAGCAGCTTCACCTATGGAGTTTATGGAGGGGAGGAGGAGGAGAGGGGGAAGGAGTATTTTGGGGGCATGGTGCGCCTTGAGATTGGTTGGGTTTTTGGTTTTTTTTGCAGACGTTTCATTACCCAACTAGATAACATCATCAGTGCTAGAAGGGAGTGGGGTTTGTGGAGAGGAGGAGGACTGTGGGGTCTTGGGGGCTCTCTGATCTTGGTGGTTTTCTTGCAGACGTTTCATTACCCAACTAGATAACATCATCAGTGCTAGAAGGGAGTAGGGTTGGGTCGCTCCCCTCTCCCTAATTCACTCAGCTATAAGGAGGAGGAGGAGATGGCACACCATAATCAGACCTGAAAAAATTCTGCTTTTGTAGTTAATCTCCATAAAAGTAATGTTAACCTTCTTGTGGAATTGATTTCCTGGTCTGGTTTAGTTAGGGTGCTCTCACTCTGCACCCAACCATACAATCAACACTGGGAACATGGAGATGTTCTCGAGTGTCTTGATATTGCTTTTAGTAATTAGAGTAACTCACTAAAGATAAAACTGTAGTGGCTCATTGAGGAAGTTGGAAAAAACTTGAAAAATGCTACTGTGGAAATATGTGAAGTTCAAATGGATGTTTCTTGGAAGGCTAAACATTATATATATATATATATATATATATATATATATACATATATATATATATATATATATATATATATATGTATGTATGTATGTGTGTATATATATATATGTATATATTCTTAAGTTTTCGCGGGTACTTACATGTATGGCATTCAGCTCTGTTCGGGTATTTTCCCACGTCATTGTAGTTGTGCTTTTAAAGTTGTAGCAACGTTTCGGCAGAATCTCATCTGCCATCATCAGGCTTCTGATATATATGTTTTTGAGGTCACAAGCCTGAAGATGATGAATGAGACTTCGTCGAAACGTTGCCTAGATACTTCCAATCTTACGCGAAAACCCGAATAACCAAAGATCCATATATTTGTGTGTGTGTGTGTGTGTGTGTGTGTGTGTATAATGTTGTTTCCTGCCAAATTTTTTCAAATTCTTATTTCCCCGTGCTAAAAAAAGAAGAAGAAAAGCAACGAATGAATATAGAATGAAGATCATGTGAAGTGTTAGTACCACTTTATGGTGCCTTAGTAATATTGGAATATTGCATTCAGTTTTGGTCACCATGATATAAAACACATGTTAAGACTCTAGAAAGAGTGCAGAGAAGAGCAACAAAGGTGATTAGGGCACTGGAGGCTAAAACATATGAAGAAGGGTTGCAGGTACTGGGTATGTCTAGTTTAATGAAAAGAAGGACTAGGGGAGATGTGATAACAGTGTTCCAGTATCTAAGGAACTGCCACAAAGAGAGTCAAGCTATTCTCCCAAACCACCTGAGGGCAGGACAAGAAGCAATGGATGGAAACTAAACAAGAAGAAAAGCAACCTAGAACTAAGGAGGAATTTTCTTGACAATGAGAAAAAATAATCCGTGGAACAACTTGCCTCCAGAAGTTGGGAATGCTCAAACACTGGAGGTTCTTAAGAAGAGACTGCACAACCATTTGTCTGCAATTGTACTATAGCGTTTCCTGCCTGAGCAGGGGGTTGGACTAGAAGACCTCCAAGGTCCCTTCCAACTCTGTTATTCTGTTATTGAAAGTTGTATCTTTATATTTTGGCAATTGGAGGTAGAGAGCAGCATGCTTTGTATTTTAATACTTACATGGACTTTAGGAATGCAAATAAAAATCATTATGTAATTTTTTCTGCTTTTTCTACTTGAATGCAGTTTCCCTTTTAGCAAATTATGGAAAAAATAATTTCATTCTGCAATATACTTTAAAAGTTTGATCCTTATAAATCCAGCTCTGTATATAATTTAAAAGTAACAAAAAACAATTAAACAAAAAAAATGAAATAGCCGTGAAAACCTGTCTGAAATAGACATCTCATTTATTTTATTTTTTCTGAAGATAATGAAGCTTGCTTTTTTGGCAAATACCCTTTCAGAGAAATCCAAAGGTCTGCAACTCAAACATAAATAGCATTCTCACAAATCCTTCTTCCTTCATTAAAAAAAAAAAAAAAGTGGGTCTGAAAAGCATTGCCTTTGCTGGTCTGCTAACTGAATGGATTCATTTAGAAAAAAGATATATCTTTGGAACTGGATTGTTGCTTTTGCTGGCCCCTTCTAGGATTAGAAGGAGATTCAGTGGTAGTTCAAGTTTCTTGGAATCTGCTTCTTTTTAAAGGGGTTTATTCAGTCCTTAAGAACATGAGATTTTTTTTTTAAAGGGAAAATTGAAGCTATGAAGAAAAACAGTTCAGAAACTGGAATTCCTAATCCGTTAGCGGTTTCAGTTGATCTCTCTGATTGTAGGAATGTAGGCTGTTTTCAAGAAACTTCGTAAATTGGATTAATACCTGATAACTAAAATGTTATAAGTAATGTTTGACTAAATGAAATAGGAGACTTCCAAAAGAGTGATTTTAACATTTTAGTTATTAAATTAAATAGATTATATCCAGAGGTGTTAAAAAAAGCACATGTAGTGAAATGAAGGCAAAACTGTAGGAAAGAGTAAAACAAATGCAGTATAAAATTTAAAAACACGACAATCTAAAATGAAACAACATGGTAAAACCACAGTGAAATAACAGGTGTGAAAATCTGAGTATTCAAACTGCTTTGTAAAATCCTGACGAGAATAAAAAGAGTGTTACATATAACTGCATACGCGCAGGAGCTAGCATGCTGGCAGTATCCTCATTGTTCAGTTTGAAAGCAAGTAAATTATCTTGCGACAAGAGGCTGGTATAGATCTAGATTTTTTTTTTAAAAGCTGATTTTTTGTCTCTGCCTGCTTCATTATTCCGAAAGGAATGTTCTGGCATTTCCTCATCAGAGCTTTACAAAGAAATTATATAGATTGGATGGTGCCTGAAAGGTTTATGTTTCAACGTAAAATGAAGATCAGCTTGAAAAAAAGTAGCTATTGAACTGAGGAAACAGTAATTTTGGAAGAAATTCTGTCAACCTGAGGTGATAGATAACATCAGAACAAAAAAAGGTATTGGGTAGTCCTCCACTTATGACAACAATTGGGTCCAGAATTTCCATTTAATAAGGCAGTGGTTAAATGATGCACACCCAATTTTAGTCTATTTTGCCACATATTTTAAGCGAATTAACATAGTTGTTAAATGAATCATGTGGACATTAAGCGAATCCAGCATTCTCCATTGACTTTGCTTCTCAGAAGCCAGCTGGGAAGGTCTACAAAAAGCAATCACATGGCCCTGGGATGCTATAACCCTTGTAAATAAATGTCTTTTGCCAAGCACCTGAATTTTGTTCATGTGATCAACAGTGATAAGTGTGAGGACTGGGCTATAAATCACTTTTTTTCAGAGCCAATGTAACTAACTTTGACCATTCACTCAATGAATGGGTGTAAGTCAAAGACTACTGGTAGAGATTTAGGGAAACTTGTCAAAAGTAAGCTGAGAAGATTGGTGTGAATTGCACTTCTTCCAAAATGCAACTTCATGCATTAGTTCTTATATAAATGTGATAAAAATGACAGTTGGATAACTAAAATTCTATTGTTTTCCTCGCACTCAGCTGACTAGCTGAGGTAGAGAGAAGATGGTACAATTAGATTTTTATTGTAACATTATCTGCTCTGTTTCACTTTTAATAAAAAGTAAAAGGATCCAAACTTTGTCAAGGACCTTGGAGTACTCATCTCTGATGATCTAAGTGCTGGAGCCCACTGTAACTACATAGCCAAAAAGGCGTTAAGAGTTGTTAATCTAATCCTACGTACCTTCTTCTCTGGTAATATCACACTACTAACTAGAGCATACAAAACATTTGCTAGACCAATACTCAAATACTGCTCATCAGTCTGGAACCCATATCATGTATCTGATATTAACACAATTGAAACAGTCCAGAAATATTTCACAAGAACAGTTCTCCACTCCTCTACTCATTGCAGAATACCTTATGCCACCAGACTTGAAACTCTAGACCTAGAAAACCTAGAACTATGCCGCCTCTGGTCCGATCTAAATATAGTATATATAATCATACATTGCAATGTCCTACCTGCAAATGAATACTTCAGCTTCAATCATAACAATACAAGAGCACACAATAGATACAAACTCAAGGTTAACCGCACCAAACTTGACTGCAGAAAATACGACTTCAACAACAAAGTGGCCAATGTCTGGAATACTCTACCTGACTGTGGTTTCTTCCCCAAACCCCAAAAACTTTAACCTTAGACTGTCTACTATTGACCTCACCCCTTTCCTAAGAGGTCTGTAGGGGGCGTGAATAAGCGCACCAACGTGCCTACCGTCCCTTACCTATTGTTTCTTTTTATTTTTCTAATAAGTATCTATCTCATGTATTCAAAACTATGTTTATTCTTATACCTGTATCTTGTAAGTGATTGACAAATCAAATAAATACTAAAAATATCCCGTAAAGCCTTAGAAGAAGTTTATTGCCTAATCATAACTTAAGTAATGTAAACCTATTGGAATTTCATTATGCCACTTCGGTATAAAAAGCTTAATCTAACTTTCTTTTAAATTCAGACTCTTTACTCAGTAGTTTAACTGAGTATGTTCTTGGGAAAATTATTTCTCTCTCTCTCTCTCTCTCTCCCTCCCGCCCTCTCTCTCTCTCTCTCTCTCTCTCTCTCTCTCTCTCTCTCTCTCTCTCACACACACACACACACACACACACACACACACACACACACTTGCTCATGCTTGCAATCTAATAGTCTGTTTTTTTTTCTTCATCTCATGTGATTTATAAAGGCACTGTCTCTGAGAAGGCTTTTTTTGGAAGAGGGATGATAAGAAAATTTCCACAAATCTCATTTATCTTCCAGCCTTTTGACAGCGCATTCACTCTAAAATGGCTGCTCATAGGCACAACAGATCTATTTCTAATGGCTTTGATCTATCTTTAGACCTGCTTTGAGTATCAGTGGGACAAATTAAGACATGATTAAAAAGTTACACTGACTAGAAAGGGGGGGGGGAACTCATTTAAAAACAGTATCAATACAGAAATATATACACTGCTCAAAAAAATAAAGGGGACACTTTAACAACATAATGTAACTCCAAGTCAATCACACTTCTGTGAAATCAAACTGTCCACTTAGGTAGCAACACTGATTGACAATCAGTTTCACATGCTGTTGTGCAAATGGAATAAACAAGAGATGGAAAGCATAGGCAGTTAGCAAGACATCCCCAATAATGGAGTGGTTCTGCAGGTGGTGACCACAGACCACTTCTCAGTTCCTATGCTTTCTGGCTGATGGTTTGGTAACTTTTGAATGCTGGCAGTGCTTTCACTCTAGTGGTAGCATGAGATGGAGTCTACAGCCCACACAAGTGGCTCAGGTAGTGCAGCTCATCCAGGATGGCACATCAATTTGTTGTGGCAAGAAGGTTGTGGAAAGAAGGTTGTGGCAAGAAGTTTTGCTGTGTCTGTCAGCGAAGCTGTGTCTGTCCACAGCATGGAGGCGCTATCAGGAGACAGGCCAGTACCTCAGGAGACGTAGAGGAGGCCGTAGGAGGGCAACAACCCAGCATCAGGACCGCTACCTCTGCCTTTGTGCAAGGAGGGACAGGAGGAGCATTGCCAGAGTCCTGCAAAATGACCTCCAGCAGGCCACCAATGTGCATGTGGCTGCTCAAACGGTCAGAAACAGACTCCATGAGGGGGTTATGAGGGCCCGATGTCCACAGGTGGAGGTTGTGCTTACAGCCCAACACCATGCAGGATGTTTGGCATTTGCCAGAGAACACCAAGATCGGCAAATTCACCACTGGTGCCCTGTGCTCTTCACAGATGAAAGCAGGTTCACACTGAGCACATGTGACAGACGTGACAGGGTCTGGAGATGCCGTGGAGAATTTTCTGCTGCCTGCAACATCCTCCAGCATGACCGGTTTGGCAGTGGGTCAGTAATGGTGTGGGGTGGCATTTCTTTAGGGGGCCGCACAGCCCTCCATGTGCTTGCCAGAGGTAGCCTGACTGCCATTAGGTACCGAGATGAGATCCTCAGACCCCTTGTGAGACCATATACTGGTGCGGTTGGCCCTGGGTTTCTCCTAATGCAAGACAATGCTAGACCTCATGTGACTGGAGTGTGTCAGCAGTTCCTGCAAGATGAAGGCATTGATGCTATGGACTGGCCCACCTGTTCCCCAGACCTGAGTCCAATTGAGCACATCTGGGACATCATGTCTCACTCCATCCACCAACACCACGTTGCACCACAGACTGTCCAGGAGTTGGGGGATGCTTTAGTCCAGGTGTGGGAGGAGATCCCTCAGGAGACCATCCGCCACCTCATCAGGAGCATGCCCAGGTGTTGTAGGGAGGTCATACAGGC
>NW_020769389.1:480767-504092 GCF_900518735.1 Pseudonaja textilis | reverse complement strand
GGTCACAATCCCAGGACAAATTTCCAGGCCCATTCTGCTTTTGGTAAAGCAAAGGGAATCTGTTTCACTCTTCCAGCCTCATCTTATATTCACTGTTCAATTGTCCATGGAGATTCTCCGTCATCCAGGTCATGGTTGTCCCAAAGGTGCTTTTTTCAAGAGGCAACTGGACTTTCCTTTGAAGACGTTTTTGCTTCTCATCCAAAAAGCCTCTTCAACTCTAGAAGCTTCTTGGATGAGAAGCAAAACGTCTTAAAAGGAAAACCAGAAAGTCCCATCGCCTCTTGTAAAAAAAGCACCTTTGGGATGAAGCCCAATGGTTGAATGTTTTTCCTACTGACATAAAGTCCCTTAATTGTTGTCTTTAATTTGACTCTGGTTAAAGCTGTCCGAAGACGTCAGAGTTCACCATCCTTGTTACTCAGACAGGGTAGAGCTTGGCCAAAGAGACAAAGCAATTGTCATCAGCACCCTCTTATGATGACTCAAGTGATGGTGGAACCTGCGTTGGATAGCCATAGACCCTCAGTTTCAAGAAGTCATGGTATGCATTTACATACCAATTCCTTCTATTAACTGTCTCTTCTGATGATGTCGCTCAGGAGTGTCCGACGTTGGCAACTTTAAGACTTGTGCACTTCAACTCCCAAAATTCCCCAGCCGGCCAGCTGGGGAATTCTAGGAATTGAAGTCCACGGGTCTTAAATTTTAAGGGAAGTTTGAGAGTTGAAGTCTACAGGTCTTAAAATTGCTAAAATTGGACACCCCCGATGTATTTGAAGCAAAGAACAAGACTTTTGCCTAAGATCTTGCCAATAAACATCTAAAGAGTAATTTACACAGTGTATGTGTGAATGTTCATTACCTCTTCCACGCGCAAAACCACCGGCACAAGTAATGCCAGCATGCCTGTTAATACAGGCAGTTTACACATATTTGTTTCCTTTTGCTTCTATTCATGCGTCAATATTTATAGATGTACATGTGTATATTGGATGTGTAAACATGTCAAATTTTAAGCGAGTGGATTAAATTAGATGTCTCATGCTTAGATTTATGAAGCCGTGAAGACTTTTTTAGAGAGCTACTTACTGGTTTCATATCAAATTGTGAAAATCAAATGGACCTCAAATTCATTTCGTTTCATTCCAGTGACCGTTATTGATGTGCATGGTAATTAAAAAATGTCTTGTAAGACTGTCAATTCCTGGCTATGCCCTTTTCAAACTTCGTTTTACGAAGGACAATATAATTTACCTTGCCCACCAGCTGACCTTAATGGGTATAATGACAGAAATATTCCCAAACCAGCAAATCACAATTAAGGATGACACTTACCCTATAATTAGAAAGTTTTGCCTTAAGGGTGAGTTATATTCATCCTTTGAATATCTTGTTGATGATCGGTGTTCAAGGAAATATGAGTGTTTGTTTTATCACATTCTGTTTTGGCTTAGGGCTGTTCTTCAATTATTTTATATGTGTCACCACTACAGTGTGGCAGCTTTATGTCATAGAAGCCAAGAGTAACGGAGATTAACTTTCCAATTGCACAAACTGTGCAGCATAATAAAGGATGTCTTGCCAATGATCATAGGGAATAATTCAGCAAATGAGCTAGTTGTATTTAGAGACAATATGTTCAGCAGTGACATAAAGCTAACATGATATTTAATAGAGTCATTGCATTAACTATGTCTTTGCCCATTTGTGGTGAGAAGAAATATGAAATATGGAAAGCATAATAACTAGTTAATAAGGAGAAACTTCCTAACAGCAAGGACAATCAAAAACCAATGGAAGAGTTTGCCTTCAGAAATCGTGGGCTCTCCATCACTGGAGGTTTTTAAGAAGAGACTGGATAGCCGCCTGTCTGAATTGGTATAGGGTCTCCTGCTTCAGCAGGGGTTAGACTAGAACAGGGGTCGCCAACCTTTTGGACCTCAGGAACCACCAAACTCATAATTTTAGATCCCAGGGACCACTAACAGATTCTGTGGGCGTGACCTAACTTGTGGGTGTGGCTTGGTGGTCATATGATTGGCTGGGCATGGCTTGTATGTCAATATTATAAATATTTATATAAATATTGAATTTTTGTATGAAAAAAGAGCAACTTTTACCCCAAATCAGGCAAAGCAGGCAGGCAGATTGAGTTGCTCACAGAATCACCGATTCATTCAGAAATCTATCTATCTGCCATTGGCTAACTCAGTCTGTCACATAAAATTTGCTTAGAAGCAAACTCACAACACACCATGTATGTAAATATGGAATTTTTTAATAAAAAAAAAAGAATCATTCAGTGATCTATCTATCTGCCGTCGGCTAGCTCAGTCTCTCAAATTTGCTTGCCGTGAGTCTGCGCTGAATAATAGAACCTTCAGTCCTAAGGGAAGTTCGCCTGTGCTTAAAAGCAGAGCCGAAGATCTAAAGACTAGCTAGAAAGCAAGAAATCCAACCATTTCCTGCTTCCTAGCTAATCTAAATCTCCCAGCACAGCAGAACAGATGATGGTCGGAAAAAGGAAAAATAGCAATTTAGCAGGCAAGTTTGCCAGGTAAGGAGTGAGTGGGCAGGAAGGGTTCCCACGGGCCATGTGGACAGCGCAGCCTTGTGTTTCTGCACAGCCTGGAGTGATTGTTTGTTTTGGGGGGGGGGGGGGGGCCCTGGGGGTGAGATTTCTCTGTGGCTGCTGGACTAGAAGACTTCCAAGGTCCCTTCCAGCTCTATTCTATTCTATTCTATTCTATTCCATTCCATTCCATTCCATTCCATTCCGTTAAGAGTGCTTGATTGCATACTACAAATGGTTTTTTTAAATTATGTTACTGCAATATTAGAGCTCTTTGTTTAGAAATTGACCCAATTGTTGTTGATGTTCAGTTGCTCAGTTGTATATAGAATTAGAATAGAGCTGGAAGGGACCTTGGAGATCTTCTAGTCCAGCCCCCTACTCAAGCCTGAATTCATATACAATTACAGACAAGTGGCTGTCCACTTTCTACATAAAAACCTCCAGTGGCGAAGCACCCACATCTTCTGGTGGCAAGCTGTTCCACTGGTTAATTGTCCTCACTCTTAGGAAGTTTCTCCTGAATTCCAGGTTGCTTCTCTCCTTGATTAGTTTCCATCCATTGTTTCTTGTCCTGCCTTCTGGAGTTTTGGAGAATAATTTGACCCCGCTCTTCTTTGTGGCAGCCCCTCAAATACTGCAATACCGCTCTCATGTCTCCCCTAGTCCTTCTTTTCTCTAGACAGGCCATACCCAGTTCCTGCAACCGCTCTTCATGTGTTCTAGACACCAGGCCTTTAATCCTCTTAGCTTGTTCTTCTCTGAATTTTTCCCAATGTCTCAACATCATTTTATTCTTCGCAACCCCCAAGTACCATAGCACACACCAGGCCTGCCTACCCTCCACTCTCTCCTAAAGTTTACTCCAATTCATGTTCATTGCATCGATGACACCATCTAGCCATCCTGTGCCATCCTCTGGCTGCCTGGGCAATTTTGGGAATTGAAGTCCACATGACTTAAAAGTTGCCAAGGATGAGAAACATTGCCTTGGAGACCGATAAATTTTATGTCTGTGACCAGCGAAGACGTTTATGCTACAATAACCATCTTCCTCTCGACCACAGCATCAGTTATTCTAGGCTCATTTTAATGAGCAATGTGACATTGGGTTTGGGAACATCGCTGCGACCAGTTGGCCGATTCAAAAAGAGAGCAGCCTGCCCGAAGCCTCAATTTGCCACCGCCAACTTCATCTCTTAATTCATTTTTTTGTCGGTAGATTCCCCTCCCTCCACAGCCTCCACTGTGTTTTTCTGGATATAAAAACTGAAAAGTAATTAAAATGCCTGTCTCTCAGGTCTCTTAATTTAAAAAAAAAAAAAAAAAGTAGCGTGTTGCAGCGGTTGAAATATGTGTCGAGAACTCCCCGAGGCTTTCTTTTTTCTTTCCCCCCTCCTATAAAAAGAATCTTCCATTTTTTGCTTCGCTCTTCTCTGGAAAAAAAACAAAAACCGAAAAACCCAGAATAATCCACCCCTGCTTATACATCCCTGCTTGGAGTTTGCTGATCCCATTGCAAGATCGAGCGGTTTAAAATTAGCAACCCTACCATATCAGCCGATAGGGAGGCGCTGCTTCATTTAATAAAAGGAAAAATGTCCACTCAGCACAATAGTTGGCCAAAGCCCTCTGCCAAAATAGCTCTTCACATTGTGTCCGTATTAATTCCCCCCCCCCCTTAATTTTCTCACGCCCAAAATTACTTTTAGCAATGAGAAGTGGAGATAAAGTAGATTTCTGGTGTTTCCTCCCGCCGCTTCCTGCCCTCTAACCTCTGTTCGATTTGCCGTGTGAGGTGATATTCCATCTTTTCTCGATCTTGTTTTGAGCTGTTGAGTTTTCAGCTACTTAAGGATGGTCCCTGGGTATTGCAATGTTCAGGGATCATTTGCAAAGCCAGGGAAACATCTGTCAGATTTATTCACCTGCTTGTCCTTAAGTAGTTGCCTATTAATTATCCCCCTGCAAGTCAGTCTTACTGGGACTTGGCAATATTTCATTGGTTGATGAGATTTGTTTTAAGGTGGCCCGATTCCAAAAAGACTCTGGATGTCTTAACAATTTATCCTGTGCATAGGTTTAAAAAGAGAGCTGCAACAACGTGATTATTCAGGCGGAAGCAGCATTCCCAAAAATCAGAAAGAAAGAAAGAAAAACCACAACTCCATGGGAACTCTACCCAGCTAATCCTCAACTTTTGACCACAGCCGGGCCCAAAATATCTGTTGCTCAGCAAGACTGTCCTCACGTAAGCGTTAGCCCCATTCCACGACCTCGCTTGCCCAAAACAGTTAAGTGAATCACTGCAGTTGTTAAGTTAGCAAGATGGTCATTAAGTGAATCCGCCTTCCATCGTTGGCTTTGCTTCTCAGAAAATTGCAAAAGGGGATCACCGGACACAGCAGCTGTCCTAAAAGACCTGCCAGTTGCCAAGTATCCGAATTTTGATCGTTATGACCATGGGGATGCTGCAGCGGTGGTATGGGTGGAAAATGGTCGTAAGTCCCTTTTTTTTTTCCAGTTCTGCTATAACTTTGGGTGGTTGGTAAAGGAATGGTTGCAAAAGTCGAGGGTCATCTGTAAGCACTGTGATCCAGAGGCCTGGAGTAATGCTGAAGCCATGCATGTCTATAGGGAATGTTCTTCCAGACAGCAGAGACTGGGACGGAGAAGGCCAAGTTCCTCAGTTCTTCCAGGTGGTATATCGGTAGTCCTCGACTTACAACAGTTCAGTTAGTGACTCTTCAAAGTTACAACGGCACCGGAAAAAGTGACTTTTGACCAGTGGTGGGATTCAAATTGTTTTATCACCGGTTCAGTGGGCGTGGCTTGGTGGGTGTGGCTTGTAGGGTGTGCTTGGTGGCGCACAGCTTTCCCCACACCGGCTGAGACCTGCAGTGCCAATCAGCTGAGATAAAGGGGCGCGGGGGCAGGTGGGAGGGCCACCCTGAGCTTTTCTCTTCTTTTTTCTTTTTCAGCTGATTGGGGGGATTATTTTTTCCTCCTCTCAGCTGATTGTTGGCTTTTTTTTTTTTTTTTACTACCGGTTCGCCTGAACCGCTCCAAACCTGTAGCATACCACCACTCCTCATGACCGATTTTCACAGCTATGACCTTTGTAGCATCCCCATGATGTGTGATCAAAATTCAAGTGCTTGGCAATTGTTATAGGGTGGCTAGGGTTTCCTGCCAAAGCAGGGGGATGGACTAGAAGACCTCCAAGGCCCCTTCCAACTCTGTTGTTCTATTTTATTCTAATCGGTTCATATTTATGACAGTTGCAGCATCCAGGGGTCACGTGATTCCCTTTTGCGGCCTTCGGACAATGTTGTGGTTCGCCAGCAGCAGGTCCGGATGGCTGAGGTCTCGGAGAGTGAGGACTCAGACGAGGGGCCTGAGTGTGAGGCAGGGATGGGGCCAGGACCATCAGGGAGTGGAGTGCTGCCTTCGGAGATGGTGGAGGTTGGCAGCAGTGAAGAAGAGGCCCCCGAGGAGCCTGTGCCCAGTGCACATGCACGCAGGGCTGCTCAAAGGAAAGAGCAGCTGCAGCAGCACGGGCGATTCGGGAGTAAGGAAAGTCGATAAGTTAGTAACCTGGTTGTTAAGTGAATCTGGCTTTCTGCATTGACTTTCCTGGCAAAAGGTGATCACATGACCTGGGGACCTAGCAATGGTCGTAAATAAGGACCACTTGCCAAGCATCTGAATTTTGATCACATGATCATGGAAAAGTCGTAACTGTGAAAAATGGTCATACGTCACTTTTTTTCGGTGCCATTGTAACTTTGAACAGTCACTAAATGAACTGTTGTAAATTGAGGACTACCTTACTTTATTTATTTACTCACTTTATTTATTGATTACATTTAAGTGGTGCTCTCAAGAGACTCTAGGTGGCTTACCACAATATAAAATATCAAAATGTTAAATAGTTAATTATAATTATTAACTATTTAGCATAGTTAATAATATTTAGCATAGTTAATAATAACTATTTAGCAATAATTAACAAAGATAGTGAAGGGAGGAAGCAATATATAATGTGGTCGAGATAGAATCTTAGATCTTGAGAACTTAGAATAACTTTATTGTCACTTTGAATGTACACCAATCGGCATACATTAAAATGAAATTCCGTTGCATACATCTCTCAAAGGGTCACCACTACCTCCAATATACACAACATAAACATGACAAAATAAATAAATAAATACAAAACTATGTATATACCCACATACCCACATATATTATATGACACAGAAAGAACACAGTCTAGTTCGAAGTTATACAGGTACTTGGCGAGAAAAACGAATCTTGCGAGTTTACCAAACGGATTTCATAGGGAACAAAATGGTTACAGAATCTGGTAGTCCTGCTAGAAATACTTCGAAACCTCCTCCCAGAGGGGAGCAACAGAAACAGACCGTAAAGTGGATGTGTGGGGTCTCTAACAATGCTTTGAGCTCTAAGCACATAGCATTTGTTAAACAGTATCCTGAATAATGGGGAGCGAGCTTCTTATAATCTTCTCCACTGTCCTCACCACTCTCTGTGTGAACTTTCTATCTGAGGCACTGCCGCCACCAAACCAAACAGGGATGTCGTTCATTAAAATGCTCTCAATCGTGCCTCTGTAAAAAGTGGCTGGGACAGAAGGAGAAAGATGCGCTTCCCTCATCCGAAGCAGGAAATGTGGATGCTGGTTTGCACGTTTCTGAAACAGCACTGATGATGCTACCTAATTGGGTAATGAAACGTCTGCAGGAAAACAACCAAGCGCAGAGACCACCAAGAACTCCACGGTGGAAAGAGAGATGAGACATGAATTCAGTACATACTTGAATCTTAGAAGTGGGAGCACCTGAATTGCTGTGTTCAAGAATTAAGCCAAGCCAATAAGACTAGATAGCTTTTAGAAGGAAGGTGAAACTATATTACAAGGCTTAAAACTAGATTTACAATAAAAGAGGGCAGGGTGAGATAGGAATTCCCCGGACAGGAAAAAAAAAATGGCCTATGTCCAAGCTCTATAAGCCTCTAATCTCACAGCTCGTGAAATGGAAATTTTGAGCTGCAGTGCAGCCAAGTTGGAAAAAAACAACGATTTGAATATGGAAGATGGTATAGAGACAGAAATCTAGAGTGGCAAACTTGCTGTAAAACAAATCGTGACTGAAGGGGTTCTAATATTTTATCACTTCCCCCTTTAAAAAAAGAGAGAGAGAGTCCTCCCCGATATTAAAAATCCTAGGAGCTGTATATACGTCAGGCCCAACTGATATGGTTTGCTGTAGCATTCCAGCAGGGGAAATAGGCTTTCAAATGAGATTAAATGCTCATTTGCCCCACCTGTCTTAGGCAAAAGTGCTCATCCATCATATCTGTGTGGCTTATGAAAATCAAAACAATGAAAATCCTATCAGGTAAAATAAGCAAGCAATTTCTTTCGGAGCCTCTGTGCGAAGGAGGAGGACCGGGGTAATGTGTCATTGTGCGAATTCTGGCAAAGAATTTTTCTCTGATGTTGAAGTGCGTAAACAATGAATAAAAATCAAGTAGAGAAGTTCAACGGAGGATGGCACATTCTTCGCCTCTCGTCGCAATAAAACTCCCATTGGGCTGGGACAATTAAGCTAAGATCAAGACAATCTTGATAGCCAGTTCTGAAAAGCAATAGGACAGAGTACTTTGATCGCATCGCTGTGTTGCAAAATCCTTTCTGCTCAGTGGACACAGACATTGGGTGTGTGTCTAGGATCATTCTTTATTCCCAGTCCTTTCGACCAGGCACGGTTGTTGAATGAGCTTTTTAGGACCTTAGAGTTGGAGCCTTAGTGGAAGAGCTTAGCCTTCAGAAGTTGTGGGTGCCTCATCACTGGAGGTTTTTAAGAAGAGACTGGACAGCCACTCATCAGAAATGGTATAGGGTCTCCTGCTCAAACAGGGAGTTGGACTAATCAATCGGGATAGAGCTGGAAGGGACCTTAGAGGTCTTCTAGTCCAGCTGAGGTGCGGCATACCGCTCTGCTGCGCAAATCAGCTGTTCTCTAACAAAAGAAAATAAAGCACAGGAAAGATCAGGGGGTGGGCGAGCGGGCCCACATGCTCTTCGTAGCTGCCAGCTGATCTTCAGAGCAAAGGCTTCGCCCGAATCGGACCAAACTGGTAAAATCCCAGCCCTGGTCTTATGATGCATCTTATGGTGGTCAGGTGTGGGGTTGGGTTAAGTGAGGGTCTCGTAATGGGTCTTGTGATGGATCAGGTAGGATCCACTGACCTCACGAAGCCCTTATAAACATGGCAGAGTCATGACAGGTATCGTGCCCCTGTCAGAGTCTGAATCCGAGGAGGAAGACGAACAGCTGGCAGGGAGTGGGAGTGTGGCTCCGTTGGCTGAGGAAGGGCAAAGTCTGGCTGGGCAGAGCAGGGGAGAGGTAGAACAAAGGAGAGGGAATTCAGAGGAAGAACCAGGCCCACCGCCTCTTCATCCTAGGGCACGCAGGGAGGAACGGAGAAGAGAGCAACGTGGGTTGCAAGGGGGAGGAAAGGGCCCTGATTCCCTTCATTAGCTGGGAATCAAGTTTATAAGAAATGCAGGCTGCGTGCAGCAGCTGCTGGGAGCAAACATGAACTTATCTTGTGTTGACTTCGCTTATCTGTGTTCCTGGAGTCTTCCCAACTCTGTGAGTTTTGCCGTGCCTTCACGTTCTAGAATTCTTGCTCCTGCCCTGCCAAACTAATTACTTCAGTTTGGCTTGTTTGAACTTTAAGTTACAGTTTGTGTTGACCACGTTTTGGACTTGATTCTCTGCAGTTAAAGGCTGTTCCCGGGTGAGTTTTTCTCCAACCAGAAGGTAACCTGGACATTGGTGGCAAAGTTGGAGCTATTAAAGGGACTCCTACTGATTATCTGACTGTGTTGCCTTTGTGCCACGCCCTGGGTCATCACAGCAGGTGAGAGTCTTGTGATGGGGGTCAAGTGAGGGTTGTGTCAAGTCTGCTGAAGATGTTACCTAGCCTGGTAATGAAACATTCGGAAACCATTCCTCGGAGAACGAACTTCAGGATCCTTTCCAACGAGTCTGCTCTTTTTATTTGGTGGCCAAGGTGTTTGACCTTCGATTTCCAAAGTCGGAATCAGAAGCTGATTTCTTCTCTTAGGAATCTTAAAATGACATTGCAGAGCCCTGCTGTTTATCCACAGTGCCTCTTCCCTCCCTTGGTCTGCGAAGTTGTGCAATGCTTTAAGGACTGTGGTTTTATCACATTGCTTTCAATTAAAGCTATTTTCTGCTTGCATTTACACTTCTGGTTTGCCGTTCTTTTTCACCTGTTTTTGCTAAGGGACATACTTTCTTTTCACCAATGGTAGCACAGTTGCTGCTAAGCTAATTGGTTCACATGTGTTGCCATTATGCATCCTTTTAATAAGCATTCATTGTCGGCCTTAGCTTGTTCTGTTTTTTTTTTTTTTTTTAATCTTCTGGATTCTCTGGAAAAAATCCAATGATGAGCCCTCAACATTTTGTTTCGCACAGTAGCCACCAGATGCCTCCAAGATGCTCGCTGCAAGAGCTAGCTCTCAGACAGATTAAAAGAAGCGCAGTTGCCAGAACAATAAAGCTGCTACAGACTGGTCCGCCTTCAGAAAATATGGGCATTTTTGTTATCTTTTTCCTCTGAAAAGGGCTTAAGAAAATGGACACAAATCCGTGCCTCCTTAAACTGCCTGTCTGTTTGCCACTCTTTGAAAGTGTCCTTTGGGAATCTGGTGAGGTAATTCAATCCATCAATCAATCAGAATAGAGACCCTGGTCTGAAATGGTATATAGAGTCTCCTGCTTGAGCAGGGAGGGTTGGACTAGAAGACCTCCAGGGCCCCTTCCAGCTCTATTCTGATTGATAACAGAATCTCTACTCCTATGATACGAGATGGCGAATGAAATGTTTCCATTGAGAAAGCATGCTGATAGAGATGAATGAATGAGTGAGCGAGTGAGCTGGAAGGGACCTTGGAGGTCTTCTAGCCCAGCCCCCTGCTCGAACAGGAGAACCTCTACCATTTCAGACAAGTGACTGTCTAGACTTTTCTTAAAAACCTCCAGTGATGGAGCGCCCGTGATTTCTGAAGTCAAAGCTGTTCCATTGGTTAATTGTCCTCACTGTTACGAAGTTTCTCCTTACTTCCTTAATTCCAATTAAGTTGGCGTTCTCCATTCAGTCGTTTCTGATTCCGAGAGATTCTCTGGGCCAGATGTTTCCACTTCTTCCAATCTTGCACTGCTTCTTGGAGTAGTTCTGCGCTCAGCTATGATGGTGTCCAGCCACCATGTTCTTTGGCGGCCTGGTTTCTTTTACCGCTAATTCTTCCTGACATAACTGTGAACCCTAAATCTAGAGCCCAACACCTGCTTTTATTCAGTGGCTCTTAAGTACTGTTTCTTTGCCCCAAGTTGTCTGAAAGGCAGATGATTTGTGATTATTTGTGATAAATTCCCTAGAAAAAAAGCTTGCTCTAATCACATGCACGCAATAGGGTGTTGCCAGTGTTGGAGGGTCTGGACCCAGAAATATTGAGCTTGCAAACTGCTCAAATCTCATCCAGAGCCAAGACAGTTTTAGGCCAAAAATACATTCCCACCCGTTCTGGACCGATTTTTTCTGTTAGAATCTCTATATATAAAAGCGAAAGACCACTCACGCATCAGCACAAAATCTCCAGAACTGTAAAGCCTGCAAACTTGAAATTTGGCACGTATGTTCCTCTCGGCTTCTAGGTGCTCACTAAGAAAGGATTTTTTGAAATGACCATCAGAGCATTAATGTTTTGCATATTATTACTATTAACGTGCTCTGATGCTAAGGAGTTCTACTCCCCCTCCCCACCTGAAAAGAAATCTGTTCCAAATACAAAACAAAAGCAGAGGAGAGGAGTTTCAGTTTCAATTTTACAGCAGCAAACAGCTTTAGTACAGAACAGTTGAACTAAGCCACACCTAGGCTCCTTGCTGTCTCCTTCTTGCTCACACAGCAAATCCCGCTTCAGTTTCCAAACCGCCCTCAACTCTCTCACACTGACAGGACACTAGCCAGATGAATACCAATGGATGCTGTTAGGCAGAGCCACAATTTTTTCCCCTTATTTTCCTCCCCCCAAACTAAGCCCAATCACATAGTTTCATATGGGTATAGAGCTAGTATTTTATAGAATATAGTATTGTTGGTGAATGCTATTCATTCAGTCCAGTTCTTAGTGATTCTCTGGGCCAGGTCTCTCCACTTCTTCCGATCTTCCACTCCAGGTAGTCCTCGACTTACAGCCACAACTGAGCCCAGCATGTCTGTCGTTAAGCGAGACGTTTGCTAGGTGAATTTCGCCCGATTTTACAACTTTTCTTGCTACCGTGGCGAAATCGATCCCTGCCGTTAATAAGTTAGTAACCCGGTCGTTAAGCGAAACTGGCTTCCTTCTTGACTTGTCAGAAAGTCACAAAAGGGGATTGCCTGACATAGCAACAGTCATAAGTAGGAACCAGTTGCCCAGCGTCTTAATTTTGATCACACGATCGTGGGGATGCTGCAGAGTTTTTAACTGGGAAAAACGGTCGTAAGCCCCTGTTTTCAGTGCTGTTGTAACTTTGAACAGTCGCTAAATATGCTGTTGTAAGTTGAGGACTATCTGTAATTCTATAAGTTGTTCCAGCTGGCGTCAGCTATGAGGGTGTCCAGTCACCGCGTCCTTTGGTGGCCTTGTTTTGTTTTCCCACCGACTCTTCCCAACGTAATTGCTTTCTCCAGCGAATTCTCCCGCACGACGTGGCCAAAATAAGTGAGACACACTTGCGATTTTTTCCTTCCAGTAACACGTCTGGTGTTATGCTTTCCAGGACCTGCCTATTAGTCACCTTTGCTGTCCAAGGAATACGCAGGAGCCTTAATTATCAGCGAAGAGAAATTGTTCCAATGTTGTTTTTCTCATGCTGACACGAAGAGCATCGGGAGGAGTCATTACTATCGGTTTTAAATGTATTTATAGCTGTTGTAAGTGCTCAGGAGTTTGTTAGCAGCTGATGCAGAAAGAGGGTGAGATGGATTATATTTTTTCACTTCATTTCAGTGGTAAAAAGAGATAATGTGAGTTGCATGCTGTATATTGCATTTCTTCTGACCATAATTAAGCACACGCTTAGTTAAAACAACTTTTGTTTTATTTCAACCCTGGGAATTACGTTCATTCCCAGCCTGTAATGAGTCCAAACAATCCCTTGAGATAAGCACCCACCTTTATCTCCTTTGAATTGCTGCCAACAACTAAAGTGCCAAATGAACTATAAAAAAACCAACCGAAGTACAAAGTCCACATAGAGTTTCAAGGATTAATCCGAACAGAACGAACAACTTTGCTTCCTACAAAGGTTTCTTCACTTTTGCCCGTCCTTTATACCTAATGGGAGGGGCAGTCATCTCCAAGCCTTACTCCAGGGTCACCTCTTTTGTCTCAGCTGCTTTTGCCTTCTAGCAGCTCTGCGCACACGCGCACTGGGAACAGGCTCCCCTGGGTCCTCTGCCTCGCTGCTGCCAGATTCTAGAGGCTCCGGAGTCAGCACATAACTCCCAGATGGTCCTGGCCCCATCTCTGCATCGGATGCAGGACCCTCGTCCGAGTCCTCCCCAGACTCCCAGACTGGTCCCCGTTCTTCCGCACTGATTCCACTGCCGTCTGCACAGGCTGCCGGGGAGCCACAACAGTATTGTCATCTCTTAATAAATACACTAAAGAGGTAATTAAACATTACCTCTAATTTATTTATAGCTCTTTTTTTTCTCAGATAGTCAAGCAAGTTATGTATAGGTAGCCCCTTGACATAGCAACATTTCATTTACTGACCGAAGTTACAGAGGCACTGAAAAAAAGTGACTTAGGACTGTTTTTCACGCTTACGACCATTGCAGCATCCCCATGGTCACCTGATCAGAATTCAGACACTTGGCAACTGGCATGTACTTATGACTGTTGCAACGTCCCAGGGATCAGGTGATCCCCTTTTAAAACCTTCTGACAAGCCAAGTCAACGGGGAAGCAAGATTCACTGAACAACCCACATTACTAACTTAACAACTGCAGTAATTCATGTAACAACTGTGGCGAGGGAGGTTGTAAAATTGGACAAAATTCACTTACTACTGAGAGCATATGCACCAAGACAAATTCCTTGTGTGTCTAAACACGCTTGGCCAATAAAGAATTCATTCACTCATTCATTGACAACAGAAATTTGGGCTCAGTTGAGGCTGCAGGTCAAGGACTACCTGTTACATAACTAGTCCATATTCTCAAAATTAACCTCTGGTTTTGATTTGTTAAAGTTTTGGGAGCTGTCTCTCTGTTTGTTTCTGTCTATTATCTATCCATATCTATCTATCTTTCTATCTATCTATCTATCTATCTATCTATCTATCTATCTATCTATCTATCTGATACATAGATAGATAGATTATCTATCTATCTATCTATCTATCTATCTATCTATCTATCTATCTATCTATCTATCTATCTATCTATCTATCTATCTATCTATCTCCATCCCCATCCATCCATGGTCAATACGTTTGCAGCATGTGTAGCCTAACCTAATTTATCTGCATACAATTTTTCACATTCTGTTTTAAAACCACTAACAGCTGCAGCCGTAGGGTTATCATTTGGATGACAAATATTTTTTCCTCTCTCCTTCTCTCTCTTTGAGAGATTAATAATTCTTTCCTTGATTAATGATTTTAATAAAAGCTTTATCAGACTTGGTGGTGGTTTTCACGGTTAAGTACATTGGTAATTTTTTACTTCTGACTAACGCCTATCTTGATTTTTCCCCAAATGTAATTGTTCATTTGCATTATCTTCATTTAAAACAACCCTTTTATGATACACACACTTTATTTATGAAGTTTATCAGACTATAACTCTTTTTTGCTGGTCTCTGTTCTTTTTAAATCTTGCTTCATTTCAAGTGAAACAGGAAAAGGGATGCAGTTGGTTGCTTAATGTTTGGTAATTAAATAACAGAAAAGCATACCCAATCACACATGTACTAAACCGGCACTCTCTTTTATTATTTTTGCTGTCCATCTGTTTTCGCATATCACATATGTTCTCTGCAAAATGTTTGGTGGCTCACTTCTTTTTCAGCATAAGGCAGCTTACTTGCTCCCCTGAATGATAAAGGGTGTGTTTATAAACACACACCCCTGATTAAATTTTTAAATCACTAAATTGTGTTCTGTCTGTATTTGCACGATAATTGTATGCCCTTTGCTAACCATCTTTCGACTCCCCGTTCTATTATTAGAAAAGCCATATCTGGCTTCTTGGCTCCCTCCGATTTACTCGACTGTAAGTCGACATTTCCCATATTTTCCAAAGTAGAGGTAGTCCTTGACTTACAACAGTTTCTTTAGTGACCGTTCAAAGTTACAATGGTGCTGAAAAAGGGACTTATGTCCGTTTTTCATAACAGATAACAGATAATCAGAGTTGGAAGGGACCTTATAGGTATCTAGTCCAACCCCCCCCCCCCCCACCCAGCGGGAGACCAAAGAGAGCGAAGATGGCAGCGCCCAACTGGGAAGGTGAGGCTCTAGCTCCTGGAGCACTGTCTCCCTATAAAGCCACCGCCTGCACCAGAAATCACCTTTAAACCTACCGCCTGCACCAGTAACCGTGAGTAAACCGGAGCCCCCCAAACAAGCCCCAAAAACGCTGGATTCCGAAGCTCTGGAGCCCTAATCATGCCGGCGGAGCTCCTGCTATCCGATCTGGAGCCCTCCTCTCCTTCCCCAGAGAAGTGAAGCTCTTTCCATCCAGCCCTATTAACCACACCGGTGGATCTCTTGAACTGGATCACTTGGAGCCAGCGTAGCGCAAACTGCGCGCCTTCATTTAAATCCCCCCCCACAGCTGGTTGAAGTACCTTCCACGCCAGACAACATGTCTCCATTAATATCCCCCCCACACACAGTTTCCCCCGGAGCCACATCGGACCCTACACCCTTTTTGCCAAATGGCAGTCCAATCTCGTCTTCAAAGACTCAAGTGATGTCGTTCCCACAACTTCCGAGGGCAACTTCTGTTTCATTGGTTGATTGTTCTCACTGTCGTAGTTACGGCCTTTGCAGAATCTCAGTGAACATGTCAAAATTCGGATGCTTGGCAACTGGTTCATATTTATGATCGTTGTTAAGTCCCAAAGTCATGTGTTCAGAGGTGGTATTCAGCAGGTTCTGACCAGTTCCGGAGAACCCGTAGCGGAAATTTTGAGTAGTTCAGAGAACCAGCAAACACCACCTCTGACTGGCCATGCCCCCATCTATTCTCCGCCTCCCGGGTCCCAGCTGATTGGCTGGGTCTTCTTTGGTTGCCCTGCACAGGAGAACGGAACTGGAAAGCAGGTTCGTGGGGTGGGGAGGGAATGGGGATTGTGCAGTAACCTTCCCCTGCCACGCTCACCAAGCCACACCACGCCCACAAAGCCACCCCCACAGAACTGATAGCAAAATTTTTTGAATCCCACCCTTTCTGCATGTGATCCCTTTCTGCGACCTTCTGACAAGCAGCTTCAAGGGGGAAATTCAGATTCACTTAACAACTGGATTACTAAGTTATCAGCTGCAGTGATTCACTTAATAACTGTGGCAAAAAAGGTTGTAAAATGGGGCAAAACTCACTTAACAGATGTTTGTTGGAAAGGTTTCATATATCAACCTGTCAATCATTGTACTACCGCTTTTCCAGTTCATTTCTTGAGCCAGTCAAAGCAGAGTTTTACATTCTCCCATTCCCACTTTGCAAAATATTGTTCTCAACCTGGGAAATCTCCCCCCCTTTACACACACACACACTTTTTTTTTTAAGTGGAAGCATATTTCAATGGCTTTGCAAAGACCCACACCTGCGTAGTTGAGGGTTTGTAGAGATTCTCGGGCATCCAGGTCATGGTTGTCCCAAAGATGCTTTTTCAGGAAAGGACACTGATAAACCTCCAAGTGCTTCAACGGCCTTCGAAAACAGGGGTGTCACATGGCCCAATTCGGCCCGCAATGTGGTCAGATCCAGCCTGTGGAGCTGGCCTGGTCTACCTAACGCGAAGAGGAAACATGCCAGCATTTGGGGGAGTGACATCAAACTGGCCATGCCCCCCCCAGTTGGCCACACCCATTCAGTCGGCCTCGACCACGACCACCTGGCTCCCCAAGGTCAACCTCAGCCCTGATGTGGTCCTCAATGACGTTGAGTTTGACGCCTCTGCTCTGAAAGGATGCAAATGATCAGCTGCCTGCAAGGATTATCAATCCTTCCATTCCCCATCATTCAATCAAAGCTGAAGAAGCTTCTTGGATGAGAAGCGAAAATTCTTCGAGGAAAGAAAAAGCAAGAAAGTCCAGTTGCCTCCTGAAAATGCACCTTAGGGACTGCGTAGTTAAGCTTACCAACCAGTAAAATTGAAGAAGACATATATTTTACTGTAGTTGTTTTGTGTGCTATGGTGATGTCGTGTGGTTGTACTAGTCATGTTGACTGTTTTGGAGAGGTTTTTGATTTATATAACCAAGGAGTAAACTCCACACTCACTTGCACAGATGTTGTTAAGTTTGAATCACTTTAAATGATTTAACAGACTGTTATTCACAGTCTGGTTTCTTGTACAGTGAAGGCTCAGCCCCAGATACAAATTGAGGCAAATTCATAGAGTTTAGTTTAAAGTTAAGTAAGTACAGGGTTGTAGACCTTAAAGTAATAAAATTGGGGATGATTTTCCATGAATCACCATTGCAGTACTTTCACTTACAGTATTTTACACTTATTCAAATAATCTGAAGAACTACCTGAATGTTGAGCCAAATGTGAGGAATTCAAATCTTAATTCAGACAAAAGTTTATAAGATCGGACAATGGGAAAGAACAGGGACCAGTCCTGGAGTCTGGGGAGGACTCGGATGAGGATCCTGCGTCCAATACAGAGATAGGGCCAGGATCATCTGAGAATGTGCTAATTCTGGAGCCTCCAAAATCTGACAGCAGTGAGGCAGAGACACAAGGGGAGCCTGTTCCCAGTGCACGTGTGCACAGAGCTGCCAGAAGGCAAGAGCGGCTAAGACAAAAGAGGCGGCCTTGGAGTAAGGCTTGGAGGTGATTGCCTCTCCCTTAAGGTATAAAGGACAGGCAAAGGTGAAGGAACCTTTGCAGGAAGCAAAGTCATTCGCTCTGTTTGGATTAAACCTTGAAGCTCTGTGTGGACTTTGTACTTTGGCTTTTTTCAGTTCATTTGGCACTTTAGTTGTTGGCAGCAGTTCAAAGGAGAGAAAGGTGGGTGCTTATCTCGAGAGACTATTTGGGACTCATGGGCTGGGAATGAACATAATTCCCAGCATTGAAATAAAACAAGAGTTGTTTGGACTAAGCGTGTGTTTAATTATGGTCTCAGCCTTGGTCAGAACAGTAAAAGCATTATGCCATTCAAGAAATAATTTCTTCCATTTATTTGACAAAAACATTGTTTCAAAAAGAAACAGAGGGGGGACACAATCACATATTTATCCTTTAGGATTCTGTAATTATTTTAATGCTAAGGGTTTTCTAAAATGGGCACTGAAGCTGAAGAAGTTACTGGACCTTTGGAGTTTGCAAAGTTAACGATGGAAGGCTAAAAAAAAAAATGCACTTGGAAGTAATAGAAAAGAATATCTGGTGACTATTTCACCCCGCTCCCCAAATATTTTTGACAGTTGAAATTGGTTGCCTATGGAAATGGGGTGAATGGTTAAATCCATGTCTAGTTTAATAGTCAAGTGCCGTATTTTTGCTCTCCACTTGCTGCTTCAAAATGGATTAATGTTATTGCTGGCGAGGTTGTGATAAGATTTTATTTTACACAGATTGCTGGGGATTACCATTTTTATTTTCATTAGGCTTTCTCTCTGCTATTTATTCCAAGGATCCGAGCTCTAGAATTTGCCTTTTTCCCAAAATGCTGTCATTGATGTTTTCCCCCCCACTATACTATTATCATTATAAGTAACTTAGAAATCTTCCAGGATTTAAGAGCTGCATTAAGATTTAATACATCATTGCTTTGAAAATGTAATCCTCAAAAAAAAAAAAAACCTCTTTTCTGTTCTTTAGGTACTTTTTGAATCTTCCGCTTGAGTTGCCTCTTTTCAGACTATCGAAAAATATGTAAATACAGTTTTACAACTAGGGTTTCTTTGCGGTGGATTGAATGCGGAGAATTCTCAGAGGGCTTAATAATGCTTTTTCTCTCCATGTTTATATTCATTTATATAGACAGTTTTATTCTACACCCCCTTCCAGGGATTTTGAGTCGACAGATCAATAGAGGGATTGATCTGTGAGTGACAGGCGTCTTCCTCAATCTCGGATCCTCTCTAGAGACCTGGGAGTTTGAGGTTTTTGTGCAGTGTTTTAGCTGTGATGAAACTCAAAGACTTTGGCCACCTAATGAGAAGGAAGGACTCACTGAAGAAGAGCCTAATGCTGGGAAAGAATGAGGGCAATAAAAGAACGCGACAACAGAGAATGAGGTGGCTGGATGGAGTCACCGAAGAAGTAGGCATGAGCTTAAATGGATTCCAGGGGATGGTAGAAGACAGGGAGGCCCGAAGGAACGTTGTCCATGGGGTCACGATGGGTTGGACACGACTTCGCAAACAACAACAAAAACACCACACACTTCTGGGTAGAGAGTTCCGATGTTGTTCCAGAGATCTGTTGGAGCTACTTCACCAGCCTTGGACTCACTGGGATCACTTTGTCCTTGATTTTCCACATCCCTTTTTTCTTTTTTTCCCCTTCTTCAGGCCCTTCTACTTCTCCAGCTTCTCTCATTCCTTCTTCCAGATGTTGCTGTTATTTGCCATCGCTATGTCTATCCCCCATCATTGTCTCCTGATTCTTGTGTGCTTACCTTTCTATCCGGATCTGGAAGTCCCACAGGACTGCTCACTGATGGTGGTCCTTAAGTTCATTGTTAAGTGCAATAATAGCTCTGGGATAAAAAACTGTACAGAAAACGTGTGGTCCGAGTTTTAATTGTTCTGTATCTTCTGCCAGAAGGCAACAGTTCAGAAAGATTGTAAGCAGGATGGGAAGAGTCTCTGAGAATGTTGTGCGACTTCCTCAAACAGCGAGATGCGAAGGTGTCGTCTAGGATTGGTAGCTGGAGCCCAATGATATTCTGGGCAGTTTTAATGATTCTGTATAGAGCTTTTTTGTCTGCTACAGAGCTTCTCCCATACCATGCAAGAATGCCGTATGTCAGGACACTCTAAATGGTGCTGCGGTTGTAGGACAGAAGTAGATGCTGAGATAGATTGATCTTTCTGATCAATCTGTCTCAACCTCTTCTGTACCTTCTTCACAAGCATATTAGCATTCATAGTCCATGAGAGGTCCTCCGAAATATAAATGCCCAGAAATTTAAAACTATCAACCCTCTCCACCTCCTCGCCATTTATGTAAAAGAGAGCTTTGCTCCATTTTGTGACCTTTCTTTCCACAGTTTTTAAGCAAACCGCTGCATTTGTTAAGTAAGCAGCATGATTGTTAAATGAATCTGGCTTGACTACCGATTGACGACTTGTCAAAAAGTCACCAAAGGAGATCACGTAACCATAGGACAGGGGTGTCCAGCGCCAGGCTCGTGGGCTGCATCCAGCCCGCAATGTGGTCGGATCCGTTGGGCCGTCCTGGAAAATGTAAGGGGCTGGCCAGCATCGCTTTGGCCCAGTACAAAGAGGAAACAGGCCGGCAGTTTGGGGAGTGGTGTCAAGCTGGCCACGCCCACACGGCTGGGCCCCTGAGATCAAACATGGCCCTCAATAAAATTGAGTTTGATTCCCCCCTGCCATAGGATATTACAACCGTCATAAATATGAGTGGGTTGCCAAGCATCTGAATGTTGATCATGTGACCATGGGGATGCCTCAGCCATCCTTAGTATGAAAAATAGTCACAAGCCACTTTTTTCTGTGCTGTTGGTCATTAAAAACTGTTGTAAGTCATGGACTATCTGTCTAGAAAACCAGTTTTCTGAGCTTAATGAAGATGGGAACGATTTATATCTCAGGAACAGCAAAAATAGGTTAATTGGCTTAATTTAAGTACCCTATCTTACAGAGGTAAAACTAAGTCTCAAGCCCATTAGTCATGTAATAGGAATAGCTAATCTGCTTGGCTCAGAAAAAGCCAGGAAAAGGATGACCTGACAATCAAATCTTTCCATTACCAACTCTTTGCTGTAATCAAGCAACAGAAAACTCACATCTCAAATGCTGACTTAAAAAAGATAAAATAAAATTTGGATATCAGAGAGAATTGTCAAATCATCTTCTACCAAATCCTTTTAACGCAGAAGGGAAGACTTAAGAAATGAAATGGGATCTATCTCTACCCCATCTTCCACTGAGAATTTGTTCTCCTCACCAGACGAAAACAAATGTACTGTGCAAAACTCCTATTGTAGGATACCTGGAAACAGCAGAGAGGATCCCTGGGATACAGTGACAATTTCTCTACATGTCTCAAGTACATCGACAGATCTGGCAAATTATCTTTAACTGTGCGTCTCCCTTGGCAAAGGGCAGCAGAGCGGGTGGCTCTGCACTCCAATACTATTAAGTGGACTTTTGGAAACGGGCCTATATAGTTTTTTTGAAATTAACTTTTTAAACAAGTGTAACATTTTGGTTACTTCCCTGAAATGGCAATGATAGTTGTGTAAAAAGTACGTAGAGTTGCAGAGATCCAAGGTGTACATACTCTAGAGCCATGATGGCGAACCTATGGCGCACAGAACCACTTCTGCCGGCATGCGAAAGGTCGCCCGGAAGAGCCCCACTGCGCATACGCCTAACACTGCCTACCCAACAACTGATTGTTGGGTCTCTGGCACGCATGCGTGGGGGGCAGGGGGGCGTGGGAGACGCGCACACATGCGCAGAGATGCACAAGGTGCACAGGGGTCTTGCGCACATGCACAGTAAAGCTCCCGCAACTTCTGTTCCATGGGATGATTGTTCTCATTGTCAGAAAACTCCTCCTTATTTCCAGGTTGAATCTCTCCTTGTTCAGTTCCCATCCATTATCCCTTGTCTGGCCTTTGGGTGCTTTGGAAAACAGCTTGACCCCTTCCTCCTCTCTGTGGCAGCCCCTCACAGAGGTGCCTTGCATGTATTTATAGGCCATAACCGACAACTTGAATTGTACCCAGAAGCAAACTAGTGCCCAGTGCAGTTTAGGTTTTACAAAGTGCTCTTCTTTGGGTACCCAAAATTGCCAATGCAGCCGCATTCTGTACCAGCCGAAACCTGCGGATACTTTTCAAGGGTAGCTCCATGTACTGCGCATTGCAGTAATCCAAACAGGAGATGACCAGGATACAGGTGACAAGAGCATCCCTATTCCAGAAAGGAATTCCTGTTGCTTTCTTGGGAACAACGGAGAGGAAAAATATTCCATTGCTTTCTTCTGGGCTCTTCTTTCCACTTTTCAATCTAGTCTACAACCCTGGGGTTTTATTTTTTCCTCATGACCGCCCACTCAAAATACAAATGACATTTGATTGCTTGGAGTTTACAAAACCAGCCAAGGTCAGGTAAGTGCTGCCACCTGCTGTGCCATTTCATTGAATATAGCAAGGTTTCATTGGCTGATCCTACTCACAATTAAGTAACCATGGGTGTTGAAAATGTCCGATTACATCTCCTTGAACGGTTTCCTTATATCAAGTTGGTGTGCGTAAATTGGGAAGTTGAAGTCTCATTTGCCAAAACAATGCGGTTACATCCCTGTTTTCTTATCGCCTGTCACAGTTACGGTTATCACTTCGCCGTTGCTGCTAGTTATTCTTACAGATTCTTCTAGTACACCGTACATTCTTAAAGTGATTTAGAGTAGCAAATGACATTGGGTGCTGTGAAGTGATGTAAGCAGAGAAACAGCCCATATTTAACACAGCATCTTGATTACTCGCGTTGATGTTACCAACTTGTAACCGTGTCTTTAGGTAGAATTGCTTTACCCCATCTAATGTTAGAACGGCGTTTTTGGGTTTGGGTCTTTGAGAAGAGCAGTTGGGTTCTATTTCAATGGAGCTGAGCTTTACTTCATCTTGAAAACCTCCAATCCGTGGAGGTTGTCAAGACTGAGAATGTATACAGTAACATTCAGGTGCACAAAAAATAAAATGCTAAGGTCATTTGTGAAAAGCAGAATATGTGAGCCCCAGTATAAAAGAGTTAACAGAACAAGAGAGATGAAAGACACTCTGGGGGTCTTCTATTTCAACCCCTTGCCCAAACAGGAGATCCTACACCATTTCGGACAAATGGTTGTCCAATCTCTTCTTAAAAACCTCCAGTGTTGGAGCATTCACAACTTCTGGAGGCAAGTTGTTCCACTGGTTAATTGTTCTAACTGTCAGGAAATTTCTCCTTAGTTCTAGATTGGTTCTCTCCTTGATTAGTTTCCATCCAACACAATTTCCCTAAATATTAATTGGTGATGGTTTTTTGAGTCCTTTTGTTATAAGGTGGGACAAAAAGAAACCAAATATTGGATGGATGGATGGATGGATGGATGGGAGGGAGGGAAGAATCCAAAGAAGGGAGAAAGGAAGAAGGGAGAAAAAGGGAAAGGAGGGAGGAAGGAAAAAAAGGAATGAGAGGGAGGAAGG
>NW_020769389.1:464257-480757 GCF_900518735.1 Pseudonaja textilis | reverse complement strand
TGGACTCACTTATAAATCATTTTGAAATGAAAATCACTCACATTTAGTTGGATTTTGGAGACCGGCAGGCCAGAACCCAATGAGATGGGAAGGAGGTGTTTTGAAAGCTGACCTGGGGTTTGTTTGAGCCTGTCAGCACTGACAAAACAGCAGTAATCATCTTATAATATTTTCATAATGATTGTCTGTTTGAAGATCTCCAGTGAAGTATACTGAAATATTTATTCTAACTGTGGTGGGATGCAGTGGTGAGATTCAAAATTTTAAAATACCAGTTGGGTGGGGGTGGCTTGGTGAGCGTCGCATGGCTTGGTGGGCGTGGCAGGGGAAGGATACTGCAAAAATCTCCATTCCCTCCCCACTCCTGGGGGAAGGTGATTGCACAATCCCCATTCCTTCCCCACCCCATTAACCTGCTTTCCAGCTCCGTTCTCCTGTGCAGGGCAACCAAAGAAGACCCAGCCGATCAGCTGGGACTCAATAGGAGGCAGAGTGTAGATGGGGGCGGGGCCAGTCGGGGGTGGGATTTGCCAGTTCTCCGAACTACTCAAAATTTCCGCTACAGGTTCTCCAGAACCTGTCAGAACTGGCTGAATACCACCCCTGGTAGGATGCGCTTTTTTGTGTGTGCATGTTCTCTGTTTCTATTTAACCCTGCAGTTTCAAAACCCATAATATTTGCCCTGTCCTGTCCAGCCAGAGAAGATCTCAGCTTTTCTCTTGTCCTTGTATAGCCTGATACATACAGGAAGTTCTCGACTTACGATCGCAATTGAGCCCAAAATTTATGTTGTTAAAGCAAGACATTTGTTAAGTGAGTTTTGCCTCATTTTATGAACTTTTTTGCCACCATGGTTAAGTGAATCCCTGCAGCTGATAAGTCAGTAACCCTGGTTGTTAGGTGAATGTGGCTTCCCCATTGACTTGGTTTGTCGGAAGGTCGTAAAAGGGGATCACGTGACTCCCAGCAATGGTCATAAATAGGAACATCTGAATTTTGGTCACACGATCCTGGGGATGCTGCAAAGGTTGTAACTGTGAAAAATGGTGATAAGTCACATTTTTCAGTGCAGTGTTTGAATGGTCACTAAATGAACTGTTGTAAGTCGAGAACTGCCTATATACACAATATCTATCTATCTATCTATCTATCTATCTATCTATCTATTATAATCTATATCTATATCTCTCTGTGTATGTGTATATGTGGATGGATAGAGAGGGGTGTGTGTGTTTTTATGTGTGTGTGTGTTTGTATGTATATGTGTGTGTGTGTATGTGTGTGTGTGTATGTGTTTGCATATGTATCTCTATATATAAAAGCGAAAGACCACTCACGCATCATCACAAAATCTCCAGAACTGTAAAGCCTACAAACTTGAAATTTGGCACCTATGTTCCTCTTGGCTTCTAGATGCCCACTAAGAAAGGATTTTTCTAAATGGCCATCAGAGCATTAGTATTTTGTATATTATTATTAACACGCTCTGATGCTGAGGAGTTCTACTCCCCCTCCCCACCTGAAAAGAAATCTCTTCCAAGTGCAAAACACAAGCAGAGGAGAGGAGTTTCATTTTCAGTTTTAGTTTCACAGCAGCAAGCAGCATTAGTATAGAACAGTTGAGCTAAGCCACGCCCAGGTTCCTTGCTGTCTCCTTGCTCGCATAGCAAATACTGTTTGACTTTCCTCAACTCTCTCACACACTGACAGGACACTAGCCCTGATGGGTGCTGGTAGGTAGAGGCAGAATTTTTTTTCCTCCTTATTTTCCTCCCCCAAAACTAAGCCCGACCACATAGTTTTGTAGCGAAGCACGGGTATCGAGCTAGTATGTATATACTTACTTATACATATACATACATATTTCTCTGTGTGTGTATGCATATACATCCATATTTGCTACTATTTTATTATAAGTATTTTTAAATTGCTAGTAACAGCTGTATGCCAATTCTTCCAGCAAGAATTATGGTAAAATATGAAATACTTAGCTTTGTTACTGAATAAATGTCCATGGCTTATATAAATCCATGAATCATATGAATGTGAATGTTAGATAGTACATCACTGATGCTACCAGATGCCTTCAGTGCTGGCATAACTAGCGCTGAGCAAGGGCTAGTCTGCTTTCAGCTCTTGGCTGCTTTTTTTTATCCTAGAAAGCTCTTCATTTCAGAACTAATTCCCTTTAATTTCTGTGTGTCTCACCACGATGCCTATATTAATGAATTAATTAGGTTGATTAGAAACACTTAAGTCTGAAAATCTGACCTTTAAAAGTGCAATTCTTCTCGATGTATTCAAGCTTGTTTCTCGGGCAAATACGAGACATACTTAGTGTTCCTCAGAAATTAGCCTGTAAATTTTTAAATTACATTTTTACGCAAAGACAGAATTAAAAAGCTTTTTCCCTGGGGATTTCTGTTGAATTGCATGATACAAATTGATAGAATAGAGTTGAATCGTGGTGCTGTCTTACCTTGGTAGTTGCCTTGCTATTTTTTTATTACCAAACCAGGTAACATCAATGCAGCAGAGAGCAAACCCCACTCTCTTTTAGTACTGATGATGTTACCTAGTTTGGTAATGAAACGTCTGCAAGAAAACCACCAAGCTCAGAGAGCACCACAGACTCCTTGGGATACAAATTATCTGTAAAGTATTTTGTGTGTGTGTGAATGTTCTGGCGTAGGAAAGGTATAAAGGATTGCGTTCCTGTTGGGTCTCTTAAACACTTCAGTATTTTTTGGCCCAGCAGAGATGACATTCTCCTCTTTCAGTTTTTTATAATGATGCTTGGAAAAGTTGTTGTAGATATAAAATATCAGAAAATGGTTTGATAGCCTGGACCAGGCTCCAAGACCTGGGTGGAGTGGATCCTATTCAGCATTGTGACTATAGCAGTGGTGACTAATCTTTTTTGGGCTCCTGTGCCAAAAATTGTGCGCACGCTTGTGCTAGCTCGCATTCCAGCACCCAGAAGGCAATGCACGCCCCCCCCACCCTCTGCGCATGTGCACACAATCTCCCCCCGATGCTGTCCCCTTACCTGCACTGCGCCTCACAGCTGATTTTCGGCCGGTTTGAGGCCTTTTTTGGCCTCTCAAAAGCTTGAAAAAAGCCTCTGCAGGCTGAATAATAGGCCCGTTTTGTCACTTCCGGTATTACAGGAACGGGCCTATTATTCGTCCTGCAAAGCCTGCAGAGGCTTTTTTGAAGCCTCTGGGAGGTCAAAAAAGACCTGAAACCAGCCGAAAAATCAGCTGTGAGGTGCGTGCATGCGCAGTGAGCTAAGTTTGCCTGCAGCTCGTGTGCTGGCACACATGCCACCTGTGGCACACATGCCATAGGTTTGCCATCATGGGCATATAGATTCAGCAATAGAAATCCTTTTGTTTGCCATGTTCCATCAATCAAGCAACATCCTTTACTGTATTGGACATAACAGAATAACAGAGTTGGAAGGGACCTTGGAGGTCTTCTAGTCCAACCCCCTGTTCAGGAAGGAGTCCCTATACCCTCAGACAAGTGGCTATCCAGTCTTTTCTTAAAAGCCTCCAATGATGGAGCATCCAGAACTTCTGGAGGCAATTTATTCCACTGGTTAATTGCCCTCCCAGTTAGGAAGTTTCTCCTTAATTCCAGATTGCTTCTCTCCTAGATTAGTTCCTTTGATTCTGCTGAGTATAAGGTTGGACAAACTTTCAAGATTATGTTACAGGTAGTTCTCGCTTTACAACTTATACAATTTCATGGCTGTCCAGCCTCTTCTTAAAAGCCTCCAGTGATGAAGAACCCACAACTTCTGAAGGCAAGCCATTTCCACTGGTTAATTTTTTTTTCACCGTTAGGAAATTTCTCCCTTGTTCTAGATTGCTTCTCTCCTTGATTAATTTTCATCCGTAGTTTCTTGGGTAACCTTCTTGTGTTCTGGAAAATAGATTGACACACACACACCCTTCTTTGTGGCATAAGCAAACTGTTCAACACAATGAATAGTAAGAAATGTTAAACATCCTTGTATAGTTGTTAGCCTAAGGATTTTTCATCTTCTCAGTAGACTAGAAAAGCAGAGAAGTCTCACTTTTAGCATTTCACATGTCCATTTATGAATTCTTTCAAAATCACCTTGAGTCCTTCATGCAAGCCCTCTCAACTGTCCACAATCCACTGTATTCCAGATGTTGATACTTGACATTTCCAGCCCAGGTGTCCTATGGTTATGTCAGCTCAGACAACCCAGTAATGATATTTCCAATCAACGAAGGAGAATTTTTGTAACTCAGGGGTCCTTGGTGCTTTCTGAGCTTGGTTGCTTTCCGTGCAGACGTTTCATTATCCAACTAAGTGACATCATCGGTGCTAATAAGGATGGTATATGCTCTTAGTATATGTTCTAGTGATTCTAGTGAGTTTAGTGAGATTCAAGTTTTTTTTTAATACTGGTAGTGACCGCTCTAGGGAGTGGTGTTGGAGATTCTTTGGGTGGATTGTTTACTGTCGGCTTGTTTGGCAATTCCTTGATTGGGGTATTGTTCATTTCTTGATTGTTGGTCTGGGTGTTAATCTTGGAGTTAATCTATGCTCTTCTGAGTGTTGATTGCTGGTGGGGAGGGTTTGGTCTTTTTGCTCCCTTTTTGGCTTTGGAATTACCAAAGTTTGCAAGACTTCAGGTTGGAGAAAGCTATCTTAGATACTGGTTGAACTGAGTTTGACCTCTTTCTAATGCGGCTACTGGGTGGAGAATTCCCGCTTAATCTAGTTCTTCAGGGTGTGCATCATTGCAGTATGTGACTATTGTATAGATCTTTTTTTCGCCATGTATATGTATACATTCGAACTGGACTGATCTTTCTCTAGCTTCCTAATATGACCCCTTGTATTTGGGGTACGACGCACAGGCAACATTACATCCAGCCACCTTCTAACAACAATAGTTAGCTCCGCCACCTTAAACTTCATCAACACCCACATCACTCTTAGCATCTTAACATCAGCTTTACTATTCTTCTTAACCCTTCTGGAATTAGCAGTAGCCAGCATCCAAGCATACGTGTTCGTACTCTTAATCATTCTCTACCTATAAGAAAACACATAATGACCGACCAACTCCACAAATGCCACCTAGTTGACCCCAGCCCATGGGGTCGTTACTACTAGTCTCAGGACTAGCCATCTGGTTTCACACCAGCTCTACTTTACTAAAACTGGGCCTATTCACCCTAACCCCCACCCTAAACCTGTACTAAAAGTGGGCCTATTAACCCTAACACTCACCCTAATTCAATGGTGGGAGGACGTGATCCATGAGGGCACCTACCAAGGACACCGCACAAAGTCTCATATATGTGTAGGTTTATGCATAATGGTTATCTTTTGAGAGCTGAATGCAACAAAATTTCATTTTAATGTATGCTGAGTAGTATACATTTAAAGTGACAATAAAGTCCTGTGCTACTCTACCCTACCCTACCCTATCCCATCCCAAATTCCACATCCCAGGTAGTTTCTATATGAGCCTTTAAATATAATATACCATTTCCCCACTCTTGGTGATAGTCTATTATGTATTTGATAGCTCAGGCCATCTGGCTCATCCATTCTATAACTCTTTGCCTCATTGATTCGCCACCTAATTTAGAATCATAAGTGAAAATCTGCCTGAGATTCCCTTATTGCAAATCTAATATACTCTAACTTTCACTTTTGTCTCTAGCGCTTCCTTCCTTTAAACTTTATTGTTATTGATCCTGATTTTGCATTTACCATCTGGGGATGAAAACGAGACTTTTGTTATTATTTTGACTTAATGTGCTTGATTGATTCGGCGAGCTTGCGGGACCCAGTGTACTGTGGATTTGTTTTGTTTGACTAGAAATTTAAAGGTCACTGAGGAGAGCTGGGTTTGACTCCAGGTTATAGATCTGGAGGAAGACTTAAGGAGCCAGGTTCCGCTGAGCACACCATCGACTCAGGAATTTGTGACCCAAGTTCACAGTCGGCACCATGTCCTTTTTGTACCGTATAATGCAGTATTTGTTTACTGTGATGGTTCTCTTATTAGGTGCCATATTTTAACTAGATTTTCAAGGACTGCTATAATGGCAATTCTGCGACTGTATATCAAAGTACTCAAGTTAAACCGACCATGGATAGCTTTCTTGTGTTTTCAAGAGTAGAAAGCAAGACTCTGGGCTGCAAACACTTTGCACTTTGTCATCCGCTGCATATTTTCTCTAGTATGGCGTGACCGTTCTTGATTTTTTCTATCTCTTCAAGCGCTCCTAGAAAATATACCGGTTCTGCTTGCTTACTTGAAGGGTCCCAGAAGGTTCTGTCTGGTCTCCAATCTCCCATAATATTGAAGAGATAGGAATGGATCCACCCCAACTGCGCAAACATTTCCAACAAGATAAGGTGCCCCTAAGTACAAAGCACCAGCGAGAAATCATTGTAGTGTCTATTGGGTTCCTCTCCCGCTGCTTCTCTTAGGATGCAGTAGAGATGGCTTCTGTCTCCAGGCTAAATTTGGATGTAAAGGCAGACCGAACACGATCAAAATTTTCTATTTCATCTAATGGCTCTCCGCGGTGTAGCGCCAGGCCTTTCTCTACAAGCTCAGCCGAATATGGAATATTGGTCACCGGCTCACTGCTGTTAAAATTGATTGGATACGGAGTTGGTTTCTAAACCATCAGTCCTGTAAAGTAAATCTGCCTAAAAGAAGACAGCGCTAAAGATCTGAGTAATCATGGGCAGGATGGAATATTTAGAAATCTTTTCAAGCCGAATGAGGGACGCTTCTGGAAATATAAGCAACGATGCAACTAGATGCAAGGACCTTATTGGCTTCCTCTAGACGTAAACGGAACTGGCTCCTAACTTATTATTGTGCAGTGAGGACAACGGAGATTTGTAAACTGAGAGTGAAGGTTCATTCTCCGAGCTTGTGGGTTGGTTTCCAAACATTTCATTACCAGGCTAGGCAAGATCTTCAGCGGAGTTTAGGGGATATCAGTGTTGGTGTTCTTCTGTGTTCGTGTGGTCAGTAGGTCTTGTGATGGGTCATTGTTGAGTCATCAGTGAGAGTCTTTTTTAAAAAAAAAAAAACTTTATTGAATTTTTATTACATTAAAAACATAAAAAATATATCACTCAATAACAGCTATTTGTGGTGCTTATCATATAACAATCATTGTGCAATATTTACAGGTATTAATTTATGCATAATTATATTCTTATTCTATCTATATTCTATATTTAATAATTACCTATCCTTAATCTGTCTCCGATCTATCCATCTATACCATTGTTCCCATACCTTACAAAACGTTGAAGCTTCCTTATCTTTTAAACTCAGTGTTAATTTATCCATTCCAACACAATTCATAACTTTTTGTATAACCAGTTCGTCTACGGGTGTATATGGCTGTTTCCAACATTGGGCAAAGGTGATTGATCCTGGCAGCAGTCAATATATGTAATAATAAGTATTTTGTGCTCTTTATGTAATTTTTTTGAAGATCCCCAATAGGAAGAGTTCTGGTTCTAGGTCTAATTGTTCATTGGTGATTTCCTGTAGCCAATTTTTGATTTTGAGCCAATATTTTCGAGCCTCTGGGCAAGACATATGATAATATGTTCCCTCTTTTTTTTTTTTTTTACATTTCCAACATATGACTCATTTTAGGGTACATTTTCACTAATCTCGAAGGAGGTAAGTGCCACCTGTAGAACATATAGATCTTCAGCGGAGTTTAGGGGATGTCAGTGTTACTGTTCTTCTGTGTTCGTGTGGTCAGTAGGTCTTGTGATGGGTCATTGATGAGTCATCAGTGAGAGTCTTGTGATATCAGGTGAAGGTCATTGGGAGGTGGAGTTCTGGTGGGGGTGTGTGGCTTCCATGGGTTTGGTTGAGGATCGGGGCTGTCTCTGGTTGGCTGTGCAGTTGATTTGGATTCTGAAGGGTTCGTAGGCTGATTGTAGTTCAATGTGTCTGTTGATGGAATTGCTTCTGGAGTGCCAAGCTTCGATGAACTGTCATGAGGGTGATGATCGGTGGTAGCATGGCCGATGATTTTTGTGTTGCTCCAGTCAAACTGGTGCTATTGGTGTCGGTGTGGGTAGAGGTAATTTGTAAACTGCTCAAATTGAATTGAAGAGACCTTATCTACAAAGAAGGCACCCAGTTGAGTCCAAGGAGCAGGACATGGAACCACCCAGACTGTTTACAGTGAAACCCACATGGAATCTGGGAATTGGCCAGAAGCGCTAAAGGCTTGTCATCTGCCTGAGAGCTTGAAAAGATTACTTCGGTGGTAGTTTTGGAAATGCTAGAAGATTTTGGTGTTTTGATAAGGATGTTAACGGCATGAAAACGTTACCTCTTTTATATCTAGACCGTCTGCCAGTTTGGCCTCCTCAAAGCTTTTGTTTTGAAGCTTCACACCTATTGTGTGATCTCTAAAGAACACAACGCATTTCTCTTTTTCTGCTTACACCATCACGTGGTTTTGAAATGTAGGAAGAATCAAGTTCTTGGGCGTTTGATACTTATGAACGTTTATCTCATTGACTATGAAGAAACCGTACAAGCATGTTCAATAGTTGGATACACCCCTACGCATTTAGGCCCTTTGAAGCTCTCCTGGTTGGCCCAGCCCCACCCCTCCCCTCCCAGGAGTCCCCACGCGGCCCATTTTGGATGCAGGTAAGTGCAGGGTATGCACAGAGGCTCAGGGAGAGAGAAAAATGGCCACCCTGGAAGTTCCGGAAGGCCAGAAATGGACTCGTTTCTGGCTTCCACAGCACCTCCGGAGTCCAGGGAGGCCATT
Source organism: Pseudonaja textilis (assembly GCF_900518735.1). The sequence goes on along the minus strand of NW_020769389.1, from coordinate 471,922 downwards.
TTTGCCCTCCGGGAGGCTCGAGGAAAGCCTCCGGAGCCTGAGGAGGGCAAAAACGTCCCCCCGCCCGCCATGGTGCAGGAGGCCAATTAGGTCACGCCCACCATGGCCACGCCCACCCAGCAACTGGGCAGAGAACGCTTTGATAAAATTTTTGAAGCCCACCCCCTGGCCAAGGGGCATGGAGTACTGTTAGCTTCCCACCAAAGTGGCAGTTGTTTATCTAGGCACCTTTGCGTCATCCTTTCAAACTGCTAGGGGTGGCAGGGGTTAGGGCAAGTAATGGGAGCTCACACACACACACCCCTCATTGCACGGCACTTGGTTCTCGAACTGGGCCGCCAGCTTTCCAGTTGACAAGCTCAGCCTCTTTAGCCGCTGAGCCACCATGGCTCCTCAGCAGATGATATTGCCGCCTTAAAAAAGAGCAGCATGGGTCCTTGCAGAAAGTGAGGGAAGACTCTTGGCAAAAGAACCAGTCAGCATTAGGGCAGTTCCGTTTGCCAGGCTAAAACATTGTAAACAAGTGAAGCACAAAGCAATATTTTAATACTTAGGCTAACAGAATGTATGGGATATTTCTAAAGCATAACAATGAATGTAGGAATTCTTCTTCCTCCCTCCTCTTCCTCTTCCTCCTCCCCTCTTCCCCCTCTCTACTTCTTTCTCCTCATCCTCTTCTTTCTCCTTCTCCTCCTCCTTCTTCCTCTTCCTTTTCCTCCACCACTTCTTTCTCTTCCTCTTCTTTCTCCTCTCCTCTTCCTCTTCTTCTTCTTCTTCTGGCCTCCTTCTCCTTCTTGAAAATGACCAAGCTCAGAGAGCACAAAGGACTCTCCTTCTTATTCCTCTCCTTCTTCCTGTCTCTCCCTCTTCATCAACATTCGTGTTATCTTAAAACTTGAGGTAGACATCCAGTCAAAAAAAGAAATCCAGAACAGCAAAGGAAGCAGGTGTCTTGCACAACAGCTAGCTCCTGTGATCCGATAGAAATGCTAGGCCCGTGATGGCAAGCCTAGGGCACGCATGCCAGAAATGGCACGCAGAGCCATTTCTGCCGGCACACAAAACGTCGCCCATAAGACATGCACTGCGCATGTGTGCATGCCTCCTGACAGCCCACTGATTGTCGGGTATCTGCTGCACATGGGTGGGGTGTGTGTGCATGAGACACACACGCATGCATTGAGGTGCGCAGGGTGGAGAGGGTTGCATGTGTATGTGCAGGGGACAGTGGGGTGTCACACACACTGTTAGGAATCTGTCCACCAATTAGTTGGGTTGGCAATATATAAACCTACAATGTATGTTTGTAGCTTTAAGACGAAGTCACTGTATTGATTTGTACTATGTTCCGATTGGTTGATTGTGTTGCGAGTTGCCATAAGAGGGAGCTAGAGATCATGGCTTGTTCTCTCTGACATTCTGTATCTCTGATATTCTGTATCTAAGGTTGTATTTATGCTCTGGTTATGCTTTGATATTTTTGTTTACTGGAAATGACAAAGGCAACCGGTAAGAAGACTTTGTAATTGGATATTCTTTGGACTGTAAAATATATATAACCTGGACCGTTTATTGGACTGTGCTATTTCTTAAAGTAAACTTTAACTCAATTCAATGTAGCTGTGTATGGCTGAATTGATAACTACTCTCCTAAACGTTTCCATGTGCATATCCTTGTTACTCAAGAGTTATTCTGTACATATCATAACACATACGCTACATTATGGATGCAGGCACGCGCACGCAGTTTCGGCACGTGAGGAAGAAAAGGTTAGCCATCCCTGTCCTAGGCAAATACGCTTCAGGTTTTTCAGAATCGAGCAATAACCACGTCCCTATGGAGCGAACACTTTGTCCATGATCCTGGTCTAACTGCTGGCAGCCAAGTTTTTACCATCAATCCTACCGCAGGGATTTGTTGTACTTACACTGTCTCAGCAAGTCCTCGGCCTCTCTTTGGAGGATGCTGGTGACACAGAGGCTCCCGATTGGCCTCCTGAGCAGAAGGTCTCTTGAGAGAAATGTCCGGCGTTTCTAAATTTGAGCCGCGAGGAAAGCTTTCCCTTGAGAGGATTTGGCAAGCGTGAACACTCGTTTCCTTATCTTGCCGTTTGAAAGGAGTCGTGGCCACCTGTTAAATCCGGTCCCAACCTTAACCTTGAAGAAGGGGGGCACTGTGATAAGTGAAACAGAGAAGAGCAAAAAAGGGAAGTTGTAATCAGAAGAGCTCATAGGGCCTTGATCCTTAATTACAAAGGGGGCTACAAGGCCAGAGGCCATTTTGGGAAGCTTATTCGGAAAAGCTGTGCTGTTTCATTCCTTGGTTCTGACGCAGTCCTCTTAAATAGGATTTCACCTAGAATTCCTGCTTGGCATGAAAGCAACACTGTAAAAAAAGAGAAGGAAGGAGAGGGAGGGGGAGAGAGAGAAGAAAGGGAAAGAGAGAGAAAGAAGAGAGTGGGAGAAAAAGGAGAGAGAAGAGAGCGAAGGGAGAGAAAGAAGAGGGGAAGAGAGAGAGATGAGAGAGAGAAGAGAGAAAAGAGAGAAAGAGCAGAGAGAAAGAGAAAGATGAGAGGGAGAAGAGGGGGGAAGAGAGAAAGCTAGAGGGAGAGAAAGAGACTAATAATTATGCAGCAAGTGTTTATCTTCCTAAAATGACTCGGTTCAGTTGCAGATTCTTGATCCACCAGAGGTCTTGTTTAAAAGTCATAGTGCTGACTAAATCATTTCAATCTTTTGGGAACATACGAAGTCTTCAGGTATTAGAAGAGCTGGTGAAAGCAAGACCATCAAACTGGTTCAGTGTGTTGCACAACTATTTTTTGACCTTCAGCCTCAACTTCTGAGGCCTTTTATTCTGGAAACAGCTACGGTAAGAGAAGCACAGTTATATACAGGGAACAATTATATTATAACAATTATATTATAACAATGGGTGGATGCATGGAAAAACTCATTAAATATATCCCAATCTATAATGTAACACAAAATTGGTACAGTGTTTTCAAAACCTCAGTTCAAAGCCTCAGTTTTTTTTTTTTCTACTAAGAATCTTTCCCCAGAAAATAAATACAAAGTATTATAACTTACATGCTGACAACTGCAAGAAATATTTGGTCCTGTATTGGAAAAGGCATATTTTGCTGACATCAGATTGGGAAAGCAAGTTTGGGATGTATGAAGCAATGACAAAATAAACAATATAATTTGAAACAGAAGTTTGATTAAATTGAAGCAATAATTCCTTCCCCTATATACCTGGATTGTATGTCACATCTAAACGTAGAGAACATTTTTTTTAAGGGAAATGTTTCATGTCAAGATACTAACTTGAAATAGTTTTGATGTTTACTAGCAATCTTTTGATGTATTGGGGCATATTTTGAGAGAAAGCTACAACTTTGCAAATAAAACTGAACATTGTGGAAGTTTCAATTACATGGAAGTTGTGAATCCTGGATTTAAGCACATTCTTTGTTAGTGGATTTTGATTTTTTTCAAAAACTATTGCAGTATAGTGCACTGTTAACTTGAGGGTGCGAACAGATAAATACTACGAGAGTTTTAGTAATATATTTAATAACGATATTGATAAACAATATGATGCAATCACCAGTCACGATAGTCGGTGGGAATTTAGAACTTTATGTTGTTTTTTATTGACTTTTTAAATATTTACTTTTGCTAATAAGATTGTGTGCATTTATTTTACATGATAATGACACGAATATATGATTATGTAGAGTTTTTTAGTGTTTTACAATTACCACCTTACAACTTGCAATATTACAATTTGACAATTACAAAATTGTGCAATCCTAATGATTTTTATTGACGGTTCCTAGTGTGATTTGATTGCTTGTTGTACCCTATGACTATTATTAAGTATTGTACCTTGTGATTTTTGACTCTTGATGAATGTATCTTTTCTTTTATGTACACTGAGAGCATTTGCACCAAGACAAATTCCTTGTGTGTCTAATCACACTTAGCCAATAAAGAATTCTATTCTATTCTATTCTATTCTATTCTATTCTATTCTATTCTATTCCATTCCATTCCATTCCATTCTCCCTTCCCTTCATCCTATTCTATTCTATTCTATTCTATTCTATTCTATTCTATTCTAATATTATAGTTACAAGTTGATGCAATTATTTTAATTTTGTCTTTTAAACTTTAATCAATGAAGAAATGAACTTGATGACAAAAAATGTCAATATTTTTATGGCAGAAGGAAGGAAGGAAGGAAGGAAGGAAGGAAGGAAGGAAGGAAGGAAGGCTGCTTTAGGCGCTACAGATAATGACCTAAGCTTGGGCGGGGGGAGTACAAGTCAATTATTGTAATCAGCCCCATCATGTCGAAACGTTTAACAAATTACCTTCTGAGTTCTTTTAACAAAGCCATTTGTCCTATTTGTTTTGATTCAGCCAAAATAAAACACCAGGAACAACCCAATCATATTCCTACAGGTAGCACGACATGGTGGAGATAAGCATAACTCTGGAAGCTCTTTCCTGTCACTCTTAAGCTGCAGGGAGCGACCTCAAATTGAGGACAGGAATCTCACACAGTCTTCATTAACAATGTTCCGTGAGTTGAATAAGATTGGAGTTTCAGCATGCGAGTGGCTGCTGCTGCTAGAGAACTCGTGTGTTTTATGAAATGCCTTAGGGCAGATTTACTCCCTTACTTTCTACAGGTGGTCCTCACTCCCTGACCACTCCTTCAGCAGCCATTCCAAGTTGCAACCATAATGAACAGCAACTTCCTTCCTTATTTGCAACCAGTCCTGGAGGTTCTGGTTGTTGCAATGCCCCGTGGCCACACAATCGCCATTTGTGACCCTCCCAGGTACCTTCCCATTTGTAGAAGTCAACGGAAAAGCCGAAGTTTCTTATATGTTGTGTCTCCTCCCACCCGCCCTCCGACTCTGCCTTCCTCTTTCTCTTGGGCTTCCTGCACTCACACAGATCTGCACCCTCCTTCCCTCCGCCTCCCTGTGCTTGCGCTGCACTGCAGAACCCCCTTCCCCAAATTCACATGGGGTTTTTGTTGGGCCTTCCCAAATCCCCATGTGGCATGCCCCCTGTTGGAGCCTGAATCTGTGGAGGAAGACAAGCCGGAACTGGAGCCGACAGAGATTGAGGGAGCGACTTTGGAGGAAAATGGGGAAGGTGCAGGCTAGGGCCTTTCAGAATTGGGATGGCTTGTAGGCAGGGAGGAACGAGGGCAGGATGACCAAGAGAGGCTAAGCCGTGAACCTGAGAGAGAGAGAGAGAGAGAGGTCTCAAGTGATGAGCAAGGACCACTCCCTCCTGATCTTGAGCACGGAGAGTGGAGAGAAGGCAGGAACAGCATAGGCTGACGTGACTGCTCAGGAGGAGAGCACCTCACCCCTCTCCATGAGGCACACCTGGGGACTGAGACTGACACTATGGGGAGGGGCATTTGTCGGAAACAAATGCCGAATTCATGGCTTGTTGTGTGCCGTTGCCAACGTCGCGCATTTCCTGGACTTCTTGTTTTATTTCTTGCTTCCTTGGACTAATTGCCTTTATTCCCTTGCCCTGCTTGGATTTCTTGTTTTGCCTCCATTGTGCAAACAGCGTTGTGCTGGACTATTTGCAACTCCAGAGGCTGCTGGAGGTGTGTTGATGTGAGTGGCATCCCTTTGCTCCGGGACTTGCCAGAAATGTGGGAGCGTTTGGGGAACATTTGGCGCAATAAAGGGGCGGTTTGAACGGTCTTGCCTCTGTGCCGTGCCCCGGATCATCACACCATGTGATACCCCCGTACTCCTTATCTGGGACTCCCACCATTTGCCACTTACCAACACTGAACTTGTTGGAGGTTGTGAGGGGCAGGTGGCAGTCGTGGCGAGGAGAGCCAAGGAGTAGCGAACGTGCTTTACGGTGCCGTGTAAATCAAGAAATAGATTTGAGATTTTATAGCATATTTGCTTAAGCAAAATGAGCTGTGGTTGATTGCCTGTTCCTTGGGTAGCAGTAATTCAATTACTGCTGTATTTAAACTATGTAGGCTTTAAAAATCTTAATCTCTAACTGCGAAGTAATTTATTCCTTTACAACGTTTTCTCATTTGCCTTCAATAGCTAATTATTTTCATTTGAAATAGAAATTCAACTGGCCCGCAAGAAGAATAAGCTATTCAGGATATTAATTTAGCAGGCATGATTAAAAGGGCAGAGAGGTAGAAAGGTTTTTTTTTTAAATCTATTCTGCTGAAATATTTAAACACCTAACTGCTATTTTACCGGATGATCTGTTGCTATATGAATTTTGTTTGTGTGTTCTCAAACTCCTTGTCTACAAATACATAGATTTGCTTCTGCAGAATTGAGGAAGTTGTTTTCATTTTATTCTGTTTTTAGTCCAACTTGGGCTAATTCAAGGAAACCCTACCCCCCTCTTTTTTTCCCCTTAAATCCAGTGGCTGTTTCATTAGGAATAACTTGATTGATTGATTGATTGATTGGTTACCATCAAGTAGATCTCAATCTTTAGCAACCACATAGATTTCCCCCCCCAGAAGATTTATTCCCAACTTGGTCTTCAACCCTCTTTTCAGGAATCCACAAAGCTTGATCCTCTGATAGTCTTCTTCTATTTTTTTTTCCTCCCCAGCAGTGGAGACTTCGTAAGATAGGTAAATCTTTCCATAATGGCTCTTGCAGATTATGTTTTTGTCTTTTTTATGATTTAAATCTAGCTGTTAATTGTTTTATATGTTTTATTTGTATTTTGTCACTGTTTCTTGTTATTGTTTTAATTGAGCAGCCCACAGTCACCAATGTAGATGGTTGACAGGAAGGAAGGAAGGAAGGAAGGAAGGAAGGAAGGAAGGCTGGACATTTATGCCTTCTATTCTATTCTGTTCTGTTCTGTTCTGTTCTGTTCTGTTCTATTCTGTTCTATTCTATTCATATGGATGAAAGGATTTAGTATTGCACATGTGTTTTAATTTTTCATTCTGATTTATGGCATTTGGCCTTGACGTATCTCATCACTAAATTCTCTAAAAAATGCAATACGATTCAAAAACCCATATGCATAGCAAGCAGAAATATTTATTCTTGATGATAAATGGAAATTTTTTTTTTTTCCCAAATGAAAAAGACCATACTATATGCACAGAAATAGCGTAAAGCAAGCAAAATTACAAGGGGGAATTTTTCAGATGGCCAATTTCAACTGAATTATTTAACATTACTGACAAGTACTGTTTACTGAAATGGATCTTTGATGATACAGTGCAAGTACGTGCTCATATGTTTCTCCCATCCAGGAATCAGACAGATTGCTGGTACTTCAAATTTTCTAGCTGTTTGCAGGAGGAGGTGGAGACAGAAATTGAAAGGGGCCTTAACATTTAAAGAAAACTTTTTTTCCAAGATCTGTATGGAACATAGATTTGCAGATCTGCATGGAACATACATTTGGTGTAGTGGTTAAGGTAAGTGGTTAAGGTGCTGGCCTAGAAACGAAGAGACAGTGAGTTCTAGTCCCGCCATAGGCATGAAATTGGGATGGGTAACTCTGGGCCAGTCACAAGGAGATGATGAGTTCTAGTCCCATTTTAGATACTAAAGCCAGTTGGGTGACTTTGGGCCAATCACCAGGAGACGGTGAGTTCTAGTCCCA